>OY856188.1:15116947-15434447 GCA_963693315.1 Diogma glabrata | reverse complement strand
AATTTTGGAAAAAGTTTTAATTTTTGATTTTGTTATAATTTTTGCGATATTTTTAGAATTTTAGAAAACGTTTAAATTTTTAAGAATTTTTGGAATATTATTGGAATTTAGAAAAAGATTAAATATTTGATTTTATTCTAATTTTTGGGATATTTTGGAATTCTGAAAAAAGTTTCAATTTTTGATTTTGATATAATTTTTGCAATAGTTTTAGAACTTTTGAAAAAAATTTTAATCTTTGATTTTGTAATAGTTTTTGGAATATATTTAGAATTTTGAAAAAAGTTTGATTTTATTTAATTTTTACAATATTTTTGGAATTTTGAAAGAAATATGAATTTGTGATTTTGTAGTATTTTCTCGAGAGGCTTTTGAGTAGTTTGCTGAGTGTTTCATCTTTTCACTAAATTATGTTAATTTATGATCTGTTATAATTTTTCGGCAACGTATTGATGTTTCGTGTTAGTTTTGTAATAAATTTCTAAACAGAGATAAAAAACCCTGGAAATTTTAACAAGGAGTTATGTTTGATATTCATCGCTGCCCAAAACTAAAAACCATGTCCTCATAAAAGTTTTTTGCCGAAAACTATATCAAAATCCTTAACCCAGACCGAAGTCTTGATATCTCAGAGCTGTAAGATTTCAGCCCATCTATATTTTTTATTTGTGTTGAACACAATAACAGTAATTACTCGTATTTCTATAAAAAATTGATCAAAATTGCAATTGTTGTTTGCAAAGTTGCAATAGTTCTTCGTTCACTTCCTTAGATTTTTGGGGTAAAATATTTTTTACTGCGTTTTCTGTTTTCTCCGATATGTGGGAAGAGTCGATGATTAATTTGTAACGGTGGACTATTTACAATTTTTTTTCTAAAAATAATAGTTTTCAAACTCAATAATAGTGTTATTAATTTTCTCAAATTGTGGTAAACGTAGCTACATTTTTCTGTGCTACTGTTGACGGTTTAGTTACGTCATCAATTTCACTTAATAAATATGTTTGATTAAATGATTTTTTTTAACTTGAAATTGTTCATTGTTGCTGGAAGGGGAAACAGAAAATCTAAAACCTAATGATATATAACGATATCAAATTGTTAAAGATCAGTATAATTTGGAAATTGAAAAAATAAACAATGTTATTATAAAAGATAAATTTATTTAAATGATGCTAAAATTTTATTTTATTTATTTTTATAACCATTGTTTAAGTTTTTTTAAGTTAGTATAATTTTGAAAATCAAATGATAAAATCAAAAGTTAGTATAAATTTTGTAAATTAAAGTAAAATTGTGATATGGTTGAAAACAAAAGTTAATAAAAATTTTTACATAAATAAATTCAAAAGCTAAGAATAAAAATTTTATTTGTGTTTTATCCTACTTAGACTTTTTTTAAATCACTAGGGTTAATTTCAAAATCGTAGTTATTTCGAAAATTTAAATAAAAATGGAACCTGATAAATCAATTAAAAGTTCATTCGAAGATTTGTCGAATGTCCATGAAGAACTAAAGGCCAAATGAGGATAATGAAACAACAGTTTTTGATGGTTTATGAGATATGGTTGGAAATGGACAACTTATGAAAGTTGGTTATACAAGGACACTAGAAGATGGAACAGTTGTAGAGAATGAAGAAAATATTGTTGTACAAACTGGTGATGTTATGAAAGTTTTTGTTTGTGATGGCAGTTTTATGTACATGTTGCATTGATGAAAGAAAACTATTACAGCGATTGGACGTTGTTATGAATTAAAACGGCAAGCCGTACTTTATATGATGTTGGAAGACAACATTCATCAGGAAAATAAATGTAATAGTCTAAGATCCGGCTGCAGGATTAGTGCGCTCATCGAGTTTTTGCTAAAACCAAATTTTTATGTATATTTATAATTAGGAGAATATATATCTACCAGGTTGCCTATCAAAATTTGGCCGCCAGTATTTTTAATTAAATTATTTTTAATTGATTTTTGGGAAAAAATTTCGTTCACTTGTTTTTTAAATAAAATATCGTCTACATCACGGCAAATTATATAACGATTCTAAAAATTAACGGTTGCCGTTGCGCACCTGGCCGCACCTCTTCGCAGCCAAGTGTAAACAGGTATGATTTCGATACATTTATACGTTCATAACGTACATTGATTAATTCTATATCAAATTAAAGCTAATTTTTTTCTATTTATTATCATATATGGTTGCCTAATTAAATCCGGCCGCAAATAAGGGTTGCTGGCTGTTAAAGATGATAAATATTTAAGGTAGAGTGAAAGAGAGTTAGCGCGTAACATCATTTGTCAGACGAGGATAGCGATAGCCAGCTGTGCGACGCTCTTAAGCCATTGCGCATGCGTCGAGTGTTAGTGTTCTCAACCACCGGGAAGTAATAGAGACAACTTAATAAATACTCCAAAGAATTGTCTTCCTTTTCAAAATGACAAATTTAAAAATTACAACAAAATATGGTAGAATCCTAGTTTATCCCCCCAAATAAATTTGCGTTTTTTTTTTCAGATAAATAGAAAGATTAGGTCCTCTACCTCCTAATTATGAAAAAAAAAAATTGCGGAAATGAGGGGGTCAAAAGTTATAAAGGATCAAACTTTCTATTTTACCTTGGTCCCCCCGTTTGGTTTTTTTTTTAGTTTTTTTTTTCTTTTTTTCCTTATTTTTATTTATTATTTATTTATATTTTATCACACACTAAAATTTTAAAATTTAAAAAAATACCTTGGTCCCCCCTTTGAGTTTTTAGAAGTAACTTGATTTGATTTTTGATTTTTTTTTTTTGACTCGCTTCTGCGACCATGCACAACTTCGATCAAAAATAGCACCGCCCACCCCCGTGCGACCCCCCCTTCCTGTGTCTCCGTGTCCCCTGCGCCGCAGGGGGGACCAAGGTACTTGAGCAAGGGACCAAGGGTTTGATCCCCTCATTTCCGCAAATTTTTTTTTTTCATAATTAAAATGCAGAGCACCTAATCTTTCTATTTATCTGAAAAAAAACGTAAATTTATTTGGGGGGAAAATCTAGGAATGTTCCCAAAAAATTAATATTGATTTAACTCTCTTTCACTCTACCTTAAATATTTATCATCTTTAACAGCCAGCAACCCTTATTTGCGGCCGGATTTAATTAGGCAACTATATATGATAATAAATAGAAAAAAATTAGCTTTAATTTGACATAGAATTAATCAATGTACGTTATGAACGTATAAATGTATCGAAATCATACCTGTTTACACCTGGCTGCGAAGAGGTGCGGCCAGGTGCGAAACGACAACCGTTCATTTTTAGAATCTTTATATAAATTGCCGTGATGTAGACGACATTTTATTTAAAAAACAAGTGAACGAAATTTTTTCCCAAAAATCAATTAAAAATAATTTAATTAAAAATACTGGCGGCCAAATTTTGATAGGCAACCTGGTAGATATATATTCTCCTAATTATAAATATACATAAAAATTTGGTTTTAGCAAAAAATCGATGAGCGCAATAATCCTGCAACTGGATCTCGTACTATAAGCTTATTTTATATATTTTTGATTTGTATAATTTTTGATTTTGTTTTCGATTAAATTATTTTCAGGTTAGTAAATTAATAGTATGTTTCTGTGATTCAACGAAATAAGAGATTTCCAAGTATTGATTTGTTTGTGTATGAATTCAGTGTTTCAGTTTTAATATAGTTTTTTGAGCTATCCGGCGTAAATTATTATATAGATTTCTATAAAAGTTCAGAAATCCGTAACAAATTCTTTTATAATTCTTCGTTATTTATGGGGTGTAGAAAAAATAGCGGGTAGAAAAAAAGCTCGCCTACGGCTCGTTTCGTAACCCGATTAATGCTCGTGTATTAACAACCATCATTAGATGATCGTTGCATAATATACTATTATTGACGAACTTATTAAATGCCAAACTATGACGTCAGTCAGAACCAGTGAAGCCACTCTGGTACAAGGCATTAGCTACTACATTTTCAATTCTAGAGAAGTTGTTTATATCAGCTGTAAATTGCTTGTTACGAAGTTGGTATCCTCGCTTTGTTTGGATATTGCGACAATGCCTAAATTAATGGTCTATAATCCTTGAATATAATATTATTTAGCCTTTTTAGAGGATAGAGAAAGTGTTTAATGCCAGAATATATTTCTAACTATTTGCGGACATAAATCCTGTAGCGTTGTTGGGTAAGGAGAGAAACTTTAAGGCTGCCAAACATCAGCGAGTTGCGGTTCCACGACTCTACCAATAGTTTTATCAGACATAACGACGGTGATAACGGATAACCAATTGTCCATCGTGAGAAGGTGGGTTAAAAGCTTTGTTTTGCATTTAGTAAAAGCTGTAAGTGAAGTTCGTCCAGTTGATCGTTTATTTTCTAGAGTCAAAAAGACGTTCCAAATAGATTGATCACCAGCCGCGGGTGGAATTAAATAACGATAGAAATTTATTATTTCGATAAAACGTCGATCCTATTTGACCACTTGAGGAGTCGAAAAATCACTATTTCTGATAAAATTGCACTTGCTGGGATTAATAATCATTCCTGTATTTTGCAATTTTTGGAAGATGATTTAAAGTTATTTCAGATATTTAACACATGACCTTAATGCGCGTTATATATAGTACATAGAACTCTGGATTAATAGGCTAGCGCTTCTCAAACCAAAACCCATTACGATAAATAAAAAAATGCGAATGGTGTTGTACCGAATACCTATCTTTGGAATCTCATACGTCTGAATAAAATTTGGTAGTGGTAAGGTGCACTTTAAGTTGTTTTAAAAATCCTGGAAACCGAAATGCTGTGTTTCTCAGGGACTATGACTTTATTAAACTCACGATAGTAGGTGCAACATGAAAACCACAAAGTTTTTTTTCGATCAAAGTTTAGGGTCTGCATTGGCTACTAAAAGATCTGATGATATTGTTAAAGTTGGTAACTGCTCTTGTAGCAGAGGTTGGAAAGAGGTTGTACTTGGGATAAGGTGATTGCTTTCATACGTGGCTTGTGAGATTTGATTTTTCGTGTGGTTTGCTGCTTGCAGTGATGGCGGCTCGGACGAGGATTGGAAGTTTTTCAGTCAAGAGCAGCCTACGAGTATAGGATTTGCTAGTTTAGAAGCCAAAGCAATTGACGATGGTAAAACTGAAAATATGAAGGGACTGAAATCTCACAGCTCTGAGATATCAAGACTTCGGTCTGGGTTAAGGATTTTGATATAGTTTTCGGCAAAAAACTTTTATGAGGACATGGTTTTTAGTTTTGGGCAGCGATGTACATCAAACATAACTCTTTGTTAAAGTTCAAGTATTTTTTAATCTCTGTTTAGAAGTTTATTACAAAACTAACACGAAACATCAATACGTTGCCGGAAAATTATAATCAAAATTCCAAAAATATTGTTAAATTAAATAAAATCAAACTTTTTCAAAATTCCAAAAATATTCCAAAAATTAGAATAAAATCAAATATTTAAATTTTTTCTAAATTCCAATAATATTTCAAAAATTCTAAAAAATTCAAACTTTTTCTAAAATTCTAAAAATATTCCAAAATTATTACAAAATCAAAAATACAAACTTTTTCAAAATTCCAAAAATATTTAAAAAACTATAACAAATTCAAAAATTTCCATGTCCAATTTCATTTTAAATTACGTTTACGTCATAAAAACAGCTACGTTTTTTTTCCAAAAAATTGGCTAAAAAAATCGATGAAATCAGTTTTTGACACACTTGACATTATTTTTTGACAAACTTATAATGCCATAATTCTCAATAATAATAATAAAATTTCATTTCAAACAATTTTATTTTTTTCCTAAAAATTAGGTCAAAAAATAAATAAATATCTTTCTTTTGACACACTTGACAACATTTTTTTGACAAACTTAAATGCAATAATCTAGTTTTTGATCTCACATACCAATCCCGACCATCGAGATTTCTCCAAATTTAATGTTCCTACTTGTAATCACTTAAAATGAACGTTTTTTAAGCCAAAAATTTGAAAATTTGCTATTTTTGACACACATAATGATTTTTTTGACACACTTCCGGTACAGTTATCGAACACAGCGTCCTTTCGGACCTGTCCCTTGAGTATACCTATTTTTAGAAAAAAAGTTTTGAAATCTCTCCAGCGGTTTTCCCTGCAGCGTAGGTAATGACGGGCGGACGGCCGGACGGCCCCCCGGCCGGCAGACAGACATAAATTTTTTTTTTTGCTTTTTTAGAATCAGGAGGTCCTAAAACGTCGAGAAATGTCAAAAAAGTGGGTGTAAGAATTTCACTTTGAGCTCATGAATGTAATACTTAGGTCTTTCAGACCGAAGTAATTCCTGTATGAGCTTAGAATGAAGGCAATTCTTCACGAGGATGAAGTTTCCCGAAACGAGCGTAGCGAGTGAAGGGAATCATCCGAGTGAAGAATTGTCATCATCCTAGGCGAATACAAGATGCTATTTTATCCACGGCTGTAAAATATTTCGTTTAATTTCCAGTTTTCATCCAAAAATTTGTATCGCCATATTGAAATAAATACATCAAAGATAGCGAAAAACAAAAAAAGTTTGTTGTTTAATTTGTTAGGGGAATATTTAGTAAACTATAAAACTGTTAAAGAATTTTAATCAAATTCACTAGTTGTGGAATGAATACAACTACAATGGAAGACATACGCATAGAAAGCATATATTCTTTAGTAGTCGTGGATAAAATTTATTCTTCTTTTCTGTGTCAATGAAACTCTAGACACTATTAAAGGAAAAATTAGGGCCAAAAAAAAATTATCCAGTTGACGATGGTAAAACTGAAATAAATGATTTGGTGTTTCATTCTACAACATTACCTCAACAAAATTGTTTTTGTAAAATCAACTAAAATTGGGTACAATTGACTAGTGGTTAAATCGAACTTTTTCATAACAACAGTACAGCTGCAATCCGTAATTAAATTAATTGTTGCTTAACAGGTTTTCTAGATTTAATGAACTAAATCAAGTTATGAACAGAAAATAATTCGAAACTGGAAACCCAAGTTTTTCACCAGATATAAAAAAAATCAAAAGGCGTAGGTGATAAAACAAAAAATCATTTGATTATTATTTTAGCGTATTTTTTTTTTTCATAACTGTCGATTTTATTCTTCTTCTTATATAAACACTTTGAGAACTTATAGTTTAATTGTTTTTACTGTAAAGAAAATAATTAAATTGTTAGAAGGTGGAATATATACTGTATGATTTTGATTTACTGTTTTGTAGAATTTGTAAACAATTAACTGAATTATTTTTTTCTAAATAACAGATTTTAGATGAAATAAAAATAATTCATATATCAATTTTTTTTTTTGATTTTGAAGGATTTAATAATTATTTGTAATTTTTTTTTAGATCACCGTGATTGTTTCTATTAATAAATATTTGTTAATATATACAATTCACCCATGGGGAAATTTTTCATTTTTGTTGATTTTTGATCTACGGATATGACAAGCCCACGTAATCCATTCCTTGATATTGAGATTCAAGGCGGATGAACTGCAACATGAATTTCATATTTCAAAATAGAAGTTTTTTAAATTGGTTGAAAGATATTTAATTTTCTCATAAACATTACATGCGGTTGTCTCAACTACATCGTTCTGTGCTTTTCAACTTCTCGACGAGATTGAGACAGTCTCATTTGGATAGGCAATAGAATTTTTTTTTTCTGTGTACAAACTAGACATTGATCAATCCGTCATCGACAGTCTAAAAGATTCATGAAATTTAGGTGCTTAAGCTAGAAACGGTATAACTTAAAATATTTTATTCCACATCGGCTTAGATTTTAGTTTATCTTAAACGATATGTGACATTTGATAAAACCTAATCGTCTTAAATTGTTTAGTATAAAGTAGCTAAGCCTTCACCCTCAAAGGATCTTTTTTAGAAATATTAAAGTAATGACTAAGATTATCACATTTAACTTTATTTATGGTATGTTCATGATATGTGAATTGTTAATTTGTGCAAAATGATGTCATCGAAAAAATAATTTTTTTGAGCATCAAAAATATAACTTTAACAAACACGAACCACGTTTTTTGTTTGTTCATATTATTTTTTTTTTTTGTTTTGTAGCAGTTTCGAAATTTATTTTTTATTTGTTGTTTTGCAGTTTTCATTTACTGCACTCATCGTTCAAATGATGATAGAACAAAAAACACGAAATTGTTTATCATATCACCGATTTCAGTTATTGTATTTATTTTATTGCATGCGGATTATTCAAGGACAACATTAAACGTTTTATTTTTTTTATGTATAAAAAAGTAAAATATTTATGTAAAATAGACAAAATGTACGAGAAAAAAATTATCTGCATTATTTTCACGTTTCTTTTTGTAAAAGTTGAAACTAAAATTTAACATTTAACGTAATTGTAAGAAAGGTAAACTAATTATTGAGTTCTGTTTGCAAAATTAGGTAATTATGAGTTTGCTGTAGTCATAAATTTATTTAAATAAAAACAGACCGTTATATCGATTAGGAAACGAGTTGAAACCTCAGCTCCAAAGTATCCTATCTTCGGTCTGTGTTAAAAGTTTGTTATGGTGCAGAATTTCATATTTTCCAACTGTCTTTATTAATAAGAAGAGAACAAATTTTTGTAACAAAATGTGTGAAAATTATTCTTATTGTAAGTGTGTTAGTCCACTTACAATTCCGTGATCGAGCGTGATTTTTTTGAAGTACAGTGATTTTTGACACACCGACAATCAGTAATTGAGTTCAACGTAATTTGAAATATATGTAAATTAATGCTTCAAAACGTTCAATCTGAATACATTGTTAGTGGCATCAATTGCCGACCATTGTTCATTTTCGACATGGTCCTTCGAGCCGGATGGTTACATCGTAGTCTGACTCAACGATATATCTACGATAATTAAAACTCGTAATAATGAGTCGTATTTCATTTTAGTGCCGTAGTACCTTAATACTACATAATATTTTAATTAAAAGTTAGAAATAAAAATCGTTCTCAAAAGATTATGTGAAATGAAGAAAAAATTATTTTATCAAAATTAAAATTTAAATTCCATATGTTTAGTTGACATAAACCTAAATTAATCCTTCAAAAATCATAAATCAATAAATTAAGTTGGTGGCACATTGATTCTCAGCATTGTACAATTTTGTCATGGTCCTTCGAGCCGGATGATTACTTCGTATTCGGACTTAACAAATAATACCCGATAATTGAAACTTGTAATAATGTGTCGTATTACATTTTAGTACCGCTCTACCTTAATAAGATTTTAATTAAAAGATAGAAATAAAAATAATTCCCAAAACGTTATGTGGAATAAAGAAATAATAATTTTATCAAAATTAAAATTTAAATGCCATATGTTTACTTGAAATAATGTAAATTAATATTCAAAATTTTATTCTTCAATAATAAAATTATTGTTGGCACATTGATCTTCAGCATTGTTCAATTTCTTCATGGTCCTTCGAGCCGGATGATTACATCGTACGACCCAACGATTAAAAACAGTTTAAGTATTTCAATTCAATTTGATCACACATTTTTTTCGATTCTCTTTTAAATCATCCTTACAAATACACATTAAAAACAAAAATGCACATTTACTTGGAATTGTAAAACATAAGCTCATACAAACCCTTCTTCCCCAAACCCAAACCCAATCCCATCTTTCAATATTCAATTTAAGACTATTTTTTCTTTTCTTTTTTTTGTAATGTATTTTATAGATGTCAACTTTAGGATTACGATATCTTTCTTATATACGTATACAACTGATGATATGGATAATATTTATATTTGATTTTTCTTTTCCTCTTCCTAATTTTTCATATTTTTGTTTGTTTGTCGTTTGTAGGCTCAAGAAATCAGTTCAGTGTTAAAAAATAAGAAAAATTGTTTTTTTTATTATTTTCTTAATATAATAATCGATTTAAGATTTTGATGTGTTTTTATTGCGAATTTATTCTTTTATGTTTGGCCGTTTAACGATATTTGTTTCACAACTTTTTTTTCTATGTGCATATATGCTTCTTAAATCAATTGATCATTAGAGAAAAAATCGTGTTTTTCCGGTTTAAGTAAATATAGAAGTTAAGTAAAGAAAATGAGTAAAATTTGTGGGGCAGCATTTAAATCTTTGTGCTATGTTGTTTATTTCAAAAACAATCAGATTTAGATTATTTATTTTAAAATTATTTTTTTAATAGTTGTAATTTATTGTGTGTGAGATGTAAATGGTCTTATGTTGCTGATGGATAACTTTATAATCAAATTTAATTCAATCTTGATTTATATTATAACATTAGTTTTAATCATTTCGTTTTATTACGATTTAGCTGGTCGTCTAAAACAACAATTATCGGAAAACAGACTGATTAGAGAAAACGTTTTGACTGTAATCTTTTGACTTGGATGCCTTACGAAGATTTTTTTAATATTTTGCTTAATATACACATTTTCTTTAGTTATGATCTATACCACAAAATTTTGTAAAAATAAATCATAGAAGTGTAAAAACAACCACTTTCTTCCTCATCCACTACTTCCTGTTTTTTTGGCAAAACATTTAAAATATAAATTAGAATTTTTTTATATCTCTGTAATCACCGCACATATTTTATGTTTATACAAATTTTTAGATTTAAAGACAGTCAGACGAAAGATAAATAAATAAACAAAAAAGTTTAAATTGAAAAAAATACACAGAGATAGCTGTTAATCCGTAATCTAGATCATAACAGTCGTTAAATAGAATGTAAATTTATTTGAAAAAAATTTTTGAATTTTAAAACAATATAATTACTGGTAGAAAAAGAAATGTGATATTGAGTATGATATCTTGAGTTATAGTAGAGAGAAAGTAATGTGTGCTTTTAATTAGTGTGTTATAATATTACGAATGATGAAATAAGTACGTGACTGAGAAATATAATCCTGAATACATAGAGTTGGTATGTGGGTGGCAAAACAGAAAAATTTCACTAGCACGTGCCTAAAGCAAGAATTCAGATTTCAGACCTCACACTTCAGACTTCATACTTTACTCTTTAGACTTTAGTCTTTAGAATTGCTGTCAATGGTGTTTGATGATTTGGTCTTTTAACTCACTCACTACAGTTGCTTTTACTGGAGATCCATCCTTCATCGTTAATCTTTAACCTATATGTAATATGTCGACTAGGGTGGCCCTTAAAAACAAAATTTTTTATTTTTTGTACGGCACCCTCCCATTTCGTGTGAATACCCATAAAAATATTATTTGCAAAATCTGATATCAATCGGTCAATTCTAAGACGTGCCTCCGACCACTTAAAGTTGAGAAATTTTGTTCTGGACCCTAAAAAAAAATTTTTTTTTTTTGTGCGACACCCTCTCATTTCGTGTCAATACCCATAAAAAAATTATGTGTAAAAATTGAAATCAATCGTTCAACTCTAAGGGGTGCCTCGGCCACTTAAAGTTGAGAGGTTTGGTTATAAAGAAAAATTATAAAGAAAAATTATAAAGAAAAATTTAAATTTTTTGTACGACACCCTCCCATTTGGTGTCAATACCCATAAAAATATTATGCGTAAAATTTGAAATCAATCGGTCAACTCTAAGGGGTGCCCCCGGCCACTTGGAGTTGAGAGGTTTGGTTGTGGCCATTATAAAGAAAAAATTAAATTTTTTGTACGACACCCTCCCATTTGGTGTCGATACCCATAAAAATTCTATGTGTAAAATTTGAAATCCATCGGTCAACTCTAAGGGGTTCCCCCGGCCACTTAAAGTTGAAAGGTTTGGTTGTGGCTATTACAAAGAAAAATTTAAATTTTTGTACGACACCCTTCCATTTGGTGTCGATACCCATAAAAATATTATTTGTAAAATTTGAAATCAATCGGTCAACTCTAAGGGGTGCCTCCGGCACCTTAAAGTTGAGGGGTTTTGTTGTGGCCATTATAAAGAAAAATTTAAATTTTTTGTACGACACCCTCCAATTTGATGTCGATACACATAAAAATATTATGTTTAAAATTAGAAATCCATCGGTCAACTCTAAGTGGTTCCCCTGGCCACTTAAAGTTGAGAGGTTTGGTTGTGGCCATTACGAAGAAAAGTTTAAATTTTTTGTACGACACCCTCCAATATGGTGTCGATACCCATAAAAATATTATTTGTAAAATTTGAAATCAATCGGTCAACTCTAAGGGGTGCCTCCGGCCACTTAAAGTTGAGGGGTTTTGTTGTGGCCATTATAAAGAAAAATTTAAATTTTTTGTACGACACCCTCCTATTTCATGTCAATACCCGTAAAAATATTATGTGCAAAATTTGAAATCAATCGGTCAATTCTAAGACGTGCCTCCGGCCACTTAATGGCCAGAACAAAACCTTTCAAGTTTAAGTGAACGGGGGCACGCCTTAGAGTTGAACGATTGATTTCAAATTTTGCAAATAACATTTTCAAGGGTATTCACACGCAATATGGGGGTGTCGTCCAAAAAATTAAATTTTTCTTTGTAATGGCCAGAACAAAACCTTTCAAGCTTAAGTGGCCGGGGGCACGCCTTAGAGTTAAACGATTGAATTCAAATTTTACACATACTTTTTTTATGGGTATTGACACGAAATGGGAGGGTGTCGCGCAAAAAATTAAAAATTTTTTTTTAGGGTCCAGAACAAAATTTCTCAACTTTAAGTGGCCGGAGGCACGTCTTAGAATTGACCGATTGATTTCAAGTTTGGCAAATAATATTTTTATGGGTATTGACATGAAATGGGAGGGTGTCGTACAAAAAATTTAAATTTTTCTTTGTAATGGCCAGAACAAAACCTTTCAAGTTTAAGTGGCCGGGGGCACCCCTTAGAGTTGAACGATTGATTTCAAATTTTACAAATCATTTTTTTATGGGCATTGACACGAAATGGGAGGGTGTCGCACAAAAAATTTAAGTTTTTTTTAAGGTCCAGAACAAAATTGTTCAACTTTAAGTGGCCGGAGGCACGTCTTAGAATTGACCAATTGATTTAAAATTTTGCAAATCATATTTATACGGGTGTTGACATGAAATGGGAGAGTGTCGTACAAAAAATTTAAATTTTTCTTTGTAATGGCCAGAACAAAACTTCTCAACTCTAAGTGGCTGGGGGCGCGCCTTAAAAATGACCGATTGGTTTCAAATTTTGCAAATAACATTTTTACGGGTATTCACACGTAATGGGTGGGTGCCGTACAAAAAATTTGAATTTTTCTTTGTAATAGCCAGAACAAAACTTTTCAAGTTTAAGTGGCCGGGGGCACGCCTTAGAGTTGAACGATTGATTTCAAATTTTACACATAATTTTTTCAATACCCATATTCACATGAAATGGGAAGGTGTCGTACAAAAAATAAAAAAAATTCTTTTTAAGGTCCAGAACAAAATTTCTCAACTTTAAGTGGCCGGAGGCACGTCTTAGAATTGACCGATTGATTTCAAATTTTGCACATAATAATTTTACGGGTTTTGACATGAAATGGGAAGGTGTCGAACAAAAAATTTAAATTTTTCTTTATAATAGCCACAACAAAACCCCTCAACTTTAAGTGGCCGGAGGCACTCCTTAGAGTTGACCGATTGATTTCAAATTTTACGCATAATATTTTTATGGGTATCAACACCAAATGGAAGGGTGTCGTACAAAAAATTTAAATTTTTCTTTGTAATGGCCACAACCAAACCTCTCCACTTTAAGTGGCCAGGGGCACCCCTTAGAGTTGACCGATGGATTTCTAATTTTAAACATAATATTTTTATGGGTATCGACATCAAATTGGAGGGTGTCGTACAAAAACTTTAATTTTTTCTTTATAATGGCCACAACAAAACCCCTCAACTTTAAGGTGCCGGAGGCACCCCTTGGAGTTGACCGATTGATTTCAAATTTTACAAATAATATTTTTATGGGTATCGACACCAAATTGAAGGGTGTCGTACAAAAAATTAAAATTTTTCTTTGTAATAGCTACACCCAAACCTTTCAACTTTAAGTGGCCGGGGGAACCCCTTAGAGTTGACCGATGGATTTCAAATTTAACACATAGAATTTTTATGAGTATCGACACCAAATCGGAGGGTGTGGTACAAAAAATTTAAATTTTTCTTTATAATGGCCACAACAAAACCTCTCAACTCCAAGTGGCCGGGGGCACTCCTTAGAGTTGACCGATTGATTTCAAATATTACACATAATATTTTTATGGGTATTGACACCAAATGGAAGGGTGTCGTACAAAAATTTAAATTTTTCTTTGTAATGGCCACAACCAAACCTCTCAACTTTAAGTGGCCGGGGGCACCCCTTAGAGTTGAACGATTGATTTCAATTTTTACACATATTTTTTTTATGGGTATTGACACGAAATGAGAGGGTGTCGCACAAAAAAAAAAAATTTTTTTTTAGGGTCCAGAACAAAATTTCTCAACTTTAAGTGGTCGGAGGCACGTCTTAGAATTGACCGATTGATATCAGATTTTGCAAATAATATTTTTATGAGTATTCACACGAAATGGGAGGGTGCCGCAAACTGTACAATGAAAAAAGAAATTCTAGTGTAAACTAAGGGCCACCCTAATGTCGACCCTCTTAAATATCATTCCAAATTATTTTCTCTGGAATTTTTCTTATAAATTATGTTTTTTGGTTATCACCAACAATTTCACTATTAAAATAAAATTATTTTCATTGACTAAAAAAATTTAAATCATTACGATTCTAACAAACATGAAAATGAATAAAATTAACACAAAATTAGAATTACGGAAAATAAGAAAATGAATGAGATAATTTATTTATCTTGTGAAATATAAAAACTAAAATGTTTTAAAATCTTACAAGAATAAAAAGTGAAGTAAAATAAAAATAAACATAAAATTAAATTAATTTATTTTCTTCTGTTGAAAAATGATTTTTTGAAATTTTTTATTTTTTCTTTCAATTTTCCTTTTGTTTTTTCACTTCTTAATATTTCTTTATAATCGTTAAACTCATAACAATCTAAAAGTTAATATGTAAAAAAAAATGCCTGAAGTGAATTTAACAAAAAATTATTGAGTCAAAGAAAAAAAATTAATATTCAATAAAATCAATCGTTACAGGAGAGGTTTATCCAACCCTTTATTTCAAAGAGTTTCGTTTTGCTTTGTAGAGACTATCTGTTTAGCAATATCCTTTGTTAATCAACGCGATATCACTTTTCACAGAGGGGATAATAAAAATAAACTTGACAAAACATGATTTAAATTCACAATCATATTTTCAGTCAACCAATTCAACACCTAACCATCAACACATTCCACCATCATTCTGTAAACGAGATATTTAACAATAAATTATGAAAATGTTTAAAACAAACAAGAAAAATTCGGAAAAATTATAAAATATGAAACATGACAATGATGTGATGATGCGGAAAAGAGGGAAATTTTTATTTCATGTAATTCTATTTGTTTGTTTTTTTTTTTTTGATATTTCCTTCTTGCTGTTTTTGGTGGATAATATTTAATGAGACAGACACGACGATTTGTACAACATATAATTTTGTTTTTTATATTTATTTGTCTTTCATAATAATTTGGATTGTTAGTTATGGAATGCTTTTGATTTTATGACAAAGAAGACCGAAGAAATAATAACAAAACTTTTTGTCGAAGCTCGATTGACCCAAATAAAAAGTTAAACAAATTTAAAGAAAACTTTTTTGTATTTCTTTAGTCCAGACAGGATATATTATTGTTTAAACGTCAATGAAGTTTTCTAAATTCTGGACAGTAACAAACCATTCCAGACCTATTGCTTCAATGCCATTATTTATCTGTAATGTCATCTCTATTCATCCTCAACTACAACAACTATTTGGAGAAATCAAATTTTGTTTACATAAAAAAAAAATGTTTTTTATCACGGCGTCTTAAAACCCTCAAGAAAAGCTGCCTTTAAAAATAACACAAAAGCTCGGCAAGAAAAAGCGGAACTTATGCTAGACAAAACATCATTAATTTTCACTTTTTCATTATGTCTAATAAAAAAAGTTTTAGGATTGTTTTTCTTTGGAAAATTGAAATAATAAAAATCAGAAAATAATGCTCCAAAATATTATGACAAAGTTTTTATCGTTTATGAAATTGAAAATTTTATTTCATTTTATTGTGAAGTAGGGTAGGTCTTTTGAATTCAGATAAAAAAGAAATAATTTCGTTTATATAAAACAAAATTTCTTTAATTAAAGAGTTAAAAATTCGTTTCGGAAACAATTCACCAAGCGATAAAACTCACATAAATTAGTCAAATATTTGACACATTCAGGGTCCAAAATTCTGACTCAGACTCTAACTCAGTTCGAAACCGAGACCAAGCCTGAAAATGGGTCTGAATCTGAAACTGAGTCGGAGTCTGAGCCTGAGTCTGAGTCTGAATGTGAGCCTGAGCCTGAGTCTGAGTCTGAGTCTGAGTCTAAGTCTGAGTCTGAGTCTGAGTCTGAGTCTGAGTCTGAGTCTGAGTCTGAGTCTGAGTCTGAGTCTGAGTCTGAGTATGAGTCTGAGTCTGAGTCTGAGTCTGAGTCTGAGTCTGAGTCTGAGTCTGAGTCTGAGTCTGAGTTTGAGTCTGAGTCTGAGTCTGAGTTTGAGTCTGAGTCTGAGTCTGAGTCTGAGTCTGAGTCTGAGTCTGAGTCTGAGTCTGAGTCTGAGTCTGAGTCTGAGTCTGAGTCTGAGTCTGAGTCTGAGTCTGAGTCTGAGTCTGAGTCTGAGTCTGAGTCTGAGTCTGAGTCTGAGTCTGAGTCTGAGTCTGAGTCTGAGTCTGAGTCTGAGTCTGAGTCTGAGTCTGAGTCTGAGTCTGAGTCTGAGTCTGAGTCTGAGTCTGAGTCTGAGTCTGAGGCTGAGGCTAAGTCTGAGTCTGGGTATGAGTCTGAGTTTGAGTCTGAGTCTGAATCTGAGTCTGAGTCTGAGTCTAAGTATGAATCTGAATCTGAGTTTGAGTTTGAGTCTGAGTCTGAATCTGAGCCTGAGTCTAAGTCTGAGTCTGAGTCGGATTCTGAGTCTGAGTCTGGATCTGAGCCTGAGTCTGAGTCTAAGTCTAAGTCTGAGTCTGAGTCTGAACCTGTGTTAGAGTTTGAGTCTGAAGCTGAGTCTGAGTCCGAATCTGAGCATGAGTCTGAGTCGGATTCTGAGTATGAATCTGGATCTGAGCTTGAGTCTGAGTTTGAGTCTGAGTCTGAGTCTGAATCTGAGTCTGGATCTGAGTCTGAGTCTGAGTCCGAGCCTGAGTCCTAGTTTTAGTCTTAGTTTGAGACTGAGTCTGAGCCTGAGGCGGTGTCTGTGGCTTTGTCTGAGTCTGAGCCTAAGTCAGAGTCTGAGCCTAAGTCTGAATGTGAGTCTGAGTCTGAGTCCGAGCCTCAGTCCTAGTTTTAGTCTTATTTTGAGACTGAGTATGAGTCTGTGGCTGTGTCTGACTCTGAGTTTGAGTCTGAACCTAAGACTCAGACTTAGACTCAGACTCAGACTCAGACTCAGACTCAGACTCAGACTCAGACTCAGATCCAGACTCAGATTCAGACTCAGACTAAGACTAAGACTCAGACTCAGATTCAGACTCAGACTCAGACTCAGACTCAGACTCAGACTCAGACTCAAACTCAGACTCAGACTCAGACTCAGACTCAGACTCAGACTCAGACTCAGACTCAGACTCAGACTCAGACTCAGACTCAGACTCAGACTCAGACTCAGACTCAGACTCAGACTCAGACTCAGACTCAGACTCAGACTCAGACTCAGACTCAGAGTAAGGCTCAGACTCAGACTCAGACTCAGACTCAGACTCAGACTCAGATTTAAACTCAGACTCAGACTCAGACTCAGACTCAGACTCAGACTCAGACTCAGACTCAGACTCAGACTCAGACTCAGACTCAGACTCAGACTCAGACTCAGACTCAGACTCAAACTCAGACTCAGACTCAGACTCAGACTCAGGCTCAGACTCAGACTTAGACTCAGACTCAGACTCAGACTCAGACTCAGACTCAGACTCAGACTCAGACTCACACTCAGACTCAGACTCAGACTCAGACTCAGACTCAGACTCAGACTCAGACTCAGACTCAGACTCAGACTCAGACTCAGACTCAGACTCAGACTCAGACTCAGACTCAGACTCAGACTCACACTTAGACTCAGACTCAGACTCAGACTCAGACTCAGACACAGACTCAGACTCAGACTCAGACTCAGACTCAGACTCAGACTCAGACTCAGACTCAGACTCAGACTCAGACTTAGACTCAGACTCAGACTCAGACTCAGACTCAGACTCAGACTCAGACTCAGACTCA
This sequence comes from Diogma glabrata, assembly GCA_963693315.1. Lineage (NCBI taxonomy): Eukaryota > Metazoa > Arthropoda > Insecta > Diptera > Cylindrotomidae > Diogma > Diogma glabrata. Next base: position 15,416,031 of record OY856188.1, on the reverse strand, counting down.
GACTCAGACTCAGACTCAGACTCAGACTCAGACTCAGACTCAGACTCAGACTCAGACTCAGACTCAGACTCAGACTCAGACTCAGACTCAGACTCAGACTCAGACTCAGACTCAGACTCAGACTCAGACTCAGACTCAGACTCAGACTCAGACTTAGACTCAGACTCAGACTCAGACTCAGACTCAGACTCAGACTCAGACTCAGACTCAGACTCAGACTCAGACTCAGACTCAGACTCAGACTCAGACTCAGACTCAGACTCAGACTCAGACTCAGACTCAGACTCAGACTCAGACTCAGACTCAGACTCAGACTCAGACTCAGACTCAGACTCAGACTCAGACTCAGACTCAGACTCAGACTCAGACTCAGACTCAGACTCAGACTCAGACTCAGACTCGACTCAGACTCAGACTCAGACTCAGACTCAGACTCAGACTCAGACTCATACTCAGCTCAGACTCAGACTCAGACTCAGACCCAGACTCAGACTCAGACTCAGACTCAGAATCAGAATCAGAATCAGAATCAGAATCAGAATCAGAATCAGAATCAGAATCAGAATCAGAATCAGAATCAGAATCAGAATCAGAATCAGAATCAGAATCAGAATCAGAACCAGACCCAGATCCAGACTCAAACTCAGACCCAGACTCAGACTCAGACTCAGACTCAGACTCAGACTCAGACTCAGACTCAGACTCAGACTCAGACTAAGACTCAGAATTAGACTCACACTCAGACTTAGACTTAGACTCAGACTCAGACTCAGACTCAGACTCAGACTTAGACTTAGACTCAGACTCAGACTCCGACTCCCACTTAGATTCAGACTTAGACTCAGACCCAGACCCAGACTCAGACTCGAACTTGGACTTGGACTGGGCTTGGAATTGGACTGGACTTGGACTTGGAGATGGACTTGAACTTGGACTTGGACTTGCACTTGGACTTGGACTTGGACTTGGACTTGGACTTGGACTTGGACTTGGACTTGGACTTGGACTTGGACTTGGACTTGGACTTGGACTTGGACTTGGACTTGGACTTGGACTTGGACTTGGACTTGGACTTGGACTTGGACTTGGACTTGGACTTGGACTTGGACTTGGACTTGGACTTGGACTTGGACTTGGACTTGGACTTGGACTTGAACTTGGACTTGGACTTGGACTTGGACTTGGACTTGGACTTGGACTTGGACTTGGACTTGGACTTGGACTTGGACTTGGACTTGGACTTGGACTTGGACTTGGACTTGGGCTTGGACTTGGACTTGGACTTGGACTTGGACTTGGACTTGGACTTGGACTTGGACTTGGACTTGGACTTGGACTTGGACTTGGACTTGGACTTTGACTTGGACTTTGACTTGGACTTGGACTTGGACTTGGACTTGGACTTGGACTTGGACTTGGACTTGGACTTGGACTTGGACTTGGACTTGGACTTGGACTTGGACTTGGACTTGGACTTGGACTTGGACTTGGACTTGGACTTGGACTTGGACTTGGACTTGGACTTGGACTTGGACTTGGACTTGGACTTGGACTTGGACTTGGACTTGGACTTGGACTTGGACTTGGACTTGGACTTGGACTTGGACTTGGACTTGGACTTGGACTTGGACTTGGACTTGGACTTGGACTTGGACTTGGACTTGGACTTGGACTTGGACTTGGACTTGGACTTGGACTTGGACTTGGACTTGGACTTGGACTTGGACTTGGACTTGGACTTGGACTTGGACTTGGACTTGGACTTGGACTTGGACTTGGACTTGGACTTGGACTTGGACTTGGACTTGGACTTGGACTTGGACTTGGACTTGGACTTGGACTTGGACTTGGACTTGGACTTGGACTTGGACTTGGACTTGGACTTGGACTTGGACTTGGACTTGGACTTGGACTTGGACTTGGACTTGGACTTGGACTTGGACTTGGACTTGGACTTGGACTTTGACTTGGACTTGGACTTGGACTTGGACTTGGACTTGGACTTGGACTTGGACTTGGACTTGGACTTGGACTTGGACTTGGACTTGGACTTGGACTTGGACTTGGACTTGGACTTGGATTGGACTTGGACTTGGACTTGGACTCGGACTTGGACTTGGATTGGACTTGGACTTGGACTTGGACTTGGACTTGGACTTGGACTTGGACTTGGACTTGGACTTGGACTTGGACTTGGACTTGGACTTGGACTTGGACTTGGACTTGGACTTGGGCTTGGACTTGGACTTGGACTTGGACTTGGACTTGGACTTGGACTTGGACTTGGACTTGGACTTGGACTTGGACTTGGACTTGGACTTGGACTTGGACTTGGACTTGGACTTGGACTTGGACTTGGACTTGGACTTGGACTTGGACTTGGACTTGGACTTGGACTTGGACTTGGACTTGGACTTGGACTTGGACTTGGACTTGGACTTGGACTTGGACTTGGACTTGGACTTGGACTTGGACTTGGACTTGGACTTGGACTTGGACTTGGACTTGGACTTGGACTTGGACTTGGACTTGGACTTGGACTTGGACTTGGACTTGGACTTGGACTTGGACTTGGACTTGGATTTGGACTTGGAGTTGGAGTTGGACTTGGACTTGGACTTGGACTTGGACTTGGACTTGGACTTGGACTTGGACTTGGACTTGGACTTGGACTTGGACTTGGACTTGGACTTGGACTTGGACTTGGACTTGGACTTGGACTTGGACTTGGACTTGGACTTGGACTTGGACTTGGACTTGGACTTGGACTTGCACTTGGACTTGAACTTGGACTTGGACTTGGACTTGGACTTGGACTTGGACTTGGACTTGGACTTGGACTTGGACTTGGACTTGGACTTGGACTTGGACTTGGACTTGGACTTGGACTTGGACTTGGACTTGGACTTGGACTTGGACTTGGACTTGGACTTGGACTTGGACTTGGACTTGGACTTGGACTTGGACTTGGACTTGGACTTGGACTTGGACTTGGACTTGGACTTGGACTTGGACTTGGACTTGGACTTGGACTTGGACTTGGACTTGGACTTGGACTTGGACTTGGACTTGGACTTGGACTTGGACTTGGACTTGGACTTGGACTTGGACTTGGACTTGGACTTGGACTTGGACTTTGACTTGGACTTGGACTTGGACTTGGACTTGGACTTGGACTTGGACTTGGACTTGGACTTGGACTTGGACTTGGACTTGGACTTGGACTTGGACTTGGACTTGGACTTGGACTTGGACTTGGACTTGGACTTGGACTTGGACTTGGACTTGGACTTGGACTTGGACTTGGACTTGGACTTGCACTTGGACTTGGACTTGGACTTGGACTTGGACTTGGACTTGGACTTGGACTTGGACTTGGACTTGGACTTGGACTTGGACTTGGACTTGGACTTGGACTTGGACTTGGACTTGGACTTGGACTTGGACTTGGACTTGGACTTGGACTTGGACTTGGACTTGGACTTGGACTTGGACTTGGACTTGGACTTGGGGACTTGGACTTGGACTTGGACTTGGACTTGGACTTGGACTTGGACTTGGACTTGGACTTGGACTTGGACTTGGACTTGGACTTGGACTTGGACTTGGACTTGGACTTGGACTTGGACTTGGACTTGGACTTGGACTTGGACTTGGACTTTGACTTGGACTTGGACTTGGACTTGGACTTTGACTTGGACTTGGACTTGGACTTGGACTTGGACTTGGACTTGGACTTGGACTTGGACTTGGACTTGGACTTGGACTTGGACTTGGACTTGGACTTGGACTTGGACTTGGACTTGGACTTGGACTTGGACTTGGACTAGGTTTTGGACTTGGACTTGGACTTGGACTTGGACTTGGATTTGGACTTGGACTTGAACTTGGACTTGGACTTGGACTTGGACTTGGACTTGGACTTGGACTTGGACTTGGACTTGGACTTGGACTTGGACTTGGACTTGGACTTGGACTTGGACTTGGACTTGGACTTGGACTTGGACTTGGACTTGGACTTGGACTTGGACTTGGACTTGGACTTGGACTTAGACTTGGACTTGGACTTGGACTTGGACTTGGACTTGGACTTGGACTTGGACTTGGACTTGGACTTGGACTTGGACTTGGACTTGGACTTGGACTTGGACTTGGACTTGGACTTGGACTTGGACTTGGACTTGGACTTGGACTTGGACTTGGACTTGGACTTGGACTTGGACTTGGACTTGGACTTGGACTTGGACTTGGACTTGGACTTGGACTTGGACTTGGACTTGGACTTGGACTTGGACTTGGACTTGGACTTGGACTTGGACTTGGACTTGGACTTGGACTTGGACTTGGACTTGGACTTGGACTTGAACTTGGACTTGGACTTGGACTTGGACTTGGACTTTGACTTGGACTTGGACTTGGACTTGGACTTGGACTTGGACTTGGACTTGGACTTGGACTTGGACTTGGACTTGGACTTGGACTTGGACTTGGACTTGGACTTGGATCTGGACTTGAACTTAGACTTGGATCTGGACTTGGACTTGGACTTGGACTTGGACTTGGACTTGGACTTGGACTTGGACTTGGACTTGGACTCGGACTTGGACTTGGACTTGGACTTGGACTTGGACTTGGACTTGGACTTGGACTTGGACTTTGACTTGGACTTGGACTTGGACTTGGACTTGGACTTGGACTTCTTGGATTTGGGCTTGGACTTGAACTTGGACTTGGACTTGGAATTGGACTTGGACTTGGACTTGGACTTGGATTTGGACTTGGACTTGGACTTGGACTTGGACTTGGACTTGGACTTGGACTTGGACTTGGACTTGGACTTGGACTTGGACTTGGACTTGGACTTGGACTTGGACTTGGACTTGGACTTGGACTTGGACTTGGACTTGGACTTGGACTTGGACTTGGACTTGGACTTGGACTTGGACTTGGACTTGGACTTGGACTTGGACTTGGACTTGGACTTGGACTTGGACTTGGACTTGGACTTGACTTGACTTGGACTTGGACTTGGACTTGGACTTGGACTTGGACTTGGACTTGGACTTGGACTTGGACTTGGACTTGGACTTGGACTTGGACTTGGACTTGGACTTGGACTTGGACTTGGACTTGGACTTGGACTTCAGCTTGAGCTTGAGCTTGAGTCTGAGCTTTGGCTTTGAATTGTGCTTGAATTTGAACTTGTACTTGAGCTTTGGCTTTGAATTGTGCTTGAATTTGAACTTGTACTTGAGCTTTGGCTTTGAATTGAGCTTGAACTTGGACTTGAATAATTATAGCCAAAAACTGCCCAATTGGATTAAAGAAATGATTTATAAATATGATTATTTAGTATGTTATTGTTCACCTTAACCTGGCGACAGGACTTATTTTTACTGTGAAATGAATCTTAATAATAAAGTAAATTCAATTGCATTCTAACCTCAGTACTACGCTCTATTCGAGTACCATTATTTAAGAACAAATTAATTTACTGAATGTGGTTTGGTGTGATGTTGAAGGTTTTTTGAAGGTTTCTTATTCTAGGTTAATCGGTATTTGAAGCCTTTACTAATCTTGCACATATCCAACAATCATGTGTTTTTTTCACACATACGATTTCTATTGGATAAATTTATGATTGTACATATAATAGTCTACTTTTTGTTCTACTTATGAAAATAATAGCAATATTGTTAAGAAATAAAATAACACACATATTAACTTGTTCAACATCTCTTCACCATCATCAACTAATAATAACTTTTCTTTAGACTTTTATAGTCCTTGTTTTGTGTTTCTCTGTTCGAATCCTTTATTTTATTTATTTACGTCAGCTCAATAGCATGAAGATGATGATGACACTTTTTTTATTGCTTATTTTTCAAGCTTGGTTTTGTTAATGGTGAAAGTTTTTTTATGAAAAAGATGGATGGAAGTACCAAACCAAAACTTGTGCTGCGAATGTATTGCTTTTTTGTAAAAAGCTTATATATCAAGTTTTATTAATATCGGGTTTCAGAAGATTAAGCTGTTGTGATTTTACTCAGAAAGGTACTTGAAAAAACCCACCATTTTGTTATATATCGCTGAAAGATTTATCAATTCATTTTCACTTATTACAATTTTTAATTTTGTACTACAAAAAAAAAACATCAATACGGTTGGCTATCATAAATTGTTATTCTTAATTTATTGAAGAAAAACAAGAAGAACAATTTTCTTTGAAAAACTTAGTGAGGTAAAAACTTATGAAAATGGAAGAACAAACATTTTTTTCCGCTATGCATATGTACAGATTTTTTAACCCAAAAAATTTAAAATAATTAAATATTTATTATTTTTGATTTTTGTTTTTACATATTTAAATAGTTGTACTACAGAAGAATACATTTCGCTTTGGCTCATTATTTAGAAAACATTGCTTTAATTTTTAAAAGTCTGCATTGAGAGTAGTTGAACGTCTTTTGTTTGATAATTTTTTATAACCAATAAGAATAAATAGGTTTGTAAAGTGTTATAGCAAAACTGTTAAATCTTTTCTTTTTATTCTTTTATCCTCAAATTGAGCTTGTTGGTGCCTTAAAGATATGTCAATAGTTCAAGTCGTGTAAAATATTGTGATCTAACCTTGAAGATCTCAGGTCTTTGAGAGGGTTGCCCGTCATATCAAAACCCTCCCTAAATTCTTTGAAATTAGCTCCGCATTATTTTATCAGACATAACCACCTTGGTTATGGTACTTACCTGTATGTGTTGTCCTTAATGTGTATCTTCAAGTAGGGAATCCAATGTTGATCAGTTTTCTTTTTCACCCCAGGTCATTAGTTGTCCTAACATTATTTTGATTGTACTTCACAGAAAATAAATTCAAAGAGTTTTTCTTTTAGGTTCGTTATTGAAAACTCTAATCTTACCATGCTAACGCATCTTTTTTTTAATTTTTTTTATTTTACAAAATTATACAGGTGCCGAATATGCAAGATTCTTTGTTATTTAATTTATTTAATACTATAACCGTATTTCTAATAAATTAAATATAGCAGAGTTATTCTTGTATTTAATCAACGAAAATTTATCCACGAAACGCAAATTTAGGTTTTTCTTTTTGATTTTGCATTAATTTTTTATTTTATTTAAAAAAAAACTTTTACTCCATTTAACACTGCACAACACTACACAACTCAAATCGTACTTCCTGGTACCACTTTTAAAACAAACAACTTGTTGTCACGTTTTCCAAATCCCTACCAATTTATTAACCGAAAAAGAAAACCAAAAAACAAGAAAACATTAATTTTTTTTATTTTCACATAAATATGCAAAAATAAATAAAAAGAATATGAGATGGCTTCCCGGAAGTGTCAAATATACTTATAAGACATTAGTGTGCGCACAAAATGGGCTGAAAACTATTCGAAAATGTATATAAACATTTTCGAACCACGCTATAGTGTATTACTATATGTAGAGAGGATGGAAAATTGAAATACAGTGTATCGAGTTAATATCTTGCTCCTTACAAACTCGTCTCTTTCTGATCAAGAGATTGATTAGAGGTTGAGGGAAACTATATTGGTAGCAGAGAATATCCTAAAACAGCAGTGAAGAAAAAGGGATGGTTTTCATCAGAATGATGCCAAACAATTTTTTTCTCAGATCTTTCTTCTTAACTAAGGTGCCTCTTCTACACAATCCATAAATGGAGATAGCATAGCGTGCGTGGCCCATGTGAATGTTTATCACGGTATATCAGAGTCAGTTATAGTGATCTGAACACTTACTAAAAACATTTGGAGCTCTACCTGATACAATAACCCTGGGTTCACAGAAACATGTAGACACCTTTTACGCCTAGGTCAACAATTACATGTTATCTTACTGTTATGTGATTTAACACAAACATTTTACAAATCAACAAAAACAATCTCATCCTACGACGTTTAGGAAAAACACTAATTATTGTTGTCTTGTCTGAACTAGAGAACAGCCGTACAAATTTTAAAGAACTGCAGCCGTGGGCGTGGGGTTTTACCAGTGCGCCAGGTGATTTTGAATAGTAAAACAATGGCTTGCCGTCCTACTTACTTAGTATTCTGTAACTGGTCTACATATACTTCACAATTAATTTTAAATTTTCAATTAAATATTTTCGCTTAATTAGGAAATCGTCTTAGATTTTCGCCCTGGAGGAAAATTCAATTCAAGTGCTTATTTTTTACTTTTAATATAATAAACAAAAAATAAAATTGCACAAAAACACATATGTATTATAATTTAAATTTAAATAGCTTAAACCTTCCTTGCAGCATATTTTTTAAATCTTTTTTTGCACAAAAATATCAGCAAAACTCTAAAAATGTTATGGTGAAATGCGTCCAAACAAGCAAAAATTAAAACAAACCACAACTTTTTTGTGGGTACACATAGTTGATGGAAACATAGAAACTGATCGTTTCTTTTTTATCGTTGAAATCGACCTTTATGTTTTCATCAACTATAAATACTAGAATCCTTCTACGGGGTCGGGCATTCTATCATTTATTAAATGTATTAAATTAAATTGTTGAAAATGAAAAATATGGAGGGGCTGAAATCTCACAGCTCTGAGATATCAAGACTTCGGTCTGGGTTAAGGATTTTGATATAGTTTTCGGCAAAAAACTTTTATGAGGACATGGTTTTTAGTTTTGGCTAGCGATGTATTTCAAACATAACTCTTTGTTAAAGTACAAGTATTTTTTATCTCTGTTTAAAAATTTATTACAAAACTAACACGAAACATCAATACGTTGCCGGAAAATTATAATCAAAATTCCAAAAATATTGTTAAATTAAATAAAATCAAACTTTTTCAAAATTCCAAAAATTAGAATAAAATCAAAAATTAAAACTTTTTCCAAAATTCTAAAAATATTGCAAAAATTATTACAAAATCAAAAATATAAACTTTTTCAAAATTCCAAAAATATTTCAAAAACTATAACAAATTCAAAAATTTCCATGTCCATTTCATTTTAAATTACATTTGCGTCATAAAAACAGCTACATTCTTTTTCCCAAAAAATTGGCTAAAAATAAATGAAATCATTTTTTGACAATATTTTTTGACAAACTTATAATTCCATAATTCTCTATAATAATAATAAAATATCATGTCATACGAACTATTAATTTTATTTTTTTCTAAGAAAATAGGGTAAAAAATAAATAAAAACCTTTCTTTTGACACACTTGACAACATTTTTTGACAAACTTATAATGCCATAATTTTCAATAATCATAATAAAAATTCATTTCAAACAAACAATTTTATTTTTTTCCAAAAAATTAGGTAAAAAACTAAATAAAAATCTTTTGTCTCACTTGACAAGATTTTTTTGACAAACTTATAATGCCATAATTCTCAATAATAATAATAAAACTTCATTTCAAACAAACAATTTTATTTTATTCCAAAAAATTGGGTAAAAAAATAAATAAAAATCTTTCTTTTGACACACTTGACAACATTTTTTTGACAAACTTATAATGCAATAAGCTAGATTTTGGTCTCACATACCAATCCCAACCATCAAGATTTCTTCAAATTCAATGTTCCTACTCGTAATCACTTAAAATGAACGTTTTTAAGCACAGAATATGCAAATTTCCTTGTTTTGACACACTTGACGATTTTTTTGACATACTTCCGGTACAGTTATCAAACACATCGTCCTTTCGGCTCTTTCCATTGAGTAAAGTGATTTTTAGAAAAAAAATTTTTGAAATCCGTCCAGCGGTTTTCTAGATTTCGTCGGTTGTGACGGCCGACAGACAGACACACATTTTTTTTTTTTGCTTTTTTAGAATCAGTAGGTCCAAATGCCAAAAAATGTGAGGGTAAGAATTTCAGTTTTAGCTCATGAATGTAATACTTAGGTCTTTCAGACCGAAGTAATAATTGAATAGAAAAATAGTACATTATATAACAAGGTTGGAAAGTAAGCTATTATTGACCGAGAACTTTTAGATCCTGAGGCGCGTAGAGTCGAGGGATATAATATTCGAGGTCTATATTAGCCTTCTCAACCGAGGTATATATAGAATTTTTCTAACTACTAACACTAATTATCATATTTGATTTGATTAGATTTTGATATTAGTCATTTTCCATTTCATTTTTTAAACATCTTAAAATATCAAGTAGCCTGGAAGTTTAGTTTCATACAAATAAAACGAAACGAAGAAATGCAATTATTGTTTGTTTGTGTTTTTTTGTTCATTTCAATTAAAAATAAAAGAAAATTTGTCATTATTAACCTAGGTAATTTTTTTTGTTATTATTAATGACCTATGTTGAGAAAAATTACTTCTCATTGGGGCATTCGAGGAAATAATGATAATTTCTCAAGTTAGTAGTTAAAAAAAATATTATTTGTTTATTTGGTTTTTCCTTGCACGAATCAATAGTTTCATATTGCTACAATCGCTCATCATTCATCCACATTTCCCATATTCATCATCATTATAATTTTTATATACAATTTGTTCAGCCTTCAACCACCATTGCATGGATTAATAGTCTCATACTGCAACAATCGCGCAGCGTCATCCACATTCACCGTATTCAACAACCTTGTAAGTTTTACGTGCAGCATTCAACCACCATTGCATGAATTAATTCTTTCATAGTGCTACAATCGCTCATCACTTATCCACATTCACCGTATTCAACAGTATTATAATTTTTACGAATAATTTGTTCTGCATTCACCCATTAACCCACCATTGCGTGAATTAATATTTTTATGTTGCTACAAGCACTTAATTTTCATCCACATTCACCATATTCAACAACATTATAATTTTTACGTACAATTTGTTCTGCATTCATTCACCATCATTTGATTCAACCGTCATATAATTGTTACGTACATTCTGTTTAACTATCATCCACAATCGCTCGATTCAGCATTTTGATTCTTATCACATAATTGGGCAGAGAGAGATGATCGGCTAATCGGCTAATCCGACAGGGACGAGGGAGCGGGATCTACTACTAGCATGGGGTGAGTACTTTTAAATATACATATAGTGTTGTGTGGGTGTGTGTATGTACATGGATATATGGATGGGTGTTTTTTTTGTTTTTCGTAGGAAGATGAAACGTTTCAAAAAATCCACCTGGAACCCGACTTTCCAGGCGACCGCGGGTCCTTGCCGGGTAAAAACATCTCCCTTGCTCTTATGGTCCTGTTGTATCCCTGCGGTACCACCAATTAAGGCATTACTTCGCAGGGCAGAGGTTGAGTGTTGTACTCTCTCGATTATTATGTGCTGTCGTGGTTTTGCTGTGTAGTGTTGTGCATGGCTGCTCTTCGTTCGTCTTGTCTCAGTCGTTTCATCATACTTGTGATGATCTCATTCGCTATGCCCCAGTTGTCTTTTGAACTTAGCATAAATTGCATGAGGCTATGTGGAGTGATTGACTCTCCCATATGCTGCTCAATAAGTTTTCGTGCGTTTGCAAACCTTCCGCATTCGATTAGCACGTGCTCAGCGTTCTCGGCTTTATCCTCACAGTAGAGGAAGTTTGGATCCGTTACGTGCTTATACTTGTATAAGTACTTACGGAAACATCCATGGCCTGAGATCATCTGCGTCAAATGATGGTTGACATCACCGTGTTTTCTTGATGTCCATGCTTTTGTCAGGGATCATCACAAAGGTCCATCGTCCGTTGGTTGAAGCTTCCCATTTCGCTTGCATTGCTATATGATTGTCCATGTTGAAGTCTTCGCTTGTTCGCCGTTCCATATCATTTCGCGTTTCTATACGCAGAGCCGATACCTCTTTTGCTGCAATATCGATCGGCATCCTACTCGCAATAACATTTACAGCCTCGTCAGACACCGTGCGAAAAGCACAGCAAATGCGCAACGATGTCAGTCTGTAGGCCGTTTTGATAGGTCTAACATAAGATGGCATTTCTACCGCTGAGGCACATATGGGTGTGGCATACATCAATATTGATGTGCTAACGCTACTGAGAAACTTTCTGATCGGTTGTATAGGGTCGCCAATGTTTGGCATCAGCCTTGCAAGAGCAGCCCCCACTCGTTTAGTTCTGTCACCAGCGTACATCAAGTGGTTTTTAAAGTTGAATCTGTGGTCTAGAACGACTCCAAGATACTTCAGGTGCGGGCCAGATCTTATGATCTGTCCACCAACCTGGATATCGATTCTTTCCACCACTTTTCTGCTACTCATTAGTACGACTTCCGTTTTGTAATCGGCCAACTCTAGTCCTGTGCTGTTCAGCCATGCTCTAACTCTGATTATGGTCTGGTTACAGTTGCTCGTAATGTCCCTGAGGTTCTTGGCTACAACAATTATGGCAATGTCACCTGCATAGCCACTAATCGTTGTTTGTTCCGGCACACGTACTCTGGAACATCATCGTACATGATGTACGCATGAGGCACAAATGCCTCAAGTAATGCCCTACCTTTAGGGTTAGAACGTTTACTTTCCCATTCAACGGCCCTAGCGTTAAAATCACTCGCAATTACGATGGGTGACTTACCTCTGACGTTTGTTATTAGTCGGTCAAGTGTCTCTTCGAATTCGTCCAGTGTGGTGCTAGGAGGAATGTAGCAGCTGTAGAAGTGGACACCTCTGATTTTGCCATATACAAAACTCTCATGCTGACGACTAGGTCTACGTTCAAAAAGAAGAGCATTGCAGGTCCAGATAGCAGCTTTGCTCGTCCTGTCTTCAACCCAGTTCCCATAGCCAACAGGGGTTCTATATTGTATATGTATGGGTGTATGAATGTGTGTGTATGCGTGCGTGTATGAGGTGTGTGAGTGTGTGAGTGAAGTATAGTATAAGGGTGTTCTTGACGGTCGCGGATTCTTCGACCTGAAGGGCCGCTGGAGTTTCCTTTTTCATTTTTCTTTTGTGTCCGATCCGGTAGATAAACATACACACGTACAATCCTGTTAATTTGTACTGGGCGGCAGGTATAATCTCTCGTTCCCGCAGGCTAAAGCTAGCTTAGGGTTCAAAATCGAACTAGATGCGCGGCCTGCTATACCGATTCCATTGGTCTTCCAATGGAACCAGTTCTCATTTACCTTGGCTTTTTGATAGGCCGAGGAACTGATTTGTGGCAAATCTTGGCGAATGGCAATCATCTAAATTTGCGCGATTTCGTGTCCATGGATATCGAAAGCTTCCTTACAGCATATTTTTTAAATCTTCTTTTCGCACAAAAATATCAGCAAAAATCTAAAAAATATACAAGTGGTTGGCTTGGCTTTTTGATTTGGCCTTGACACTTGGAGTTTTGGTAAATCTTGGCGAATGCCAATCGTCTATATATGAGTGATATTTGAGGATATCCAGAGCTTCCTTGCAGCCTATTTTTTTAAATTTTTTTATTTGCACAAAAATATCAGCAAAAATCCACCTATAACCTTCGTTAAAGTTACTTCACTTATAACTTTCGTTAAAGGCAGCACAAATATGCATATTATTTTGTTCCAGACATAGAAGATATTCAACTCATAAAAATATTTACTGTCCAAATTAATTTCAAAACACAATCAACATTTAGCTTATTGAGACACAAACCAGAGAGATTAATTTTAGATTATGTAACTAAGATGACAGCAAAATAATGTAATGCCAGTTGATCTTAAAAGTAAATTTTATTCTTCTCAAATATTCAAACAAAAATTACACCTTTTCACCTACCCAATACAAAACATGCGCATTAGGGTGGCCCTTAAAAACCGATTTTTTTTTGTTACGGTAAAAAAATCGGTTCTAATATTCCTAAAAATAAGTTGTGCAAAATTTGAGACCATTTCGTAAATTTTAACCCATGCCCTCGGGCCTCTAAAGTTGAGTTAGAAAGTCATTTTTCAAAAAAAGCTGGGTTTTTCGCTACAACTTTTCTGTTGGTGTATCCACAACTGTGGAAGTGTTGGGGATTGATAGTACTCCATTAGAAAACGATTTCGTAATTTTTTTAAATTTTTTGGCCAAACCCTTTGCCGTCGGTGGTGGTCACAAATTTGAAATTTTTTCTTGAACGACAAACGTCTGCATTTGGGAGGCAGTTTAATACGTATAAAAATTTTTTAGAAAATTATTAGTTCGTTAGCATTTTTTCTGTAAAATACGATAATAGTATTTTATTGAATTAAGAGCTGAAGTTGTACTTTTTGTGTTGAGTCTATAGCTTGGCGGCTGACTGTAGGGAGTTCCAAATTCAATACAGTATTTTTTCGGCAAACGTTTAAATTTGTTTAAAAATATGAAATTAATGCATCAAATTTTTTATAAATATGTTTTAGGTAATAAATTTTCTGAAATTAATTTTTATTGATTTTAATTCATTAAAATGAACTAAAATGCATTCTGTTTTGAAGAAATTAATAATGTCATGTTATTTTACTTTACTGCCGCCATAAAAATATGAAAATTGCTTTGCTGCCGCCGTAAAAATATGAAAATTACTTTACAGCCGCCGTAAAAATTTGAAAGTAAAGATAAAATAAAAATGGCGTTACTTTTGCAGCCGCCTGCTAAAAAGTAAGGCTTTAGCTACTTCCCAGCGGCAGTAAAGTTAAACTTTACAGCCGTTTGCCGAAAAAAATATTAAAAAATTTTTTGAGGGTAGTTTTCTCCCTTATTTTGAGGTTTTGAAGTTTAAAATCATTTTTTCGGAATGTATAACACGTTTTTCTTTTAATTTTTTTTTTAATGTTTAAAATATGCACTTTCAAATAATTTTTATCGCGTGATGGAAGTTGTATCGATGTGAGCGCTAGAGGGCGCTGAATATAAAAAAACAAGGTTTTCACGTAATTTTATGATTTTTTTTTTCGGAAATAGCTCCATGTAGAAAAATTTTGAACAAACAATTCTGACTTAAAATTTTACGTAGATTACGAATAAATTTTTTGATTTTCAAAAATCTTCAATTTAAAAAATATTATCCGCCAAATTCGTGCCGCCATTTTGAATTTTAATAATTTGACACTGAATTTGGATTTAGTGACCATGACTTTCTTTATTTTGCAGCTCAAGATATATCGCGAAAACTGGTTTTGGGGGTGGCTTTTATCTTTCAGCGCTCTCTAGCGCTCACAATGATACAACTTCCATCACGAGATGAAAATTATTCAGGCTTTGCACGAGAACTTCAGGCTTTGCACGTTCATTCTTGCATCTTTGGCAATTTTTTGCAATTCTCTTCACAAGACATCTTAGTTTGGGTATATAAAACCTTTTCCTTATCTCATTCACAACTGTTTCATGATGCTGATGAAGAAGGTTCTCGTGGAAACTCTTTACCAATAGATTTGTGATGTAATGTTCTTGAGGGAGAATTACTGGTCTTCGTGTGTCAAAAATAACATTTGCTGCGTCTATTCGACCGTCAATTCGAATTACTTTGCTATTATCTAAATATGGTGAAAGACGATATAACCTGCTTGTTTTTCCTGTTTGGTTTCCATCATTGAGCTTCAATATTTCGTTTGAAAATGCAGACAATTGTGCGATTTTGAAAAGTTTAGTTTCTGCCATAATTAACTCTGATTTATGTAAGTATGGGTCGATCAAACGTTCTCTTGTTTTTCTCAAGTTGTTAACAAAACGACAAACGTAAGCCATAACTCGAAGAAGTTGTATCCATGAACCATAACGTTCAAACTCAATTGGACTCTTAGCTAGAGTATGTGTCAGTTTGACTTCTATTTGAGTTGCTGGAAGTTCTTTTAAGTTCTTGATCGGCCATTCATTCTTCGAGCTGTATAAAAAACTAGATCCTCGGAACCGTCGACTATTAGGGTCCAAAGAAGGAATATTTCAGGATTTGGTTCCTTCATCAGCTACATTCTCTTTAGTCCCAATCCAGTGCCAGTCTTGAACATCTGGATTTTCCTGAATTTCAGAAACTCGAAATGCAACATATTGCTTGAAACGTCTGTTACTTGTTCTAATCCATGATAAAACTGTTGAACTATCAGTCCAATAGTGTCTCTCTTCAATGTTTACAGTGAAACATTTTTCTATAAAACGTAGATATCTTGTTCCAATGAGTGCAGCTTCAAGTTCTAGGCGTGGGATAGAAGTCATCTTAACAGGTGCAACTTCAACTTTTGAACCAAGTTGTGTCACGTCCACTATACCTTCTTTTTCAACTCGAAGGAATATTATAGTGGAGTAAGCTTCAACTCCAGCATCGCAGAAGGCATGTAATTGTATCGAAGCGTTCTCATAGTCATTTAATTGAGAAAGATGACATCTTGGAATTTTAAGTTTCTCAAGTTCATTCAATCGTTGAATCCATTTCTCCCAAGACGAACGTAGCTCGATTGGTACTTGTTCGTCCCAATTAGTTCCAGACCTCCAAAGATTTTGCATCAGTATTCGTAAATGAACAATGAAGTGTCCAATTCTTCCCAGCGGATCAAAGGTCGACATAAGTGTTCACAAAACTTCTCGTTTAGAAGGCACTTTGTTGCCAAACATGATTTCCTTTGCAATATTACAATTTTGCATTGAATAGTAATAACTGTTGGAATTCAGATCATGCCACAAACCAAGAGCTTTGGTGGTGTTCCCGTCAAGGTCTAAATTTTTGTTACTGACTTCTTTTTGTACCAAATTCATGAGGACTTCTTTAGAATTTGATTGAAATTGACAAAGTTCAAAGTTTCCCTTGCTGTGAATATACTTTATGTTTCTTGTTGTTAAAATTGCTTCTTCAATGCTATCAAAGCTATCAAGGTAATCATCTACATAAGTGTTTTCGATTATTGCTTTAACTTCTCTTGGCGAGCTCTTTGACCCAAAAATTAGGACTTGGAAAACATAAGTTGATACTGGATCGCTTGGTTGATTCCTCCAAAGAAAACGTTGAGAATTTTGGTCTTCTTTTATAACTTGAATACGATGGAACATGTGCTTCAAGTCTCCGGAAACGCAAACTTTTCGCTCTTGGTAACGAAGTAACACTTGAGGCAGAGGTGGAACCAGATCAGGACCTATTAAAAGCATCGAGTTCAATGATACTCCATCAACGTTGGCTTCTCCATCATTTACCATCCTTAGTTTGGAAGGTTTCTTGGGATTGCGGACTGCAAACATTGGCAGATATCAAGTACGTTCATCTTCTTTTGAAGCTTCTTCGCTTGATAATTTTCTGATGTATCCAAGGTTCTCTTCTTCATGCATTACTTCAACTGCTTTCTTAGCAAGCTTTGGATAACGTGATAACATCCTTTCATTGCATAGTAGTCGTTTCATTGCCATGTTTTTACTGGGCGGAAACTTAATATTCTGGCTTTTCCACAGCAGACCAGTTTCAAACTTGTCTCCAACTCTTTTAGTTGTTGACTTTAACATCTCAAGTGCTTGAAGTTCCTCTGAGCTACTACACTTTTCTGAACTTTTGGTGATTCCCATGTCATCCACTTTGAATGACTCTTGAATCAGTTTATGCAATTCATCGTTATTACATACACACAAATGTAGATTTAGACTTTGACTGACTGAACCATGAGATACTTCAGAGTCGTATGTGCCACAAACGGTCCATCCTAGTTTGCACAATGCAACTGCAGTACTTCTTTTGCTTTCTTGATGCATTTTTTTAACTCCACTAAGGTGTAAGTTGTCCATTCCGATGAGTATCATTGGTTTGGCATTAGCATAGCTCTCAAACTTGTACTTTGCCAAGAATGGAAAAGATTTCTTAAGTGCTTCAAAGTTCAAGGATTGTCTTGGTAATTCGAGGTCGTCAACAGTTCGAACATTATTGATCTTGAAGTTGGATGCAGTGCTTCCCCGACTTGAAATAGAAGCTTGCTTCGAGTTTGGAATGTTTTGTACGTGTCGCTGGACCACTTTAAGCATAAAGGAAGTTCTTTGCCAGTTAGATTTAATTCTCTGTGCAACTTTGAATCCATTAAGGTTACTGAAGAACCTTCATCCATGAATGCATAAGTCGAAATCTCTTGGCTACTATTTCGGAGTGTGACTGGCATGATACGAAACAATGTATTATGTGACATTGAATAATGGCTCATCTGAACGCCACATTGAGACGTTGAAGGTTTTTCATTATCTGGCTTTTTTTCGGTTGAACTGGAATTGGAGGTCTCAAAGTTGTGTAATAACTTATGATGTCGCTTATCACAGCCTTGAACACTACATTTTGACTTTTCCGTACATTTACCATTGTGTTTCACAAGACATCGGAAACATAAATGCTTTTCCTTGGCAACCTCCCACCTTTTATTGCGATTCATTGAAGCAAAAGTACTACACTTCTCAAGTGACCTGCAATCTCCTTGACATCCAAAGCAAGAATCAATTTTAGGTTTTGAATCTTCTGAGTGAACGTTTACCCTCAAGGTTTGTTGCTTCGGCTTGTCGAAACTAGTTGAAGCCACTCTTGAGGCAACCATGGCGAGATTATCAATCATGTTATCAAAGTGTTCAAGAGTTGGGTACACTATTTGTTGTGCAACAATTTCCCACTGCATCTGTAGCTCGACTTGAAGTCGTTCTTTAAGTTTATCCAACATCATTGGATCTCGTAAGTGATCCACCATTCCAGCTGTCTTCATAGTGACTATCATGTTGTGGACTTGAATACAAAATTTAAGTATAGAATTTGGATTTTTCATCGAAGCTTGCACTAACTTTGTAATCTCAACCACTAACTCTCTGATGAGATCATTTGCTTGACCATACAAGGTCCAAAGACGAAGAAGGACATATGGAACGTTTGCAGGTAGAGTAAGCATACCTTCAACGCTTGTTCTTGCTTCAGCAGTTAATGAATTCTGTAGTCGAATTAAGTTCTCCATGTCATCGAAGTTACACGTTAAAGTGCTTGTTGCATAGCTTGATAAAAAAATTGGCCATTGTCGAAATGCTCCAGAAAATTTTGGCAGATCTTTAGACGTCACTTTGCGAGCTTGAAAGTGTTCTTTGGACAGATAAAGTCTCTCTCTGTTTTGCAACAACACTGGATATGGAAAATTGTCTCTCATTGATTCTTGTCCTTGAAACGTTGGACCAATCCCAAAAGGCATTGCGTATAGATTAAAAGAAAAACCTTGAGACATACTTGTTGGCACGCTTGGCAAAACAGTTGGCCTAGTAGAAGTTGATTGAGTCATTATGTTTTGATCGCTTGTTACTGATGATGGAACATAATTGTTGAAACGACTTTGTGATGAACTGGTGGGTAATGGAGCATTTGATTGAGTAGAATGATAATCAAAATTTGAAATTGAAGAATCAATCGAAGTACGTGTTGAAGTATGTATCGTTGGAACCAGCTGAAACTCTGGAGATGAAGCAAGTTCAGGATGCTGAGCCTCTCCTATGTATGTTTGCGACTGTTTCGGTGGGACAACTCTCATTGTTTGAACCTCTTTAAGAAGTCTATTTCGACGTTGAAGTAATTCTCTCATTTGCTTAAGTGATTCAATCTCGGCTTCTAATGTTTCCTTAGTTTTAACTTAAGTTGATCTATTACTAGCTGGTTCTTGAGCTTCTGAGATCGTTGTTTGTGTGTCAGAGCTTGTTGTCGAATTGATACATTCATCACATGTGTATGGATGAACATCTACCTCAAATTCTGGTATTCTTGCACATTCTTGATGGAAGCTTTCATTACACTTCTGGCAAGAGACCATAATTGCCGAATCAGGTCGATCACAGATAGCACAACTTGTTAACATTGCAGTAGCGCCTCTTAAAGTTCGTTGAATTGGATCTTGCATGATAAACCTCACATTTAATGTTTGAGAAATTGTTGGAAAATGTCTGTAGTATGCGCTTTGACGAAAACTCAATTTATGTTTCTTGTCTTTTTAATGCAGTACTCAAACCTATAATTCATTTTACAATCAGATTTACAATCAATTAATTAGTTTGAAATAGTTTTCTTACATTAGTTTACTTCTTTTACAAATTTTGAAATGTGAGACTTTTCCCGATCTTTTGTTACAATTACTGAATCTCAAATTTTAATGACTTCAAGTTTCAGGAAAACGTATTATCTGCTTGGATATCATATTTCAAAAGAAAGAATAAACTATTCAATATTTTAAAACAAAATTTACAAAGCATACTATATAATTTAATTTTGAAAGTTTATTCGGCTTCTGCGTTGTGTTTAATTATTTGCAACAATCGATTTTAAGGGCCACCCTAATGCGCATATAGAAAACTTTCCAATCACTTAAATGACACTACTCCGCTGGGTGAAGCATGATTGTTTACCCTTCCTCACTCCCAGCTTTCCCAAAAATAGAATCATGAATATTAGATTCTTCGTTATATTTCGTTCAAACTTTCTATCAGTTTTTTTTTAATTTTTGTTCTACCAAGCTCGAAACTAATCTCGTTGGAATCCATTTGCACCACAAGTTGCGTTCTTTATAAGCCTTATGCCGTAGCGTCAATCTAATTTTTTTACTGTCGAGGGCTATAATAAATATAGTGATCTTTCTTAAAACGACATATTTTCATACAAATTGTCGGTTGTTTTTAGGTTATGGTTCGCGTTTCTTGTGAGGCTGAGAATTTTTCCTGTGAACTGTGAATACTTTATCCGCCTGAAAAACTACATCTTGTCTCTTAACCAATAAAAAGGATTACTTAAAGTGTTCATTTTAGACGACTATCCATCAGAACCACTTCTTTCTTGCTTACCGTTACGTATAACTTATAATTCAAATATTTTTTTCAAATTATATGTTTCTCCCTTCTCACATCGCATTTAATTCTGTAATATAATATCGTATGTAGTCAAATGAACATATTTTGTTTTCATATAAAAACTCGTAAAGAAAATTTCATACATCTAATGAAACAAAAAAAAAAATAAAGTGAAACCGCGCGCGCGAATAATAATAATACAAGCAGGAAAATAGGAAAAACATACGAAAAACAAAAAAAAACAAAAGGGAAAAGAAAAATAAAACAATTTGAAGTGTCAAATTGAATTTTCTTGTTCGAAATTTTGTTGTTGTTATTTTTTTTTTGTTGTATTTACTTTGTTATTTTTTTTTATTATTATTTTTGATTCAGTTATCCGCCTGACGTTGTACGATCGACACATTCGAATAGTTTTTTTTTGTTTTTGATTTAGCTTAAAAGAAAAACTTTTTATTTTTCTCTTATCGTTTTGATTTTCTTACGTTAATAAATTCTCATTTCAAAGAAAAGAATTTTCCGTTTTTCAATTGTGTGTATTTCTTTTGTTGTTGTTGCTAGTTTATTCGCAATGTGTTTATAATCTAATTTTTTTTTTTTTTGGATGTTATTTTTAAAATAAGTGTTCCTCTACGATACACTGTTTTTTTTTGTTGTTAATTTGATTCACAAACTCGCGAAAAAAAACCAATTTTGTTTTTATTTCCTGTAATTTTAATTTAAAAAGTAAAAAAAAAATGTGAAAAATGAAAATTACAAAAAAAAAAAAATAATCATAATTTTAGTTTATTAATTTTTGTATGTGGTGATTTTTTGTTTGTTTCGTTAATATTAAAGTGAAAGTAGAAATGAAAAAAAAAATTACATGGAAAGTGGAAATGGAAAAATATTAAGTAGGTTTTTTTTTTTAAAACAAAAAAATTAAAAAAAATATTTAGAATGTTCAATTCCCAACTTATTTTAAATATATAACGAAGTGTGTATGCATTAGAGATTTGAATGTTGAAGTAGATGAAATTAAAATCAAACGAGTTCTCATTAAGTATTTATGAAGTTTATGACTTAGTGAGTATTTTTTTTGAAACACGCTTTTATAAATTTAGGATGTGGAATTTTTTAAAAGCTTCGTGAGGGAAATACTGATTTCTAAACTGTAATTGATTAAACTGATGATTTGTTTTTATCATTATCCTTTGCATCGTATTTTTTTTTACAAGTGCTTAGTTCTGTTCCTGGTTTTCAATTTAAACTGTCGCATTGCCATAACGAAAAAATAATTTGGAATTAATTTAAATTTAAGGTATAATCTTAAGATATTAACAATTTATAGATTATAATCGATTGTTTTGACAAATTCAATGTTTAATAGTTTAAAATAATTGATTTGGTACCTTGGAACATACCTCCCCCTTGTCAAAAAATTGAATTTTTTATGATTGTTCCACGAACTGCGCCATCTGAGTCAACCTGAAAACCTGAAAATATATTCAATGGCAATATCCAAACATGTACAGGGAAAACTGTCGTAGTTAAAAATATAGGTATTTAACTTTGCTGCTCTGAAATTGTTCTGAGGCAATAGTTTAAGTAACACAATTTTTTATCAATTTTGGCTAATCCATTGTTATCCAAGCCTTTATATAATTTTTTATTCGCCTACATATTAAAGTGTTACTATATTACTGTGATTTGCGGCTTTAAAGTATCACTTTTCAACTATTTATTTTGTTGTCATAGCTACGTCCAAAAAAGTAAAAAGCATTTGTATTTGTTTAAATTCTATGAAAAATAAAATTTTTATCAAAGCAATCCTTAAATTCAAAATTTCATTATCCAATTAAAATATTTGTTATCATCTGTTGTCATAGCTACACAATAATTTGGAAAAAATAATAAATATTCAGTAACCTTTGAATAAAAAATATGAAATATGTTCCACATATTTTTATTTTAAAATTTATGAAAATTTATAATTTTGATTTAGAATAAACAACTTTTCTTAAAATATTTTGCTTGCGGCGAATAAAAAATTGTATATGATGTGCAAACTCCACATCCGTCCAAAATCTTTAGCTTTACGTCCTAGCATCAGAATGTACTATTGTCTGTACAGTTTAAGTCTTCATCTAAGCTTCATTTTGTGGAAGTTTTAAATTTTTTATAATTTTTTAAGACAAGATTTAATCAATCGGCACGGTGTGTTAACAAGTTAGAATATATAAATTTCGGTAGACAAAAATCATTTTTTGTAAGATTCGGTCGCCCATATGCGCACCATAAAGAATTGCGATAAACAGGTTTTTTATAACCGTTGCGCAATTCCACCTCTCGAAACATAAATCTGTAAACATTGATATAGTTTTCCTATTTTTCTTTGATTTAAATTTCTTTGTTCGCTACGTTCGGAACCTATTCGATTCGGTATAGAGGAAATAAAAGATTGTCATCAATTTAAAATAATAGAAAAACTGTACGGTGTAAAATTCTAAAAACATGTTTTTGTAGAATCCTGGTTTAACACCCTTTCGTATAATATCCTATGTGACGCTGTTCAACATGTATTTTCTTAAATGTGAATAATCCTAAAAAAAATTAACGAAAACTAAATTAACACAAGAGTGGGTGAGTGAAATGTATAATGATACTTTGGTATATGATCCGGGTTTACTCAAAAATGGAAGATCTGGATTCAAATTTGAGAAAATGAAGGGATGTTTTATGAAAACCTGTTTATTTGAATCTTCAATAACTTTAAATCTAGGCTTTGAATCTTATTGAGACTTGGTATTTAACGTTTAATCCTGTTTTGTTTCCAATTTTTCTGCGTACCAACTTCCGGTTAAAAAGTGTTTTTTTGAATTTTTTTAAGGATTTTATCCTTATTTTATCCCTAAACGGGAAAAGGTTTCAATGATTATGAGAAAGATTTACTTTTGGAGCACATTGGACAATTCGTTCGTGAACTAATTTAGATGACATTTTGACACTTTGAATATTTAAGTAGTGACTTTCTCTAGTAAAGAAAGGAACACAATTTGAGTCAAAACGACTCAAACTGTTTTGTCGTTCCTCAGGGTCGTTCCCCAAAACGGAAATGCTGGAACAGCACTATAGTAACTCTGTGAAAATTGGTTATACGGAGGTGAAGCCAATGGTGGATTATTGAATAAATCTTCAGGTTTGAACACTGGACCCAACGTTGCACGAGCAAAATTCTCCATCCTTGGATTCGGCTGTTGGTATCGTGGTGTTCTTGGTAGTTCTTGTCTCTGCTGTGGCCGGTCTAATTGTCCTAAATCCCGTAAAGCTTCCGTTAAAGGCTGCATAGCCACTGGCGTTGATCTGTCAATCGGTTAAAACTGTGGTGATTATAATGGTGACGGAATACCTGGCTTATTCCGAGCGTCCTATTGTTGTAGCATTAGAGGACCCTAGACCCTCCACGCTGATTGCAATCGGGCACACGCGAACATGATTTCTTCACCCACATCTTTCCATGTCCCTAACCTCTCCGCTCTCCGTGTAGTACCTGACGTGGTTGATGAAACCTGTAGAGACCCTGTAACCTACCTCGCAATTCGCATTGCCATTGCCACTATCTCCGACTCAGGCAATAAATCCACTGCATGGGATATAATATCAGAGGCGCATAATTAGATGCGTACTGCCTCAGCTTTACCTAAGCTTTAAAAAAAATCACAAATGCATGCGAACACCGAAGAGCAAAAGAAACAGAAAAGGAAAATGACAGAGAGAGAGAGAGTAAGAGAATGTTGATATCACGTTGATTTACACCAATCTCCAAAAAAATCCTAAAAATAATTTATTTATTCAATAATATATCTAATAAAATAAAAAAACATTTTTATTTATTTTTATTTATCACATGAAAAAAAATATTTATTATAAAAGTATGCATCTGTTTATTTATTAAAATAAAATTATTTATTGTAAATTTGTTTATTTAAAATATTCAAATTATTTATTTATTTATTTATCAATGAGAACATAAGAGATCTCCAAATCGACATTCGCCTGGAATCGTTGCGATAATCCCGCACTCGTGACCCCTTCCTAAAAATACCTTGTAAGAACTATCAGGATTGGCTCCTGGCAATTAAATTCTACAGAAAAGATTTATCCACCCTTAAAACAGGCAGCCACAGATGTCAGGATGTAGAGTAATTGACCGAATTCTAACGACCCAGCTGTGGTTTCTCCAACTAAAAATAAATTATTATACACTAGAAACTAATGCCATTTCCGTCGAGCTCTCACGAGCGCCAAACTCTACGTCTCTAGGATATAGTTTCTATTTTTGAGTTAATGAAAGCAAAACAAAAATGCATTTAATAAGAATCGTGTAATGCCCGAACTAGAAAAATAAAACTGGTTCCCCCACTTCACTTGATTAAAGAAGTTTATGTTGTTGAAAAATGGTTCTACTGGTATGCGCACTAGATGCTAACACAATAGTAGCCACTCTTCTCCATAAAAAAACTTCTCTAAGCAAAGCGGAGCGGACCAATTGGTTGGTCGATCGCATATCGATATAGAACATAGGTCCCATAGGACCTATATCGTTAAGGGGTGATCCATGTGGATGGCTTCTTAGGCTTACCATTTAAAGAAATTTATTTCAAAAAATTTATTTCAAATTACAAGGAAATTTACATTCACAAAAGAGAAAAAACTACCAATAAAAAAAAAATAATATCAACCCCCTGCTGGTAGTGGATTGCGGTGACGATGACAGAGACTGTGTCTCGATCAGACTGACAGAAGCTTCGGCAGCATATCCCTCCTTGCGTTGAAGAAGTGGTGCCTCGGCCTCTGCTCTTCGTCGATCTCTCTTTAATTTATTTATTTTCGGCCAGTTTTGTCTGGCTCTCCTGAGCTTCCTCTGAGTACCTGGATCAGAAGCTGGAACCAGCGGTTTCAATACTTGGTCCGGTGTGACCATTTCCGGCTCAGTTGTTTAGCCTCATCGACCCCTGATCTGTGTTGGCCGCCACCAATTCATGATCCTGTACAACCAGTAACTTAAGGTCAAGGTCAAGGTCAGAAAATAAATTTTCCAAAACAAAATCAAATTTTATCCAAAAACAGAAAAACGGAAATTTCAAATTCCTTTAAAAAAAAACTTTTACAAAAAAAAAACAGGTTTCAGTTTCGCGCCAAATATGTATGGCAAGGAGATGAGTAGTTTTTGATTGATATTGAACAAAGTGGTAGGAGGTGTCTTCATCTTTTTTTGCAAGCTCAATAACATCAGTACCTGATAATCGAATTGGATAAAACTTGGTACATAAGCATTTACTACGGTCCACATCACTTCCGAATCCGAACGTTCGTTTTTCACTGCCAATAAACATTTTTTTTGCATTTTTTCAGTGTCTACAGCCAACAATACTGAAGTGATTTTTATGAAACTTTTAAAAAGGTTTCAATCGGTGTATGAAGATAATGATCAGCTTTTGTGACACACCGACCAAAGTGGAAATGGGGGTGCACCATACAACTGTTAAATTTTCTCACTTTGAGCATGGGAGCATGTAGATCAATTGTTGAACGACAAAGAACTGATTAGTTTTTGGACGATATTGGTATAAAAAGTGAGGGCCGTCTGAGCACCTGTTTATTTGGAAAGTATTATTTGTAACAGTTCTGCATCCTAACCGGTTTGTCACTTCCCTTTTCGTACAACATAATTAATGTCTGTTGGACTACAGCTTTCTTTAATAAACTTATTTGGATGAAACTTTATAAAAAGATCGAGATTTAGATTTATAAGAGAATTATTCAAATTAATAACAATTTCATAAAAAATTATGACGGTTGAGAAATTCAACTTAAGTAAATGAAGTAATATTTCTATTTCGAAATATCATATCATGGTGGCGTAGTGGACGCGTGTCTGCCAATGAATTCAAACATGGCACTGACAAGGATGGTTTGAATCTATCCGAAACACGCAAAGAAGTAAAATGCAGTTTATTTCTGAGAAAAATTCAACCGTACCTTTGAATTAGAAAAAAATTCAAATTATTAGTTACTTGAATTTAATTTTAATTCACGAAAATCAATCTATGTTTTTGGATTCAATTTTAGTTGTTTATAAGCAAAGATAATCAAAAGGGCGTCAACATTTTTTTGGTATGAACATGTGGTAAAAATTACAATATGTGTCACAAAAATATATAAAAATTTTTCAAGACCAAGGGTCCACAACAACATGCGTTATAAGGTGTTGATGAACGCCAATTTTTTGCTTGTCTCGTTCTTTTTTGTTTATTTTTTTAAATAATGGATAACTACACAATAAATCTAGTTATTCTAGGCTAGTATTTTGAGCAAGAAATATGCCATACCCAAGATTGAGGGTTACCTCAAACACTTTTCTTTTGTTCTCGAAGAATGCTGAAATTACATTCAATCTAAAATTGTAACACTGATAGCCTAATCGTTCGTTAATCGTTCGTTCGTTTTTATCAATCTAATGATCATGTTATAAATTTATAACCAAAATCAGAAGTGCAAATTAAATTTATGAAATTGAAATAAAAGTGTTTTTATTTATGTAGTTCATATTATCGATTCGGTAATATAAAATATAGTTTATAATAAAAAGTAAAACTATAAATGGTGACCCCGACGTGATCGTGTGGGGACTATCGACGTTTGAACGATGTTACTATTCCAGATCGATACCCCATACCACACATACAGGATTTTTCCATGCATCTCAACGGCTGCACTATGTTCTCTAAAATCGATCTTGTCCGCGCTTACCACCAAATCCCAGTTGCTGCGGAAGACATACACAAAACTGCGATTACTGTCCCTTTTGGTCTCTTCGAATTCCTTAGAATGCCTTATGGTCTGAGAAACGCAGCTCAGACTTTTCAGCGTTTTATGGACGAAGTGGTCAAAGGACTTGACTTCGTATTTGTGTATATCGAAGACGTTTTGGTGGCAAGCAAATCCCCTGAGGAACACCAAAAACATTTACGCCTACTTCTTCAAAGATTTTCTGATTTTGATATTAAAATCAAACTTTCAAAGTGCGTATTTGGTGTAACTTCTTTAGATTTCTTAAGCCATGAAATCACAAAGGATGGCGTAAAACCCTCCCCAGATCGAATCATGGCTATTAAAGATTTTCCTCAGCCATCATCAGTTCGCCAAGTTCAGCGATTTGTGGGTATGGTAAATTATTATCATAGATTTATACCACTCTTAGCCGAACTAATAGCTCCACTTCACGGCTACCTCGCTGAACTAGCCAAGATTAAAAAAAAGTCAGGTTTTATCTGGCCTCTCCAATGCAGTACTGCCGTTGACCAAGTCAAACTGGCGCTTGTAAACTGCACCCTCTTGGCTCATCCGTTACAAAATGCAAGCTTTTGTATCAAAACGGATGCTTCAGGTACTGCAACAGGAGCAGTACTCGAACAATTTAATAAAGGATGATGGCAACCCTTAGGATTTTTCTCCAAAAAGCTCTCGCCTGCAGAGCAGAAATATTCCACCTTTGACCGCGAATTATTAGCTATTTTTCTAGCAATTAAACACTTTCGTTACTTCATAGAAGGTCGTTTGTTCACAGTGTTCACTGACCACAAACCTCTGGTAACATCAATCGCCTCAAAGACAGAGAGAAGTCCTCGCCAGGCACGTCATCTTGACTTCATTTCCCAGTTCACAACAGATATTCGGCACATCTCTGGTACGGATAATGTAGTGGCCGATACACTTTCACGAACTGAGGAAATGGCTATCAATTTTACTGGGCTGAATGTTGATAAACTCATCGAACTTCAAGAGTCCGATTCAGAACTCACCAGCCTAATTCAACAACCTAAAACTGTAGGATCTAAGCGTAAGTTAGAACCTATCTCAACCAATCATTCTGCAAAACCGATTTGATGCGAGACTTCGACTAACGTATTACGTCCATATATTCCTGAACCCCTGAGACGATCTATTTTCGATTCGCTACACAATCTTTCTCATCCTGGAACAAGAGCATCACGAAAAATGGTCACAAAACGATACTTCTGGCCGTCAATGAATGTAGACGTTGGCTTTTGGTCTAAGACATGCTTACCATGTCAAAGATCCAAGGTACACCGTCACACTCATTCCGAATTGGGACAAATTCCTGTTCCCACGGCCAGATTCGAGCATATACACATGGACTTGGTAGGACCTTTACCACCTTCTCACGGATATCGTTATATCCTGACGACCATTGATCGTTTCACCCGATGGCTACTCTCTGTCCCTTAATCTTAAACTGATTTTAAAAAATTTAACAACAAAACTATAACGAGGTGCAACCTCATTAGACCCCATTTAAAGTCTGTAGTAAACAAAATGAAAATGAAAATAGAATTATCATGAACCATCGACGAACCGTCTAATTTTTTTTTGAATTATTAAAATATTTTTTTTACTTAAAACAAAAACTTATGAAAAACTTATAATTTTATATTTTTTCTTTAATTTTTGGCAAAAGCAAACTGTTTTCCTTTCTTTAAAATATATGTTCAAATGGATTTTGTGTTATGTTCTGGTTGGTTGGTTTGGGGTGGGATAAGGCGGTTGAGTAAAATTAAAAAAAAATCTCAAGATAAGGAAGTGGGAAATTCGAAATGAAAAATATAGTCAATTGTACAAGACCATTGTTTACTCCAGTTTGTACAAATTATTTTAAAATTTCCTTTCACACCAAACTTCTCAACTCTCTATCATTTTTTTTTTATGTAATGAATATGATTATTTATGATTCGAGTTCAGTTTTCATTTTTCAAACGTAAAAATATTTTATTGGTTACGCCATCTGTCTTTTACTTTATTATGGTTATGATAAGTTCGTGTAAATTTTTAGATTCAAATGTAAATCAATAACTTTGTAGTCGTATATGATGAGAGAGTGTACCACTTTGAGTTTATGATTGAAAAGAAATTTTATAAAATAAAAATGAATATAATGAATAAATAATAAAATCCATGCTGTTTTCTAATTTATTTACCGTAGAAATCTGATATTGTTTTGTGATTGTAGACAACGTGATTGTCTAAAGTTTATGTTTTTCTCCATAGCGATTTCACGTTTTTGTACTAAGAAGTTTGTTCCTGTGATTTTTTTATGATTCTACTACATGCTCTTGTTGGTTTAAAACTTCAAAAAAAATTGTAAAAATTGTTTTCACATTTTTTTACACAGTAAAATTTGTAACCTCTACTGTGCTTTATTTTTAGTTGTTTCGTTTTGAGGAAAAATACGTTATTAAACTCAAATATGAACATTCAAAATGATATTCGACTAGATTACAGGACTACAATTTCATTTAAGTCTATAAAATCAACTAAAGTTATCACTTTCGTTTCGTCTGACTTAGTGACTTTTTTGGTACGACCAGCAGTGGGGAGCTCCATGGAATACAAAGTATTTTTTTCTACCGTAGTAGATAGAATATTCTGAGTTAAGTAAAAATTTCAATTGTTTTTTTTATAATTGGTTTGTTTTATTTTTAAATGATCGAAATTGATCGACTTGCCTAAATAAGTTTTTTTCCTTTACGTTTATTTGGAGAATTGAGAACGAAAACATTATAATTGAAAATAAATATTCTGACTCGATTGGTATTAATGACACTAATAATTAAAAGAATGTTTGGGCATGATTTTAGAATTTCCGCGAAAAACTTTTCTTAAAATTTTACCAAATATACACATATAATCAAGACCAGATATGCTAATTGGTAATTGCAAAAATGTTTTCGTCGTAGAAACTATAGATATGGAAAGATTAGCAGCAAAGTCTCAGTTGTTTCGATTTTATTGCTTATAAATCTTTTCGTTTTTGGAATGTCAGTAAAAAATCTAGTTCTTTTTGCAACATCCAAAACAAACGCAGATATTTGAATTTTAAATTTATCACAGATTATATGAATTAAATTTATTTAAATTGATTAACACGCATAGTAGTCAGGTTACACTGAAAATGGCTCATAGCATACATAACTGATTTAAGCAATGCACACTTTTGATTATTCCTATATCTTAGATCTCCTAATGATATCATAAAGTAAGGGATTTTATTATAATCGTTTACCTTTTCTTCTATACAAATATTATAAAACAGATACACATATATTCTCTATCTAAAGAAATCTTTAACATTTTAAAGTAAATGTCATATAAAATCCTAATAAGATAGTAATATCTTACAAAAACTTGTTCTATTTTCAAAAGTCTTTAATAACAAACTTTAAGTAAATTCCCAAAACAGCATACGCGCTTTCATCTAATCCTTAACATTTATGTTAACAATCTTAACGAAATAAGTTTAACATATTTAAACTAAACCTTTTAAACGTTGCCTATCACGTAACCCAAAAAAACAACCACATAAAATTTAATAATCTAACTAATCCAATCATCGTCATCTCTCTTACGAAAATGACTATATTGTCTAAATACAAAACATTCAAAAAAAAAAAAAAAAAAAACTAAAGAAAAATGAGTAAGATAACATTTTGATTTTTTATTGTTTTTCAAATTTTCTTCATTTTACTATACTTACTAGAAACCCCCATCAACAACAACTAACTACTTCATTCTCTATTCTATTTCTTTCAAACTACGAAAAAAAAAATATTTGTATATAACAAAAGAAAAACGCATCGACGCGCAGACTTTTTATAATATAATTTTTGTATCGAAATATTTAGTTATAATATTTTTAAAACAACAACAACAACAACCAACGTTAATATCAAAAAAGTTTTTCCTTTTCCTACATTTAGTAGTTAGTGAGACAATTCGCGCGCTTATAAAACTAAAAATTGATTAAAAAAAAAAATTCACTTTGTGATCAAAATAGTTTGTATATTCTATACACCTCAGTGTTGTGCTATGAGTATAAACGTGTGTAACAAAAAAAAAAAAAATAAAAATAATATAAACCGGAAAATATGTTTTGTTATTACAAAAAAAATTAAGTTTGATTCGTTACACAAATAAAAAGTGAGTGAATAATTAGTGAATAATTATGAAAAGTTAATTGTTTAAATTATACAAAAAAGAAATAGTTAAAATTTGTTATTCTTATGTATCAATCAACGTTAACATAAATAATTAAATTAATCGAATATCTAGTTTATTGAAAAATTAAGAAGAAAACGATTTTATAACTAATAATTGGTATAAAATACCAGGCGTCTCCACTTGTGTTCAGAATATTTATATTTTGAAAAATGTAATGTGAGTTTTTTTAATACGTTAGAAATTTAATTTTACTTAGTTGAAAGAATTTTAATCTTTGTGATATTATGAAATTTTTGAATTTTGTTGGGGTTGTTGTTGTTGTTGTTTTTTGTTTTACTTAATTAAACAATTATTTGTATTAAATATTTAAATTAATTAGTTTTTATGGGATTACTTGTTAGGAATACATTGGAGCTAGTCAAATATTTATGAGACATTATAATGAAATTTTTAAAGTTTATTTCTGTTAGTTTAATGGTTTTTGGAATGGTTAAACGAGTTTTAGTGGTTAGTATTTTAAAGGAACAGTGTATGCCTCACTTTAAGCTTAGTGTTAAGGAAAGAGAATAATAATGACTAGCATTACATTACTTAGTTTTTTATTTTTACTATTGATCAAATTTATTTGTCAACGTCATATCGCTCGCCCTTCGAATAAGGTGTCTTTGTGTTGTAGACTGTACGATTTTTCTGGAATTCTGTTTTTTTTTAGTTTCAATTCAGCAGGTTACAGGTTTTAGTTGAATAATAGTGATTTATGCCTTTTGATCAGACAGTTGTATGATAAGTAAATTGAGTTTTTAGATTTTATAATCCTAGTTTCAGCGTGAACTCCGTTCGACTTTCAACTTTCGCAAAACAAAAAGTTTTTGTTCAAAAGACGTTTCGGGTCACCAGTTTTGAGGTCATACTATTGACATACTTCAAGCAAGGTTATTTAAAAATAAATTTAAATTAATTTTTGATTTACATTCCATTCCATTTTTAGTATTCAAGAGGAGCTTGAGTTACGAAAATAGCTTCTATTCTTGTGGTTGATCAAAAATAGTTAAACTATTGCAACTTGATCTATAGATGATTATCATCTTAGTAATTTGTGGCTTTAAAAATTATTTTATTTAGATCTCAAAGGGTGCAGATCAAAATCAATAAATAAAAATAATAAAATTGTAAACAATACCTAGTGACAAAATTTCTGGTTTTTGTTACTTTTTTTATATTAAGTTTTCTGTTTGTGAATTTTTTTTTGGTAAAAATCATGCCTAACTGTAAAGGGTATAAAGAACCGAACTTAAAACTAGTTTGTGAATTATGCAATGAAATATTTCATGCCATATGTGTAAATGTGAATAAAGAAGATGTTGAAACGTTTTCAATAAATAAAAAAGTTTACTTTTGCTCCATTTGCGAAAATCAAAAAAGATCTCGCAATCATTTGTTGAAAGCAGCTTTCATGTAATGTTAGCTGATCTTCGTGCTAAAATTAGTGCTTTCCAAAATTTAATAAAAGAGTCAAATACTTAATTAAACCAACGTATAGATAGTTTGTAAGGGGCGTTGAAACAAATAGAGGAATTGAAATTGGCAAATGCTAAATTGAAAGCTATAGTATCTGATCTTGAATGCTTTGTGACGGATAACAATGATCAATCTTCGAAAAAATGTAATGTTGTAATATTTGGAGTTCCACAAACTTAATCTGAAAATCTAAAATAAGTTGTATTAAAGGTTATAAACTCTGGTCTTGGCTTATCATTATCATCAACATCTATTACCAGAATAATATACATGACGAAGGCGAATCTAACCTTTCTGGTATTTTGGTGAAACTCAGCGAAGTATCTACTAAGGAGAATATTATGAACGCAAAACGTTTAAAAATGAAACTATATGCGCAGGATATTGGATTTAGTAATATAGGCAATACATCTATAGATAATTTCTATAATTCCGGAAGGATTTAATGCGATGTAATTATCACCAATTCCAACGATATATATATTTCAACGTGGATATAATTTTTATCACAATATGAATATAACTTCTGGTTGATTTCCCATGGTTTGTTATGAAGCAACCATTTTTATAAATAAGCTGATAGGTATTTCGCAATTTCAATATCTGTTCAACGGCTGATATATTAAAAACTGCACATGCAATAAATTGTTGAACATTTATTTTCCATTGATGAACTACAGGATATTATAACTTCTCTTGTTTTTGTTTATGAATGATATGTTTTAGGTGAAAAAATATTTGGAAACTTCTGAATTGGAAGGAGAAAGACTTAAAACTTTATTTTAAATTAAAATTGAATAAAAAACATGTTTTTATATTTTACAAGAACTGTCAGACTGTTGGCTAGGCGTAACCAACAATATCTCAAAATTTAATTAAACTAGTCGCAACCAACACTTTATTATATTTTTAAAGCTAGTTCGCCACAAACACTCCCCCCCTAGTATCATCGAAGATGAGACGATATTGAAAGATTATTGTGCTCCAGCACGAAGGAAGCGAGTAGAGGTACGAGTGGTTCTGCCTGCTCGCGTAATTGTAGATGCAGGGTGGAATATCTGTTGTTGGGGAATGGGGTCAAATCTAACCCTTTTAGTAGATACAGCTGCCTTGGCGTTGCGTTGTTTCGTTTTTGTGGAGGTAGAAGGAGAAGACTGGAATGTGTCCGAAGGAGTAGAATGGACATTATCCGTAGAAGACGACGTTTCGTCTGCACGACTGAGATCAGTTCTCAAAGTAGGTGAGTTTTGAGTTAAATCATCTTCAGATTGTTCCCTAAAGCAAGGTTTTAATCTGTCGATTGAAAATCGAATGTGTTGACCTTTGCGGTCAATAACGAAATTTTTATCATCGCGACTGATGACTTTGAAAGGACCTTCGTATGGCGGTTGTAATGCTTTACGTACTAAGTCCGTATGTAAGAAAACATGCGAACAAGACTGGAGATTTTTGGAGACGAAAACGTTAGGAGAAGTGTGTCTTGACGCAATGGTAGGACGAAGGTGATCAAAATGTTGTTTCAATTGTAAAACGAAATCAGATTGAGGAGTGGAGTTAGAATTTTGGCTAAAAAATTCTCCAGGAAGACGTATGTTAGTACCGTAAACGAGCTCAGCCGATGCAGATTGGAAACCTTCAAGGAAAGTTGTTCGGTTCGTAAACCAAGTAGTATTGACGGTAAAATTCTTGTCCAGTCCGTTCTGTCGTAGGCCATTTTCGCGGATTTTAGAGTTCGGTGCCAACTTTCGATTAGTCCGTTACATTTTGGATTGTAACTTGTAGTTCGTTTACGTTCGAAACCGACAAGTTTTGACAACTCGTTCAAGAGATTGGATTCAAATTGGGAGCCCTGATCAGTAACAATTACTGAAGGTACTCCGAGGCGAGAAATCCAATTGGAGTAGAGAGCCGATGCTACTGTTTCAGTTGTGATATCCGAGATAGGAATGGCTTCGGGCCAGCGAGTGTATCTGTCAATTATTGTGACACAACAGCGTTTGTCCTCAGAGATAGGAAGTGGACCGATAATGTCCATATGAATCTCGGAAAATCTCTGAGAAGTTTGAGGATAATTACCTAATGGAGATTGAGTGTGGCGAGAAACTTTTGCCTTTTGGCAAGCCAGGCAGTTCTGTGCCATTTGTCGTGCATCTTTTTTAATTGATGACCAAATGACTTTTTCCGCAAGTAGTTTGGCAGAACTGTGGATTCCTGGGTGAGATAAGTTGTGGAGACTATCGAAAACAGATTGACGAAATTGCTTTGGAATAAAGGGCGTGGATTACCAGTAGAGGTATCACATAAAATAGTTTTGGCACTAGAATTGCCGAACGATACTGGAAAGGATCGGAATTGAAGTGTGGGACTAGTGTCCACTAATTCCTTTAGTTCGTTATGGTTGAACTGAGCGTCAGCAATTTCGTTGTAGTTAATGTTTTCTGGAATTGATATTTGCTGGACACGAGAAAGTGTGTGGGCGACTACATTATCAATTCCAGAAATGTGGCGAATATCAGTCGTGAATTGACTGATAAAATCTAAGTGGCGGAATTGGTGAGGACTAGCTTTGGCAGGGTTCTGCGACAAAGCGTAGACAAGTGGCTTATGATCGGTAAAGAGAGTGAAGATTCTACCTTCAAGGAGATACCGAAAATGTTTAATTGCCGAGTAAGCTGCAAGGAGTTCGCGATCATAAGCGCTGTATTTCTGTTGCGTTTCATTAAGTCGCGCAGAAAAGAAACTAAGAGGTGTCCAACAATCGTCAATTTTTTGTTGAACAACGGCGCCAAGTGCCTTGTCAGAAGCGTCGACCATTACGGCAAGTTGAGCAGAGTGTGAGGGGTGAGAAAGAGTTGTAGCCTCACTGAGTTGCTGCTTGCATAAGTCGAAGGCTTGAATGGCGTCTTCGGACAAGTTTGTCAAGTTTGGGGTGCTGCTTCTGTTTCCATTTTGGTCCTCTTGGACTATGTTCAAAAGCGGGCTATACGAATTGTGGGTGATCGAACTTTGACATCAAAACTTGATTCCCTACAACATCGTCGCACTGTTGCTGACCTCGTTGTTTTTTACAAATATCGTCATCAACAGTGCTCAGATGAAATCAGCAGCATCATGCCCCAAACTTATTCTTGCCCCCGTTCCACTCGACAATCGGCTACCGCAACCAGTTAAACGGTCGAGATCCCACGCTGTCATACTAGCAGATCGCAGAAAGAGTTCTTTGTCCGAACTGCATACAAATGAAATAGTTTGTCGGAATCCTTAGTCTTCAACTTCAACCCGCAGAGGTTTAAAAAAAGCGTTCATCATGACCTTAGAACGCCAGTTGTTGTGGGACCTAGGTCTAGACCTAGGTCTTAAAAGATATTTATGTGTTGTTGTGACACATATTGTAAACCCTATAACACAACCCATTTTATTCAAAAAAAAATTTATGTCTGTCTGCCGGCCGTCACAACCGACGAAATCTAGAAAAAGGCTGAAGGGATTTGAAAAATTTTGAATTCTAAAAATAGGTAAACTCAATGGCAAAAGCCGAAAGTACGATAACTGTACCGGAAGTGTGTCAAAAAAATCGTCAAGTGTGTCAAAACAAGGAAATATGCATATTTTTTGCTTAAAAAAAGTTCATTTTAAGTGATAATGAGTAGGAACAAAGAATGTGAAGGAATCTGGATGGTCGGGATTGGTATGTGAGATCAAAAACTAGATTATTGCATTATAAGTTTGTCAAAAAAATGTTTACCCAACTTTTGGAAAAAAATAAAATTAATTATTTGTTTGACATGAAATTTGATTATTATTATTGAGAATTATAGCATTATAAGTTTGTCTTGTCAAAAAAATATTGTCAAGTGTGTCAAAAATATGATTTCATTTATTTTTTTAGATAATTTTTTGTAAAAAAAAATTTAGCTGTTAGCTTACGTAAATATAATTGAACATGGAAATTTTTCAACTTGTTATAGTTTTTGAAATAATTTTGGAATATTGAAAAATTTTCAATTTTTGAATTCTAAGAATTTTTGGAATATTTTTAGAATTTTGAAAAATTTTAAATTTTTGATTTTATTATAATTTTGGAAAAGGTTTGAATATTTGAATTTTTAAGAATTTTTGGAATATTATTAGAATTTAGAAAATATGGAGGAGCTGAAATCTCACAGCTCTGAGATATCAAGACTTCGGTCTGGGTTAAGGATTTTGATATAGTTTTCGGCAAAAAACTTTTATGAGGACTTGGTTTTTAGTTTTGGGCAGCGATGTATATCAAACATAACTCTTTGTTAAAGTACAAGTATTTTTTATCTCTGTTTAGAAATTTATTACAAAACTAACACGAAACATCAATATGTTGCCGGAAAATTATTACAGATCATAAATTAACATAATTTAGTGAAAAGATGATGCACTCAGCAAACTTCTCCATTTAGCGTTTCGAGAAAATATTAAAAAATCACAAATTCGCATTTCTTTCAAAATTTCAAAAATATTGTAAAAATTAAATAAAATCAAACTTTTTTCAAAATCCCAAAAATTTATTTTTTATTTATTTATTTATTTGTTTATTTGAAAAATATTTATACATAAGGCCAGCCTTTTAAATCGTACAATTATATAATCTAGATTATAGTCGATGACAGAAAAATAATAAATTAAGAATAATATAGAATTAATGAAAATCGTATATCCGCTAGAAATAGGTAGATTTCGAGATCAGACAGTTTTGTGTGCCAGTAGAATCTGATGTATCAGATTGGTTTGAACAAAACAAACTAATTTCAAACAGATATCGAACAAATTTTAAAAAGAAAATTAGCTACCTACAAGCAAAATTATATCTATCCAATTTTGCAACAAACAAATATCAAATCTACCACAGAACATGTGTGTGACAATTTATGACACAAACCTACTCTATATCATATGTCGTGCAATCACTGCAAAATATCAAAATAGTTTATTTCAAAGAAAAAAATTAATTCTATTCAAATCTTTTATTTTTTTGACTGTTATAAGGTTGACATTGACTGTTATAAGGTTTTTGGAAATTGTAGTTGGTGATTGTTGCAAACTTTTTCGTTGAAGCCAACAAGTCAAAAACCGCTAACTGCAGAGGTTTATATTTATAAGAAACGGATTAAAATGTTTCCACAGATTCTAAATTTATGAAGATTTAAAAAATATTAGTATCCAAACGGCCGTTATAACGGATTAAAAAACCACTTTTTTCTCTAGTATAAAGCCTCTAGTTCCTTAACCATGTGTCAGATTTTTCTGATTTACGAACTCGTCCAAGATATCAATAAAACACACATTTTTAAGGAAGGTTTTTTGATCTGGATCCTTAAATGTAGCCATGAGAGCGCCGGTTGATTCAAACGCATTTTGTGTTTTACAAGCTTTTTTATTGGAGCCGCTCACTCAGAAACCTCCAACCGCAGAGGTCTTCTTTTTTTAAAGAAACTGATTAAAAAGGTTTCAAAGATTCTTAATTTATGAAGTTTTTAAAAATATTAGAATCCAAACGGCCGTTATAACGGATCTAAATGACAGAGTTTTTTTCTAGTATAAAGCCTCTAGTTTCTTAACCATGTGTTGGATTGCGCTGATTTACGAACTTGTTCAAGATATTAATAAAACGCACACTTTTAGAAAAGAAGTTTTGATCTGGCTTTACAAATGCGACCGTGAGAGTGCCGGCTGTTTAAAAAAAAAATTGTTTTTTGCGAACTTTTTTGTTGGAACCGCTCACTCAGGAACTTCTAACTGTAGAGGTCTATTTAAAACAAATTAATAAAACAGATTCCAAAAATTCTAAATTTGTTAAATTTTTTGAAATATTAGTATCCAAACCGCCGTTATAACGGTTTTAAAAAATCAATATTTTTCAGAAAAAAGCCTCTAGTTTCTTAACCACGAGTCGAATTGCGCTGATTCACGAACTTG
Source organism: Diogma glabrata (assembly GCA_963693315.1). Taxonomy (NCBI): domain Eukaryota; kingdom Metazoa; phylum Arthropoda; class Insecta; order Diptera; family Cylindrotomidae; genus Diogma; species Diogma glabrata. Next base: position 15,376,767 of record OY856188.1, on the reverse strand, counting down.
TCCAAGATATTATTAGAACACACAAGTACAGAAAGTTTTTTCGATCTACCTCAACAAATGCGACCATGAGAGTGCCGGTCGTTTTCGTTATATCTCATATCGTTTATATATATATATATATATATATATATATATATATATATATATATATATATATATATATATATATATATATATATATATATATATATATATATATATATATACATTTTTTTTTTTTTTGTCTCCGCTTATCATATTTAGTCGTTTGGCACAAAAGTTTTTCCGAAATTTCGAGATGAAGCCCATTGCAATAGGTAGATTTTTATATGAAATCTACCTAATACTTAAAGTAAACTAAGAAAGTAGATAAGAGAAGAATTAATTAAATAGACCAATTATAAACTATGAACAAAGAGAAAATACTTATAATATAAAGAACAACAACAATAATAAGTTAAAAATAAATTAAAAATAAGTTACAAAACTGCTCATACATATATGCACCACAAGAAACAAGCCTACACATATATTTATATGAAAAGAAAAAAAAAATTTTTTTTTCTTATTCAGAATGAGCCATAGGCATAAGTAAATAGCACATGCGCACCAGTTCTCACATTATTGAACCAAAGAAGCCAATGAATAGAGAACAGCAAAGCTAATGTTGATGTTGATTCAAGAAAATTGGTAACATTTAGGTTTAAAACCAAGGGTAGAAGCCTGTCTCACCTCTAATGGGAGCTTATTAAATACAGATGCGCCATAGACAAAAAACGATTTATTTTTTACCAGAGTATGATTTATCGGTAAGATTAATCTATGTAAACGACTGCTATGATCAAAAATTAGTTTATCATATAAATAGTTGGGTGAGCCAGACTTCATTATATTGTAAATGTAACAGCACATACGAAAGTCAAGATGAAATTTAAGACTGGTACCGAGAATACTTGTAGAAAAATCAGAAACCGACTGAAATCGTGGTATGCTGTAAATATATCGAACGCATGCATTAAACGCTACCTGTATTTTACTTATTTCACCTGAATTCAATTCGCCAAAAAGAACAGAGCAATATGTTAAGTGAGGAATTAAGAAAGATTTAAATAAATGTAATCGTATCTTGGTTGGAGTGAAGTATGCACTATTCCAAAGACTGCGTAGTCCAGAAGAGACTTTGGAACAAATTAGTGATACATGACTTTTCCAAGAAAGATCACTATCAAAAATAATTCCTAAATTTCGTGCGTTGGAAGAAAGTGGAATTATTTTATTTCCAATGCGAATCGGAGGAGCAATCCTATTGTAGTGATCATTATTTTTGAGTGAAAAGAGTAAACACTTGGTTTTATCAATGTTCAGGTTAAGGTTATTCACTTCGGTCTATTCCATAATATTAGCCAAGTCTATATTAATTTTAGAAACAATGCTGGATAGATTGTTCGCTGTACCTTCTACATAGATTTGAACATCATCAGCATACATATGAATCTTACAAAATTTTAAAATGGATGACAAGTCATTTATAAAAATGACAAAAAGTAAAGGTCCAAGGACCGACCCTTGAGGTACGCCGGATCTAATTGGTAAGTAGTTCGAAGCCTGGTCATGAATCTCAACACATTGAACTCTTTTGGATAAGTAAGACTTTATTAAATTTACAGCACTATTAGAAAAATCAAATTGTGTTGATGATCTCATTAGAAGACTTTTATGGTTTACTAGATCAAAAGCTTTGGAAAAGTCCAGTAATGAAAGAATTACCAATTTCTTACCTTCAATCATGGTTATTATGTCATCATGTACTTTCAAAAGAGCAGATTCGGTACTATATCCAGCACGAAAACCCGATTGAAATTGAGATAGCAACTTATGATGATCCAAAAATCTAGTGATTTGAATTTTTACTATTTTTTCAAAAGCTTTAGAGAGCTCAGACAGAATACTAATAGGTCTAAAATCATTCACAGATTTTTTTGCAGTAGGAATAATCTTAGCCGATTGCCACTGAATGGGGAATTGTGAAGTCGTTAAAATATTATTAAACAGATAGGTGATAATTTTGGAGGTATACGGCAAGATCAGTTTAATAAATTTTATTGGTATACCATCAGACCCAATAGAATTAGATTTAATAGAGGTAATAGCACGTTCAACATCCTCATCAGCCACATTTTCAAAAGCAAAAACTAAGTCATTGTGATTTTGAAGCAGCGGCTGGTTTACAGTAATACTGCTAGTACAATTTTTGGCAAAACTCTGGTTTAATTCTTCAGATGAAAAATTAATAGGTGTGTGATCCTAACATTTGATTCCAAGACTTTTAAGTCGAGTCCAAAGTTCTTTGCTTGAGAGTTCAGATCCAAGTCGGCGATTAATGAAGTCCTTCTTAGAGTTTTTTATGAGTGTGTTTGCTCTATTACGTAATCTTTTAAAAGTGACAAAATCGTCAGAATTTCTGGATGAGATCCATGCTTTGTATGATAAATCTCTTAACTTTAGAGCTTCTAAAATATCAGTGTTAAACCATGGAGTAGAGTTATTGGAAATAATAACTCTTTTTAGAGGCACATACAAATCAAATACAGTAATAATATTAACAGTTAAGTCTAATAAGGTCGGTATGTTTCTGCCATCAAAATGAGTAGGAGTGACCAAGTTATAGCACGACAAACCATATTCAGTAATTAGATCCCTAAATTCTGTCCGAGTTGGAGAATCTACAAGCATGTTAGTATTAAAATCACCTGTTAGCATTATTTCATTGTATCGAGGTAGAAGATCTTCAAATACAGGACGAAGAGAAGAACTGCATCTGTATTGACTACTTTTAGGGTTATATATAACTCCAAACAGTAATTTTCTGTTAGAAATGTTTATTTCAATAAACAGAAATTGAGCTCCAGAAACACAATAGTCCGATCTACCAAAAGCTAGACGTTCATCAGGCTTGTAGTGAGCAGGATCAACAGAGCGACCAACAACAAAGAATTTAAGATTCTTCTGGATATAAATTGCAACACCACCACCACGTCCTTTTTTTCTATCATTTCTTATTATATTACAACCAGGTATTTCAGCAGTTTTATTAGTTACATAAGATTTTAATCATGTTTCAGTAACACCAATTATCTGAAAATCCACATTCTTCAACATATTCCTTATTTCATCCATTTTATTAAGCTTCCTGGCACAAATACTTAGACCGTTAAAATGACAAAACTTTAGATTATTAGAATGGCCATTACTATTCCAAAATTTATAATAAATATACGGCCAAAAATATTCCAAAAATTAGAATAAAATCAAATATTTAAACTTTTTCTAAATTCCAATAATATTCCAAAAATTCTTAAAAATTCAAACTTTTCCAACTTTTCAATTTTAAATTTTTGATTTTATTATAATTTTTATGATTTTAGAAAAAGTTACAATTGTTGATTCTGTTATAATTTTTGGATTTTGTAATAATTTTTGAAATATTTTTAGAATTTTATTTGAAAAAAGTTTCAATTTTTGATTCTATTTAATTTTTACTATATTTTTAGAATTTTGAAAGAAATATGAATTTGTGATTTTGAAATATTTTCTCGAAACGCTAAATGGAGAGGTTTTGAGTAGTTTGCTGATTGTATAATCTTTTCACTAAATGATGTTAATATATGATCTGTTATAATTTTCCGGCAACGTATTGATGTTTCGTGTTAGTTTTGTAATAAATTTCTAAACAGAGATTAAAAAAATGCTTGTACTTTAACAAAAAGTTATGTTTGATATACATCGCTGCCTTTTGGGCTAAAAACCATGTCCTCATAAAAGTTTTTTGCCGAAAACTATATCAAAATCCTTAACCCAGACCGAAGTCTTGATATCTCAGAGCTGTGAGATTTCAGCCCCTCTTAATGTTTAAATTTTGATGAGGGCTCCAAAACGATATTCTTATCCTGGAGCTCTTCTAATATTTCATATTTTTTATATGCAAAACTATAAATTGTAATCTAAATAGATGTATAGATATATTGTAATATTTTTAAGTGTATAAAAAATAAAAATGAAATAAATTGTTCTAAAAGTGTATTTAAATATTGCCGATGTTTAAATTAACTTATACTCTACACAAAAACATTAATGGTAAAAGAAATAGAAAAAGTTCATATTCTCGACTTACTGCATTGAACATTGGAAGTTTGTGACACGATTCTTGTTCGAACCCCATCAAGGTCAACATTTTCTAAGGTCTTGTTATCGACATCCTGCAACCAACGGTGTTTCAAAATAAATTCAATTTAATTTTCGTCTCACAGATATATTTTAACCGAACTTTCATGATTCCATATACTAACTTTAGATCAATACGCAAATTTTCTACAAAGGCAATAGAAAACTAGCTTACTTTAAAAATATGTAATTTTCCCATAAAAAAATGTCATGTTAAATTTAACCCCGCTCACAGAAAAATAATTCACATGAACAACAAAAGAAAGATAAAATATTTAATTGAAGATTATATTAAAACCAATGAATAAATCTGTATGAATATTTGTCTATGGTATGGTAATTCTTTATTTTTATGTATGCTATTTTACTGTTATTATATTTGACTGTATGTCTATTATTATTTTTATTGCTAACAGTTGATTCCAGATTTTTCCAATATAAATAAATCGTCGATAAAATTACTTACTTTTTCGCTTTACATTATATCGCGTTCCGTATAGGAATATTTTTCAATCTGATTCTAAATCATCTTAATTACTTTCTTTGGTTTTCTGCTTTTTTGAGAACAATCATCGTATTTCACTACTACTTTATATTTTATAACCTTTTGGCGAGACGTTAACGTTAGGTAGGTCTAATTTTATTTTACACTTTTTTCGCTTTAAACTTATTTGAAAAGAAGTGTTTGTTAGTTTATACAGTGGTGATATTATAGACGGTGGTCGGTAGGTTACCGCTAACGTATATAAACGCTAACGTAAATAAACGTATGTAAATCATTAACAGTGTTTGCCGTTGGCGTATGGCTTATGTTTTCAAATAACGTAATGCCAATTTCTTGTTTCTTTGCGCAAATAAATCAATTTTTCAAGACAACAATTAATCATGTTAAATAATAACCTGATCAATTCCACGTCACCGCGACATCGATGTTCTTCTGATTTCGATAAAATTTCATACACAGATAGCCAATGACAAAATAATAATGCCATTTCTTTCGAAAAATGAAATTTCGCTCTGGAGATGACCCAGGGTAGTGAAAAAGTTTTACGGGTTGGCTTAACATTAGTACCTTTGACCGATTGAGTAAACCGATTTAAGTCATTTATAGCTCAGTGGAAATGTAATGGATAGGACTTATAAAAAAATAAATTTCCGGAATTCTTGTTTAACAGAAATTTAATGACCATTTAATTATTCTAAGAAAACATATTTAAGTATTTGAGGGTGTGGATGCTTTTTTTACATAATTTACCTTTTCATCTATTTATAACTGTTCACAATTAATTATTAATACATGTACCTGAAATATATTAAAGATCATTCTGAGAAGCAAATAGTGAGTAAAATGATGTAAAATAAAATGCATGTTGTATAGAATTCATATAATAATTAACTTTTTATTTTTATTCTAGGTTATGTAATAAAAAACAATATACATTCAATAATAATATAAAATAAATTTACAGTAAATACTGACGTCTTATCTTAAAAAACATAATTTTAACTGAATTAGAATACATTTTTGAGAGCAATGTTTTTTCATCTTTAGGTGTGAACGCATGAAATGATTGTGTACCTTTTATAGTTACAGCCTCTCTGTATCTTGCCTCTAGCCGTAACTTCATTTCTGTATAATCATGAAGGCACAGCGCCATCTTTGAAAATATTTTTTAAGTTTAACTCATTTTAAAAAAATTACTACAACATTTTAAATAATTATTTCGTTAGCAATCAGTAGCCAAAGATACTAATGTTTCGCCAACTCGTAAAACTTTGCTGCCACCCTGTCACGCGGAATTGCTCACCTTTAGTTTAATACCTACGGTAGTCAAACCGGATGATTTCTGCCAAAAACTTTTTAGGTTTATTTATTTATGAACAATATTTAATAATTTGTGTTTATTGACCTATCTGAAATTTGTTTCTGTCTATTATTTTCTTCTAAGTTCAAGTTCACGATGTAGTGTATCATTATTTTAATGCATTAAGTTGTCAACTAGGTAAGCGATTCTGTAAGAACTGTAACAATATGCTGCGATAGCCATACATATTTGCTTTTTAATTATATTTTTAAGATTAAATTACCATCATTTGAATGTCTTCTCCGTTGATCTGTTCTGAATGTTCTTTAAATATATTTTTAATGTTTTTACAAATCTGTTTGTATTCTCCTCAATGTTAAATGTTTAATGATTAGAAAGGAAAAACCAAATGATTTTGAATTATAAACTGCAGATATTCCTTGAATTGTCAAGATTTCGGGGAGTTGTACTAGTGACAAACAAATAAGAACCAGTATTTGTTTGATTTGTTTGTCAAGTTTGTTTGCGGATACCTACTTCATAAAAAATGAACATCTGAAATTTTCTAATGCGGTCATAAACGCAAGTAACTTTTCTTTATCGACGCTCAATAGTAGCTGCATCATAATTGCCATGCTAGTTAAGCTTTTTAGACAGTTCAAACTATTTACAATATATGGATATATGCTCTTAGTGTTCTAATTGCTGCTTGAGTGTACTACACTATGGCAATTTTCTTATTCCGCCAATTCAAAATGTGCACTTCTTTTAATTGAATAGAATTACTCCATTCTACTATATTGCTCCATCTTGATGTGTGTTTTATATCAAAGTTTTGCTCCGTACTGTTCCGTACTGTGGCTGTACTGTTCATAGGTTGCACAAGCAACCTATTTCTTTGGAAATTTTGTCTTGATAATCTTGATTGTCTTTCTTTTCTCGTTCCATACCAATATCAGAATGGTTCCCCTTGACAACTTTTGATGTTTTCCTCTGTCATCCTTAAAATTTTCGTATACGCTTACAATTTTAGCTAAATAGGTTGTGATTTTCTTTACAAGATCTCCCTATTTGAAGCAATGTCTGGACATTTGTCTGTTATGCATAATTAATTTATGAATCTCTCTTGATGATGGGGTTCATGTTAGAAGGAACTCTGAATGGGATCACCGTGGTTTTACTCAGATTCGTATGCAGTCCCACAGATTTCCATTATGATGTCTTCAATTTTTGGCTGTCGCTTCGTGCGAAGTGTTGTCACTTGCTTCCTCAATATCAAGAAAACCACTGACAGTCCTTGTTATCAATTTTAATAGATCCAAAGACCATCTTGTTTTTGGCACGTAGTACATTCTTTGAACAGTAATCTTCGAAGAATGTTAGTTCAGGGCACGTGTCCATGGCACTTGTCTGAAAACAACTTAAACTGGCGTTATGTCTTATATATCTCTATCGGCCTGTTTTATAATTGCGTCATGCAAAAGTCCATAGACCCGAAAAGACAAACTTTGTGAAACATTCACTTTGAGAAAAAATTAGATTTAGATTGAATTATACATCAAGCGCTATGCTCATATTTGAGAATGGAGAGAATTATTAGGAGAGAATTATGGGTAAAAATTGTTTAGAAATCTTTTTTGGAATGAACACTAAAATAATATTCTTTTAATTTTTGATATATATTCTTCATTGATAATTTTCTACATATTCTACATTCATAAATGTAGAATATCAGTCTTGAAATGAAATAATAACTGTGAAATGTCTTCTTGTACATTGAAATTAAGCAAGAACACAAGTAACTTATTTTAAAATTATTTGGTTTTACGCTATAAAATTTGTAATAAACAGGTTTCTGTTTATAACGGAATGTTAACAATATGAATAATTTAACACATGACCTCTGGCGCAGTAAAACTCTAATTCAAAAAAAATTAAATGCTCATGATTCACATTTCTTCAAGCAAAAAAAAAATTAATATCATTTTAATTTTTTTTTTCTTTTTATCTTAAAGATAAAGCTTGACTAAAATTCTATTTCAATATTGTTTCATAGAACGATTTTATTCTTTAAAAGGAATCCATTTATCTCATCGTTTTGATTAGTTGTCTCATTTTATCAAATAAATATTACCCATACAAGAAAATCTGCCGTGTACAAAATAAAAAACAAACGAAACATCCAATTAAAAAACATATTTCAGTTAAAATATCACAAAATGAAGTACCTTCTATAGATTTCAATGTCAATTGCAGAAGCGCGGAATCAACTTACTTTATTTTGGTTTTAGTTCAAAATAAAAAAAAATATATTTGTTTCACATTGAAAAAAATAAAATAAAATAACAATTGGTTATACACGAAATATAAGATTCGTTAATTTATTGAAAGATATACTCTACAGTGGAACATCTTAAACAGACAGATGGTATTTATGAAACGAATCTTAAATTGTTTGATAGTACGGAATTAGTTACGATTAATGTTCGATTAATCTGAAAATGTATTGTATTTCAATTAACAACAACACATAGATACGTTTTAAAATCTAGGTTCTACAAAAACATACGTTCTGAGGTAAACGTAACATTTTTTAAAATTTTGTTCATTTCAAAAACAAACTTTTAAAAAATAACAGGAACAAGAATAAAATGGGGTTATCAAAATAGATACTATAGATTGAGAGTGATTGATCAATTAGAGTTTATCTATCTGCACTCCTAAGATATCAGCTTGGCTAGCGATGTTTCATTACGCTTGATAGTGTTATGTGATATCTCACATTAACTCAAATGTCAAAAACAAGGACGGGAGTATGCAGGATTTTCACATCCTTGGATTAAAACTTTATAAAACAAAAATTGAATCATCAATACGCACTCGGCCAACTTTCTTTTAACTAAAGATTTTCATATGAATTTATATGAATGAATTTAACACTTAAGTCCTACCTAGTACAAGTTAACTTTAAGTTATTTAAAAAAAATTGATAGCTCTTCAGTTCATATCTTGTCTGTTAATTTCAACATAGTACAAAGATTTGTTGTCTACCAACCATGAGTTCATGGTTTTAATATAACAAAAGAAACTAAATCATTCACAGTAGATGTTTAGCTAATGGAATGCAATCAATCAAAAATTTATTAAATAAAACAAAATTCTTTTGCTAATAATTTACTTTTATGATCAAGAATTAAAGTTTGTTTTTATTGAACGGAAGGTCCCAACAGGTTTTTTCTATTAATGAAGTTCAAAGGGAATACCGTAGTTTAAATATTTTTATTGATTTCGGGTCAAATTTAGAGATAAAAATATTAAATTTATGACTTTGAGGTTGGATTTAGATTAACGGTTAAAATTTTATAATATCAAATATCCAATACTTCTTCAGATGTAACGAATATAGGCATAAAAAAATTAAGTATTGTAATGAGAGTTGAGTTGATGCACAATCTAACTTTTACCAAACCCGAGTTCTAATGTGAGAATGATAACAAACGATTTTGCCGGATTTCTTCGGTTTCTAACATAATCCTAGTTTGTAAAGCAGACGTCTATCGATATTTATTTATTTATCAGAATCTGGATATTAAATCAATAAAGAAACATATTTAGTACACCCTTATTACATACATTGATATTGATTTATATAAATATAAACGAGAATAATAAATTATAATTGAAAATAAATCCAATTTGAGAGTGTTGTAAACCGAAATTTGGGACAAACATAAAACGCGTAATGTACACCATAACTTATGATAGAGAAAATATAAAATAACATATTTGTTCGAAACTGCCCTTATTAACTTCTGACTTTATTTTCGTTTCGTAATCGTTAAACGCAAATTTTTTAGAATCAGTTTACTTAAATATGAATATGGAACATAAATAATTTGGTTTGGTTTGTCCAAGAAAAAGAGATTCTTACAAATTTCGATAGATCAAAATTTTATAGATTAAGAAAAAGAACTTCATTTATTTGTAACTGAAAAGCTTGGGTAGAACTGGCTGTCTTGCTCTTGCAGCAAGTAATGAAGCCATTATTTATAAACTGCCAATCGAAATTTTTTGTCGTTTGGTTTTCGTTGGATATTTTGAAAAGCAATTATGTCAATATTTTAAATCTTTATCAAATTTTTTATTTTAGTACTTAAAACTCAGCCTACTGTTGGTATCGTCTCCAACATAATTCATCAAAAAGACAACAACTTTAGACATTAGAAACCAAATTTCTAACAACAATAAGCAAATTAAACGACCAGCCGTCAAAAACAGAATAATTTTCATTCTCAGACTGGTTTCAACCCCTAAAACGATATGCACGTAACATTACCATGTAAATATAATATTGATTTTCTATTTAGATGTTTTCTTTGTTTTATCAAAATAAGAAACTTAATCACAAGATTATGTCTATTAAAAAGCAAAGTTTGTCAGCCAATAGATAAATATGAATAAATTTCCGGTCATATTCATTAGGAAAAATAATCAATCATTGACTAAAGCCTTAACCGAAAAAAAATTCAGAAATGTTCTTGTTCCAAATTTAAAAATTATAAACGAACAAAACAAAAAAAAATGGATTACTTAAATGAAGGCTGTTTCTGTCTTAACGTAAACTAAAGAATTCAAAATCATATGATATTGGAGATGACATTTAGATAATGAAAACTTTTTTTTTCGGTTGATTGTCTTACTGATAGTTGTTGCTTTTTATGTTAATTTTAAAAATATGTTTGTGAAGTGATGGAATTAAGGCTTATTGTTTGACTGTTACAGGATGTTTTTCTTTTGTTAAAATCAATACAAGTTATGACAAACAAGGGTGAGATAATATGTTTAACTGTCATGAAAAGATTGTATTAGCGGTTAATAGTTTTATCTTTAATTCTTGCTTTCCATTCTCAAAAAATCTTAAAAACGAAAACCAACCTCACAGCAAATGTTGTCTAAAAATCTTCGTTATTTAAAAGATTTCATTCACATTAAAAACCGTTTACAAAGATCAATAAATAAATTAAAACAACCAACTCGAAAAGCCCATATTTTACAAATGTTTCTCCACAAATACGAAAATTAAAATTGTATTTATTCTGAATACTGAAAACAAGAAATTATAGACACATATTCCAATAACACGACTACGATGCATAAAGCAATATATATAGAATCTTCATCTCCCTATTTTATGAATACGAATACGTTAAAAAAATGTACCTACAACATGTGTATTCTTGGTTTCCAATAAAAAACATGTGTTCGACAATAGTTGCAGAATTTAAGATAAAATCGATTAGAACATCTAAAGCAAATATCAAATCAATGTTTTGATATATTAACAAGGAAAATCGGGATATAATGCAAATGAATTAAAAACATCTGAGACGTGAATCGAAAGGATAATGCTCTTTTCTTAGGATAATGCTCTTTTCTAGAACGAAATATAAGTTGATTGTTTTTCATCGCATTTCCTTTCGACATGTTTCAGATTCCACTTCAAGAACGTTGAAATGGTTAAAACAAATGCCGTATTTACCTTAAGAAAAAATATAATGCGAAAGAGTCATTTTTATTTTTTAAAACTCACATAAACACTTATTTAAATAAAATAAACAAAAAAACATTTTTATTCGCCTATATATTAAAGTATTACTTTATTACTGTGATTTGCGGCTTTAAAGTATCACTTTTCAACTATTTATTTTGTCGTCATAGCTACGTCCAAAAAAGTAAAACGCATTTGTATTTGTTTAAATTCTATGAAAAATAAATTTTTTTATCAAAGCAACCCGCAAATTCAAAATTTCATTATCCAATTAAAATAGTTGTTATCATTTGTTGTCATACAATTTGGAAAAAATAATAAATATTTTTTCAAGGGTTACTTGTTCCACATATTTTTATTTTAAAATTTATGAAAATTTATAATTTTAATTTAGAATAAACAACTTTTCTTAAAATATTTTGCTTGCGGCGAATAAAAAATAGTATATGATGCACGGACGTAAGCTATTTTGGACTTAATGTGGATGCAAATCTCGGCTAGCGCCTCGATTTGCAAACTCCACATCCGTTCAAAATCTTTAGCTTTACGTCCTAGCATCATAATGTACTATTCTAAGAAGAAAACAATTAAAAACCACAAGCGAAAAAAATAACAAGAAATTCTTTAGTAATAAAAAGAAATTAACTTGATTGTTTTGATAAAAGAAAATTAATTTATTTTTATCTCCCATCGTATATGACGCATGCGTAAAGAAAGAAACTTTTAAAACATATTTTTGAAAAAAAAAAATGGATTAATGATTAATGATCCATTAAAAATGATTTTAATTAATTAACTGGCTTTGAATTGCAAAATTATAGTGTTGCCAAATTTTTTTTGAATAAACTCTCATAAATATTTATATAAAAAATAATGCTTGCTAAAGAATGTCTTGCTACTAAGCTAAGTTGATGAAAATTCAGTAGTCTTGACTTTAACTTGGTGGGCCTGAGTTGCACTACACTCTAGTTTGCAAATGAACCTAAACTTAACCGATTTGGTTTAAACATTTTTAACACCTCTTTTTGACCTTATCCCTTGTGGATGAAAAATGTCCTTATTGACCAAGTTTAGTTTCACTCTCTGATAAAGTTGTGTTTTTTCTAAAAATTATTGAATACGAAGTCTGAAACTTTATTACCTGGAGCTCAAATCGGACTGGAACCTGTCTGACAGTACCTGAATCGACCCCAGATATTAAGTTTAACGCCTTTTCCTCATTTGGTTCTGCGAATGGTATTCTGAGTCTGATAAGATTAGCCTAGGCTAATAGGCTAAAATAGGTAGATTTTTACAAGAAATCTACCTAAACAAAAACTCAATAAAAAAACCACTAGAATGGCGGTCCAAGATAAGCTTTTTTGTTTTTAATATTTTTAATTTTAAAAAGAATTAAAATCCTATCTTTTACCATATTCAAAATCAATCTGACACATTTGGTTTTTTGATCATGGAGGATCAACCATGATGCATTTCTCTCTTTTTCACACAGTGGATTCATTATTTTTCGATATCCAAAAAATTTATAATTATGCGTCTTAGTATATGCAGACGATTTTGCTAAAAAAGGAAAAATGTGTCGTTACAACCAACTGAGTCAAATACAAATAATAAAGTAAAACATTTATCATTTGAAATTTGACTCAGATAGAACGACAATATTAAGAAGAAGTTAAAGCCGATTCAGTGTTCCCGACTGAATTAGCTTTAATTACACGATTATCGAGCAGGAAATGACAAACAGATTGAAAAAAAAAGTGCAACGCACACCAAATATTGTAATGAAGAGCTTTTTCATTGGTGAACTTTTATGTATTTCTAGACTAGATGAAATACTAGATATTTGTATAATAATTAAATAATAATTACAGACGTATATTTCTAACAGAGGTACTGATTTATTTAATATCTGATATCACAATGAAATATAAAAATAATTTTATTTATACATTGAACATCGATTGTAATCAGATGACCTTCTTAACATATGATTGCCTTATGTAGCTGATTACAATTTCAAGTTTATTTTATTTATAACATTTAAAATATTTAATAATTTGTTTTTATGAAATGTATAGTCTGATACATAACAACTTTCCCCCTTTTTAATAAAACCACCACCTTAATATTTTCTTAATTCTAAGTTAACTATTTCAATATCAATTTCTAAAAACTAATTTTTTTATACTTTATAATATAAACGATCAGGTACTTTCTTTTCCCGTTTTGATCTTCTAATTTCAATTTTGTCACATCCTGATTCACTTGAAGATCGTCTTCTTTTCATTTTAATTTTATTATCGACTTCAAGAGGTTCAGAACGATCATCTCCAGGCAGGATTTGTATATTTGGATGATATTTATCATGCAAATTGGATAATCTTAAACTATTTACATGTGCAAATCTAACATTATCCTTGATTTTAATTAAATATGTGAATTTAGAAACTTGTTTTACAATTCTGCCTGGAATCCATTTCATATAATTTCGAAAATGGTTTCGATAAAAAATTTTTTCATCCTTCTTAAAACTAATTGTATTTTCAAAATTATTTCCTTCCTGATTTATTTTAACATTTTTATCTGCATTTAAATCTTTATTATAAAGTTTATCAGGTATGATATTATTATTATTTGAAAATCTAACCGATTTTTTTTTATTAACCAAATCAAATAATATTGTCGGTTTATAAGCAAAAATAAGTTCAGCTGGTGTTCGAGAGTTCACTGAGTTTGGTGTGTTTCGCTGATGAATCAAAAATTTTTGGATCATTTCTTGAATGTTTAAATGTTTTGTTTCATCCATGAATAATTTCTTTAAGCATAATTTAACCGTTTGTACATTCCGCTCGGCGAGACCATTCGATTGAGGGTGGTACGGTGGGGATTTGGTAATTTTTATTCCGTGAGCTTCTCCAAATTTAATAAATTCTGTCGAATTAAATGGTGGACCGTTGTCTGACACAATTTCTTTTGGTAAACCAAAAATACAAAAGAATTTCCGAAGGGATGCAATAACCTCAATAGCATTTGTTTTCTTCATTAATACGATTTCACAATATCTACTATAAGCATCGATAATTAACAAGAACTCAAATTTCTGAGAATGAAAAAAATCCATATGGATTCTTTCCATTGGATAAGTGGTTTGCGGCCAAGAAGCTACAACCGGTTCTTTACTCACATTTTGTATTTGTTGACAAACGAAACATTTTTTCACGAATTGTTCAATATCATGATCGATTTTGTGCCACCAAACGTAAGACCTGGCTACCATTTTCATCCTAACAATGCCTAAATGGTTTTCATGGAGTAGGTCCAAAACACTATTTTGCAGCTTTGCTGGAATAATAATTCTATTTAAATAATAGAGACAGTTATCTTCACTAGATAATAACTTTCGTTTAGAATAATATAGTTTAACTTCTTCTGTAAAATTTTTTGTTATGTTTGGCCATCCATGCATTACATATTCATACACTTGAGCTAACACCGGATCTTTTCTCGTTTCTAGTGTTACTTCTGTTACATCTACCGGTAATTTCTCAGAAAAATTAAAATAATTTATTCTACTACCTTCAACTTCTGTTACTGAGTTTAATGGTAGTCTAGACAACCCGTCTACATTTGTCATTTCTGTACCTTTTCTGTACGTAATACTATAATCGTACATAGACAAAATAATTGACCATCTCTGCAGTCTGGAAATTGCCACTGCTGGGTTTGATTTACGAGGGTTGAAAATTTCTTTCAAGGCTTCGTGGTCGGACACAATAGTAAATTTATATCCGTAGATATATTTGTGAAATTTTTGTATTCCAAAAATTATCGCTAACGCTTCCCTATGAAGCTGCGAATAATTTTTCTCCGCAGGTGATAACGAACTTGAAGCAAACAGTATAGGCTTTTCAACCCCATTTACCACATGAGACAAAATTGCTCCCACCCCATAGGGACTAGCATCTGTAGCTAAAATGAGCGGTTTCTGTGGATCATAGAGTTCCAAAATATTATGCCTTTCTATGAGTTTTTTGGAGTTTTCAAAACAAGTTTGACAACTCTCCGACCAATTAAAAGGCGAGTCTTTTTTCAAAAGATCATATAATTCCTTCAATTCTGCCGAAAGATTTGGTATAAAGCGACCATAATAATTTATAAGCCCTAGATAGGCTTGTAATTCTTTTAAATTGTTTGGAGCTCTTGCTTTTACCAATGCTTCTATTTTTTCTTGATTAGGTTGAATACCCTTAGAAGAAATGGTATGACCTAAATAGTTGACTGACTGGACTAAAAATTTACTCTTTTCTAGATTTATCCTGACTTTGTGGATGTTTAATCTTTCTAGGACATTATTTAAATTAACTCTACAGGCTTCCATAGATTTACCTCCTATTATTATATCGTCTAAATAGCACGCAACTTTATCTAAATTTTTTAAAATAGAATCCATAACAAATTGAAAGATAGAAGGTGAACTTTTCACCCCGAATGGGAGTCTCGTAAATCGGAACAATCCCTTATGGGTATTGATAGTCAAATATTCCTGAGACTTTTCGGATACCTTAAGTTGTTGATACGCTCCCGTTAGGTCTAGAACACAAAAATAATTACAATTAGACAAGCCTGCGAATATGTCGTCTATTCTGGGTAATGGATAATGCTCGGTTTTGATATATTTATTTATCGTCACTTTGCAATCCATACATATTCGGATATCTCCGTTCGCTTTCGGAACGGATACTATCGGACTGGCCCATAAACTATGTTTAACGGGTACTAATTTTTTCATATGAATTAACCGATCCACGACTTCTTCTACTTTGTCACGCAACTTAAAAGGGACTGTATAAGATTTGTGAAAAATTGGGACCGCGTTTTCATCGACATGGATCTCCGCCGTATAACCCTCTATGACTTGGTCTTCTTCATTATTAGCAATAACATTTGGATATTTACCTTGGATTTCTTGTATGATGTTATTGGAATTTTTATCTTTACACATATTACACGACGGCTTTGTAAATAGTTGATGCATCATGTTTCTCCATGTTGGAACCAAAACATTTAACCATTCACGTCCAAGCAACGGATTCTCCATCGGCTTTACGGCTTCAATCACAACCAATTCTAAATGGAAATTTTCTTTCTCGAATTCCACCTGGACATTTATTTTTCCTTTTATGACAATATCTTGACCTCTTACGGATGAAAATTCTTGATTACAATTTAATAATTCTAAATGTGAAAAACTACTTAAATACTTATCCCAATCTATTAATGATGAACCGGCACCAGGATCGACTTCCATCCGAATGTTTATACTTTCAATATTAACTGTTGTATATATAGGACCATTATTTGACTTCAGACTGTTGACTATATGGACTCTTTTATTAGACCTACACACGGTGGATGTATGACCTCTCCTATTGCAGATAAAACATTTCCATTTCTGTGCTGGACAACGTTTTTCATTATGACTATAAAGACCGCATCTGGTACACAGTTTTCCTTGAGATTGAGTATTTCGATGACTGACTGGACTTGATGATCGACTACTGTAACTGGAACTTGGTCTGATACTTCTATGACGAGCGTTACCCCTCTTATCCTTTCTGGAACTATTTTCTCTAGAACTACTTGTTCTCCTAGAACGACTTTTGTGATAAAATGATTGACTATTATCTCTGACTGAGCAATGGGGTATTGGGTTGATAGCTTTGGTTTCTTTTTCTGACATTTCCATTGTAAGTGCAATGCTGCAACACTCCTCGAACTTTATTTCTGATTTTTTTTAAATTTCCCGTTGTATGCTTTCCTTTCTTAGCCCAACTATAAATTTGTCCGCTAAGGCGTCATCCAGATAAGTACCGAATTCGCAAGTTTGCGCCAATTCTTTTAGCCTCACGACAAAATCAGATACCGTTTCGCCTTCCTGTTGTTGTGCCTTAGAAAATTTGAACCTTTCAGCCCGTTTATTCAGTTTTGGTTGAAAATGTAATTTTAATACCGCTACTAATTCTTCAAACTTTTTTTTACTTGGAATTTCCGGAATTAATAATGATTTCAGAATTTTATACGTATCGGTTCCCATAACCGTAATGAAAAATGCGACTTTTTTTGCTTCATCCAAATCATTTACAATAAAAAATTGATTTAAACGTTCTTCGTATGCTGAAAAATCATCACCAGGGATATACGGTTCAATATTTCCAATCATTTTGCACTATCACAATTTAAATTTTGCTTTTCATGCAAAAAAAAAACTATCCAATCCAAAAACTTTGTATTCACTTGCACTTTTTTCGTAATATAACGTAAAAAATAACTTACGGTAGCTTTGAATGACCTATCCAATTTTCTCCCACGTATTTTTTGTTGCTTTTAAGAAACAATTATTTAGTACAGCTTTTCTAAATTCTTCTTAATGTTAATTTATCCAAATTAACATAGACTTCTAACTAAATAGAATTTCTGCACTAATCCTATCCTCTTCGCCAGATTTTTATGTATTTCTAGACTAGATGAAATACTAGATATTTGTATAATAATTAAATAATAATTACAGACGTATATTTCTAACAGAGGTACTGATTTATTTAATATCTGATATCACAATGAAATATAAAAATAATTTTATTTATACATTGAACATCGATTGTAATCAGATGACCTTCTTAACATATGATTGCCTTATGTAGCTGATTACAATTTCAAGTTTATTTTATTTATAACATTTAAAATATTTAATAATTTGTTTTTATGAAATGTATAGTCTGATACATAACAGTGAACCAATGAAGCGGCATAGCAGGCTGCGTACCTAGAGATTGTTAACGCCTTAACGACTAAAGCTCAGTCACCGTGGATTTGATAGATTAATACCTGCTGCTTCAATACAAATACAGAAATGTACGAAAATTACGTGAATAAACAGAAGTGGAAACAATACGAATCAAAAAATGAAACTCTGGCGACCCCTTTTGCGAAAGAACCACGATCAGCACGTCAAACCCCCACAATCATTCCCATACGCCCACACACTCACGCTGCATACACGCTAACGTTCACCCACACACTCAGACTGCGAAGCAAGACCATTAAGCTCAAAGACCCGCAGCAAGTACCGTAGATGGTAGCAATTAAAAATAAGTTGTATTGCTGCCATATGATCAATCTGATACAGTGCGTAAACCACTGCCATTGCTAGTAAACCGAGAATCAAATCTTCGAGCACGGGAGAACGTCACACGCTATATTGAAAGTCTTCATTCTTTATTTCCTTTTTTTTTATTAACAACAATTCCAAAATTTATAAAACCATATGCAATCACCATTACCAAAAAAAAATGGTTATTTACAGCTCCAAAAAAAATTATAATTTATGGGTAAGTTAACCAAACATTTTAAAACAAATGTAATTAAATACATGTAGTTTACAGTTGGTTAATGTGTACTATGATTAATAAAAATTAAACATGACAAGAAGTTGTTTTTTTTTGGTTTTTATATCATTTGAGATTGATTTTTTTTACTTAAAATATAAATTAATAAATTTACGTATAGTAAAAAAAAAATGTGTTTGGAAAACTAAATATTACCTCGAAGTAAAAATACTTCGATCACAATCATTTCCAATTTAGACTACACGCATAGCCAGCTCTCACACACACGCATCGACAAGCAAGCCCCCCATTCAATCACTTGTACACCCTTTCGCTCGCATTCACACTTCTACGTTAGAAAAAAGTAAATAAAATAAACAAACTTCACTCACCCCATGATTATATCCTCCAGGCCTCCAGGTCTTAAGGTCTTAGCCCTCCAGGAGCGGCAAAAATCCCAGCAGGCAAAGCATTATTGGCAAAAATGCATAAATTTTAAATAAATGTTGCGTTGAAATACTGTAGCAATAGTGCGTCGAAATCAATCAGGCAATTGTTGTAAAAATAGCAAAAATTTTATTTTGTATAAATGTTGCGTTGAAACACTGTAGTAATGTTGCGTCGAAATAAATCAGGCAATATTTGTAACAAATAACATAAATTTTATATTAATGTTGAGTAGAAATTGTAGAAATGTTGCGCTGCAATAGCTAAGGCGATCGTTGTAAAAATTGTATAAATAAGTTGTAAATGTTGTGTCGCAATAGCCAAGGCGACCGTTGAAAAAAAAGGTTTGGATATTGTATGAATGTAGCACCGAAAGAACTAGGCGATTACGGGTAAATATTTTATAAATGTTGCACCGCAATAGAATAAGGCGTTTGTTGATAAAATTGTATCGATAAGCCGTATAAATAAGATCAAATTGTTGCACCACAAAATAAATTATGTTAGTTGTTTTCTACTTCACAGCCTCGAATTAAATTTAATCACCACAAACTTCATTAAATTCTTTGGTTTTCTTGTTATGTAAATTTTTCCTTTATTAAAGTTACCGCACACATTATTCTATACAATGACTAGACTTGTTTATAATTTATACAATCATAAATGCAATGTAGCTTATTTTATTTTTGTTTCTTCCTTCCTCTCTTCACTTAAAAACTAGCGTATTATCTAAGTAATTCATTTTCACTAGACGGAACAAAAAAAACAAATTTTCTTTTCTAAATTGTGCTAATATACTAATATTACGAAGCTTTTGACTTATTAAAATTAATTTACACTAACCCCATTAGGTTTTATCAACAACACAAACAAATGGCAAGATTTCCTTTTTCTTTGATATTCGTTTTCCTTGTAAATTTGGTTTTTCAATCTTAATGAAAATTTTTGGTTTAATTCTTATATATTACACTAAACTACGTAATTACAGTTTATAACACCACAATAGCATAGATATTATAATGATTCTTCCGTTTTGTTTTATCGAAGGTCATTCAATACAGGTTGCGCTTTCGCAATATTTTACAAAAAAAAAATGATTCAGAAACAAAATAATTAATTACGATGGTAACCTTACTCTGTATTCCGCTGGACAGCCGGATTCTTTATTGCCAAATGATGGGTGTCACAAAGCAATGTTCGTTTTTCTTGATTATTTCAACCCGTCAATCAAATCTGGATAGACCTCGCTATGCCTGCGTTCTTTGACAAAACAGAAGAAATTGTCTGTGTTGTTCATATATTATATACAAACTATCGTAAATTTCTTGACTATTACTTTGTAACCACAATAGACTGGACATTTAAATTAACCACAAAACAAATTTTTATTTTCTAATAAGCACTTCACAGACATTAGTTTTAATTTTCTATCTCCATCATCGATCTAAATTTTTCATTCCCCTATCTGTCACAAAATCCAATCAGATAATAAAATAAAATCAGAGACTAAGAGAGACAAAAGACCGTATATTCATCTCTTATATAGGAATTTAATATCGAAAATTGAGCTACAAAGTTTTTTTGAAGGGGTAATGTTAGTACATTTTCCGTAAAAAAAATACTGATTGTTATTTTGTAATACATAAAATTGTAAGATGATTTCACGAAATAAGTTATTTCCAACGCATTGGGAAGAAATATTAATATATTAGAATGGATTAAACGTAAGTTTTTATGATGTTTATGTATTATGAAGTAATAGCTTACAACTGTATTACAGTGAAATACAGATTTATAACGGAAAGAGAAATTGATAACAAATACCCATATAAGAAATATAATATGTTTTGAAGACAATTGCTAAACTGATTGTAGGATAACAATTGTTAGATAATAAAACGATTGGACAAATATGCACAGCTATTGGAGGGTTGAAAACCTTTAGCGCAATTACGGTTAGTGTCCGGAGAATTCAAATTTATGTACTATGGTGAAGTAATGCTGGTGAAAACGTAGTGCGAACCAATAATAGGACATTGTAAAGGAAATATTATTGTTAATTGTTTTATGTTAAGAACAAATTTGTGTAACGGAAACTATATGAAAATAGGACTATAGATTGTGACTGAACGAGAAACTATTATGAACTACGTGTGGTAAGCAAAATTGTGATTCATGAGAAAACAAACATTATATAAATCGGGAACGTTACTGCTCTACGTTATCATATCCAGTCTACATAACAATATTTAAAAGATTGCCACGTAACACTGAGTTTCACATTTAATAATGTCCATCAGTACCGTTAGTTCACCACCGATACAAACCAGAAAAAAAGACAATATTAATGTTGTAATGGTGAACCCCAGTGGTCTAAAAACGAGATAGTAGAAGCTGTAGTAAGTAGCACAAAAAGCTTTAAAACCCGTTGCATGATAAACCGCAATATTTTTAACATTCAGGTTTTCACATTCGTAGAGCACGTTACCGATCCTAGATTTAATGTTTGCTGGCATGAATTTAGGTGCTAGTTTAACAGAAAGCTTATTTACTGCGTCACTCAAATGATGTTGAGGCACGAAGACACGCTGTTGAGGTGAAAATGTCCTAACCCGAGTTCGCAGGTTATATTGATGTTGAGATTTTTCAAATGATAATTTAAGTTTTTTTTACATGACTTCTAAGTATGGCCAGATGGTTCGAACGGTCCAATTCTTCTTTAGCAACAAATCAAACTCAAACAAAAAAATAATACGGAGAAAATTGAGTAGCACTATGTACAGCGGCTCGCAGTGCATAGGCTATTTCTCCCAGTTGAGAATCCCATTTTGTGTGTTGACCCTTCACATACGCTCGTATGGCAGCAAAGACCGATCTATTCACTATCTCAGATGCATTACTCTGTAGACTGTAGACTCAAGTTTTAACATGATGAACATTGAAATCCGATAATAAGTTCTGAAAAGTTTTACTTAGCCATTGCTTCCCATTGTCGATGTGCAGAAACTCTTGTACGTCATATGTCAAAAATACATAATTCCTCTGGAAGGCATTCACCTTAGGTGAAGTTGCGCTCCGGAGAGGTTTGAGTAATACGAATTTAGTGAAATGATCCAAAACAATTAAAATGACCGTATTCCCAAGTTTAGAACGCGGATATGGTCCCAAAAAATATATGTAGACTCTCTGCCATGGATGTTCAGTTATGAACGGTGGACGCAAAATCTGGTTCTAGGCCTTTGTTTGCTTGCATGGTTGGAATGGTTTCTTTGAGTTTTGTTTAGCTCCTTCGACCTGAAGGCTATATCGGACACTCTTGTCCATCTTTATTAACCTAATACAAGACACAACTGATCCCTGTCAGGCCAGCGACACAACGAATGAAAAATTCTTTATTATAACCGGGATTAATCAGAACTGGAGCTAAAGGCAACATAGTTTTCAGATTCTCAAAAACTAATTGGGCTTCCAAAGTCCACTTTAGATTATTCGGACCTTTCATTAATAAATCCGTAATTTGAGACACTATAGTCGCACAATTTGGGATGAAGCGCTAGTTCCATCCTGCCATACCCAGAAGATGACGTATCCACTTCATAGTAGTTAGAGCTGGGTATTCAGCAACAGCTTACCTTTCTGGATCCGTTTGAAAACCGTATTCACCAACACGAAAACCTAGAAAGCGTACTTCCCTTAGGACAGTTCATTTAATATACACATATCTGAATTTAACTCCATTGTAAAATTATAAAAAAATACATATTTTACTCAATTAGAACATATATTGTCGTATTAATTTAAATTTATTTATCTTATATATTTTTTTTTTGGTTTACACTTTTTGAACAATAATTAATAATTGGTTAACTAAACCATAAAAACCATAAAAACTTGTGGCACGACAACACTACCGATCACTTTGATTCAAATTTACATAATACTCGATCGATTATTTATAGCTAGAATTTTTTATCTTTTGTTTCTTTTTCATATACCTTGGTCACTCTTACGCTCAATACAACAATTCCATTAAATGATTTCAAAATTATCATACTACAAAAAATTATCAATCCATAACATGAAAATCAAAAAATAAATATTGAACAACCGTAATTCATTGTGACGAAAGCTCATACATTTTTTCATAACGCTTGCAAAAAAAAAAAAATAAAAATGAAATTCCTTAGTTAGGTGTATTTAGACTTACAAAACATGTATTAAAACTTGTATGACGCAACGAGTCAATCAACTTGCAATTGTCTGAGCAAACAACAATTTTTATATATAAAATGCATTAGCTCACACAAAAATGTTTAAATTGCTGAAAGAGAAAATTTTTACAAATTTCTTGATTGAATTGTTGCTTTCGTTATTTTTGTTCTTGAATTTTTTTCCCAATATAGAAAATGAGTTGAAATAAGGCCGGTCGTTACAAAGATTAGAAAACCACTCTATTTAGCATTAAATGCTTCAATCAATAATTACAACCAACACAGGCTAAAAAATAAAAACCCAATGGTTTCTATCCATCCAGAAAATCTCCCCGTTTAAAATCTTACAGAACTATGGAAAACTACACCATAAGGTTGTGCATCGAGTTTCATCAAATTCAAATTACAATTCTTAGAGTTATTGAAGCTGAAACATAAACTGTTTTTCAAAAGACTTTCCCGCCTCACCATATTGTCTAATTTTGCTAAACAGTTTTCAGAATTATGTGAATCTGCATTAAAGGTTTATGTACCAAGTTTCATCAAAATTCAGTGACCAGTCTTAGAGTTATTGAAGTTTCAATTAAGAATTTTGTTGTGGTGTCCCCGCTTCCAATTTTGTTTAAAACCGTTTTAAGCTATTGGCAATCCCACGAGAAACCTATTTGTCGAGTTTCATCTTAATCAAATGACACGACATAAAGTTTTTGAACTTGTAAATAAATCGTTGTTCAAAGGATCTCACACCTCTTGCTCTAGTTAAACCGAACCGTAAAGCATTAAGAACTATGGCGAACCGCAATGATTATGTTTCCAGATTCATCAAAATTGAGAGATAAGACATAGAGTTATTGATTTTTCATATAAATATTTGTATGGTAGTCTTCACCAACCACCTCCCATTTAGATCAATTTTAGCCAAAAGTTTTCAGAACTATATTAAACCGTACTATGTATGGGCTTATATACCAAGTTTCATTCCAATTAAGTGATAGAACTGAGAGTTATTGAAGTTAAATAAACATGTATTTGGGTGCCCTTTTCTATTTGTACAAATTCGCCCTTAATCTTTAAAAACTATGGACAGTCACACCAAAAGCTTATGTATCGAGTTTCATTAAAATTAAATCACGTCACTTAAAGTTTTTTTTTTTTTGAATAAAATGTGTTGTCGTCCCTAGGTACGAAAGTAATTTGTATAGGTTTTTTTATCACTGGTGACGAAAAATAAATTTTCGATGTAATGAAGAAACATCGAAAGTAGATTTTTTAAGCTGGGTAGTAGAAAAAATGATTTTGTTGTTGAATTGTTTTTCTAATGTTGATCACTTTAAAAATGGTTGATCACTTTGAATATTCATGTATCAACTGTAACCAATTTTTAGTTAATCTAAAAAATGCATATATTATCCCGGTGGTGCTTGTTTGGATAGTGTTTCCTGTAACGAAGGCTATTAATCAATCGTCGCAATTGGGACTCGCACTGCTTCCACACGCATTGGGCTTACATTGACGAAAACTTCTGCAGTTATTGTCGTTATTTTTAACATGATTTCTTGCTCGTAATTGTCTATCGGAATAATTTCTGTTTGAAGTTGACATGAAACCGTTGTTCAATATCATTAATTCGTAATCGCGTTGTTTCCAAATATGATTTCTCACCATCATTTCGTAATCAATGTTTTTTTTAAATTTTTTTCCAATTCTTATTACAAAATAGTTGTCCATACTCCTTAGTGGGTACAATAATTGACGTTAATAAAAATTTCCCAAGAAACTACCTTATCGATTCGTTATTGTTAGCAAACGGCGTTAACTTACTTTATATAGAAGGTGACAGCTAGCTTCTCTCTCTTAGTTTTTGATTCATTTTTGTGGAATGTTTGGTTTTTGACATTGATGAAACGCGTGAAAAATATTTTAATGCTTAAAGTATGCTTGTAAAGAAAATTGATTTCGTTTCTGTGATAGTTATTCCTGTGATATTACTAGTAAATTTTTCGTGTCTGTGATATCTAGCAAAATTTAGTTTAGAATAGCAAATCATCAACGCCAGAGATCCGAGGAGATTAGTTTTGCTGTTTTTGATGTTTTCATCGACCTTGACAGGTCAAAGTAAATTAAATTAAAACCCAGACAACTGTTAACGCAAATTAGATTTTTTGATTTGGGTGACGGATTGATGTGTGATTTCATGATCTGACAACAGGGAGAAGGGTTACCATTTTGGGCAGTGGATAAATAGTTGACGGTACGCATATCTCAACGCACGTTCTTATTTTGTTCTTGCATAATTGAATTCAACAACGGCTGTATATGGTGCGCACGTACACCAACTTTTACCTACCTTACTTTGAAGCAACAACTTAAATATCAGTACACCTACTTTGGTAACATATAGACGTAACTGAAGCCAATAATTGTATATATAATTCAAATTTTACCTGCGTTATTTCGGACCTGCAACTTACATATCAATACGCCTACTTTTATAACGTTTAGTCGTAATTGAAGTCAATAACTGCATATATAATTCAACTTTGAACTACGTTACTTTGGATCAACAATCGACGTATCATTACGTCCACTTTTATAACTTACCTTGGCATTTAAAGTCGACACCAGCTTATATAATTCAACTTATAACTACGTTACTGAAGCATCACCACGTATACGTGTATATTGTCCGTTTGATGATGATCGGCTGATCAAATCAGATTAATCAGGAGTGGGATCTGGACTAACCATGGGGTGAGTAAGCTTTATCTGTAGTTATATGAACATGTATGTAGGAATGAGAGCGTGTGTGAATATGGTCGTGAGTATGGGTGTGAGCGTAGGTGAGCAGTGCGAGAGTGTGTGAATGAGTGATTGAATGTGGGGGTGGGACGTGGCAATCGTAGCTTTTGTTCATCTATGTGGGTCGCCAGAGCCTACGTTTTTTCACTTGCTATTTGTTTAATCAGTTATTACCAAGACATACGCCTACAACACTGTTATTTGTGATGGAGCAGCAGGATTTCTATCTCGACCCCATAGGCTGAAGCTAGCTTGGGGCTAAATAAATCTCATCCAGGTGCGCGACCTGCTATGACACTTCATTGCTATGCCACGAAGAAGCTCTTCACTACATTTCCCACTAAATATGTACAGGATAAAATTATAAAACTAATACTTTTTGCAATTTAACGTACTTTAATACTTTCTTCGCAATTTGAGTCAATTTTTGTTTAATAAAAAGTGTTGTGTATATGGCCTTCAATATCGGTATACCCATTGGTGTAACTAGGTAGGGGCCCAGAGGGCCCGGCCCTACCTAGACGAATTTTGACCCCCCTAGAACTTGGAGTTCATGAAGCACATAAAAGTTAGAGAAAATGAAATTATATTTCTTTACTAAGGAATTTGCTGTTCAAAATTATTTCAAAACGATGGCATCAATATTTAATTAAATTATTTGTTTTTTATTTGTGATACATGATCATCCCGATAGAAAAACCACCTACCATTAAAGTATTAGAAATAAACTAAACCGAACCATATGTTGACATTTATGAAAAAAAATTTTACAGTTTATATCACTGATCTTCATTTCAATTTAATAAAGGAAATAAATAAAGTTTATCATTTCTCATTGAGAATAAACTACCAACAATGTTGCCAAAAAAGTATCAACAAATTGATCGTTTATCTAATTGGTTCACCATATTATAGCGAAATTTAAAAAAGAAAATATTTTCTTTCCAACATGTGATGTGTCAGACGTCAGAATGTCAAATGAATTAACAATTTCTTGAAAACCACACCTTCTAATTTGTTCAACGAAAAACATCGTGGTATCAACAATCGAGACTTTGTTTTAAAGAAATACGGTCTTATTGCTCCATAAGACCTAAAACCACACCGGAACACCAGCAATCCTCGTAGTTTCAAGTTTGTTTGTATAGCAAATTGACGACGTAATTTGAAGTCTGATGTATTTATTTCTGGAATTATCTGAATTTTATATGGCTGAAAATGAAGATCATTGTGCACAGTACTGCATTAAATGGTTGGTGGAGTGTGTGATCACTTTGAACAATGAATTGTTATTTTTGTACTATTGTTTTTTTGTTATTTTTTTAATAGTTTCGACACAGGGTGCCTCGAAATATGTTAAGAAATTTAGAGATGTTGTTTTTTTATATTTTTGGTTTGTTTGAAAGTTACTAGGTAAGGCTTTATAAAAATATTATACTGATAAAACAATTTATAGTTTTATGTGATAATTTTCAATTTTAATTTGTCAAACATGTCGATTTCAAAAAGTATATTGTTTTCTTTTATTTTTATTATTTAAAGATTTATTATTTACAGAAATTTATATCTAAATATTAACATAAATAACTGCAAACAATATAGCAGAAATAACTGCATTAAAATCGGTAGATGTAGTAACAACGACGTAACGACAATTAACGCCGTTCATTTCTGATTGGGTTGGCCAAGCAGTTTGCTACCCATATTATATGGGTGCCGGGTAGCTTTGGCGTTAGGGGCATCTGTATAGCGGGCGCATTTGCTGGGCAAGGGACTAAACTCGATCTTCTACAAGAAATGGGAACTCTAACTCAAACACCTATAGGTAACCTATAGGGTGGTGGTGGTTAAATAATATCAGCTGCAAGATAAGTAGGTAAATCTTTCCTAGACTTGACCTGCGAACTGATATCCTTGAGTAGACAGAATATTGGTTCATTAGTAGGAGTCATGCCTATGTAACTGGATCCTTGGAGAGCACCTAAGTCTTAATTGCAGGAGCTGTAAGAATGTGCAGCGGGAGGAACCAGCATCTACTTTGCACGTGTCCAGCATTTTCCCATTATACGGTAAATTCATTTTGGAACGCATACATTTAAAACTCACCGACCTGAGTAGTTCTAAAATCAGCGCAAATACTTAGCTTCAAATAAAGCTCCAAATGGCTCGAGTAGGGGATCTAAATCCTTTGGTATCACAGCCGACCTATTTTGGTCTTAGTATGTCGTCCTGTGTTGTGTTTTGGTGACAATCACAGTAAATTTGAAAATTAACCTCAAATTGCAACACCGGTTATGTATTAAAAGAAAGAAATAAAAACGGAAAATTTATTAATTATTTTTTCAGCAGTATTGCGGGGCCAGGTCCCCCTAGAACAATTTCCTAGTTACGCCAATGGGTATACCAAATATTGTAATACCGGTGTAACGTAATATTTTTCAAAGCCGATATTAAAATTGAAATCAAATGGGGGTTGTGTCCATTAATGGTGGGACCGATATGAAACCATGTGATTTAAAACTTTAAACAAATTACTAAGCATTACTGTGATATCATTCAAAAAAGATCAATCGATCCCATAAGCCGTAAATAAAAAAATGACAATTGCGTTTGATTATTAGAATTATACTCCAATTTCCCAATAAATTTTAATGGTAACCGAAATCTGTCAATTTATCACTTAATCCAATCCGCCCACATTCATTTTCACTTACATCCAAAAAAAAAAAATAATTTAATAAATAAACAAATCTCTTACAACAAAAGTTAAACAATAAATCGATGTTTACTTTTACCCTAACATCTTGTTGTGTTTAGTATTTTAACCAATTGTGAGAAAAGTCACATCTTATAAATTTTATCTGTTAGAAGAAAATGATGCACAGAAGAAATAAAAAATTGAAAAATAAATAAATAAAATAAACAAACAATTTAGATTTTTATCAAAAATAAACAGGAGAACAAAAATGGAATTTTATCACATAAAGAATTTTCTTTCTTTGAAAAAAAAAAAAATTAAGACATTTTTCTTCTACAGATAGAGTCATAAGTTGGATTATAATGAAACCAAACAGAAAATTCATTTCGTTTTTATCTATTTTGGTAATATGTCGCCTAGTAAATCTGTTTCAATGCACTGTTAATATTACTGCTTCATACTTTTATCTACTTACTGGATTACACTTGATAGTTTTTTAATTTGTTAATGAACAAATATGTTTTTCTGGTGTTTTTTATATGAATGTTAAAATAAAAATAATAGCTCTGTTTTATTTCATCGGTTTCCATAGATATTCGAAGGTTCACAATCAATTAATTTTTGTTTCTCCTTGTTTGCGTGTTTCCGATCTATAACTCGCTTAATAAAACCATTCTCCCAACTTGCAATCCCACCGCTGTCACCAAATTGTCAAAAAAAAATTTTATCGCGTTGTTAGCGTTTACATAAAAGATTTGAAACAGATCGACGAGAAAATCAAATTGTTCTTGTAACTTTGAAAAAAAATTCCATCAAATTATATTGTAATAATTTTCAATTTAAAGCTTAAATCCAACTCACAGATTTTGTTTACATATATGTATCGGTTGATATGATAAAACATCAATCAAAATCTGAATTTCATTGTGTCACGAACAATAAATTTATCTTGAATGACATACCAAATTTAATTCCAAATTTTTAAAATCTATAATTTATTTGAATTATGATGTTGGGGTTAAAAGTTATGTTAAAGTTCGATGACAGATTATTAAACAATAACCACACGACTTATAAACATATTTCTTTAAAGAAAACAAACTTGAAACATTTTTATGAGGGCGGATGGAGAAATGAATAGCCAAAAAATTATACATATTTTATTTTTCGTGGTTTAATTTATTGTTTGCCAACTTTAACTTAGAATAAAAAATAAGTTATTCTTTAGTTTTAGTAAAATAATTCCTTAGAACTACTTTAAGTAAAAAATGAATTTAAATTTTTTTTTAAAAAATGTCATCATGCAACATTGTATTGTTTTTGGCATTTTAAGCAAAATTTCTTACAATGCAGATATATTTCTCATAATCTAATTTTTGTATAAAATATTCAAACACAATTTGTTTCATATGTTACTCACCCTTACTCATCTATATATAGAAAAATTTCAAATAAGGAAATCACAGAAATAACAAAAACACATTCTGCAATAAATAAATACAAGAAACAACAGATTTTTCATGGTTCAACAAAAATTTTTCTCATATCTGCCAAAATAATAAAATTATTGAATTTTCTTTTAAATTTTTTTGTTTTTAACCAAAAGTGATTTATCCGATCTCTGTTTTATTCAACAAATCATCATATCTTAACAACCTTTGCTTCGATTCCAATTTGTTCTTATTATATTTTTTTTAGTAGATAAATTCTATAAAAATCACGAACCAACTAAAATTTCTTTAGACGTAAATAAAATAGAAATTCCTTTTACGTTCATTTGACAAACATGTGTTTGTATCGACTTTTGCTTATATTGCAAAAGATTTTGCCAAATTTTCATAAAATAATATTCATTGTGGAAATATGAGCAGGAAAAATTTTCTAATATTTTACTTAAATTATTCGAAGAATTTATTTTTTATCCATGGGGGAACGATTTTTTTTACCGCTATCTAAAGAAGTTTTCTTGACGTTATTGTTCACTCAAGGGATAATAACCTTTCAAAAACCACTCTGTCTTAATATTCCATTAATACATTAAAAATTATACAAGCACTCATAAATCACTTGAAAAACAACTCAAAATATAAAATATTTACTCAACTTATCCAAACACAGTGTAAGAAAAAATTCTCAGTTTATTAATTAAAAAAAATCCCATTCAGAAAAAAGACACCATTACCAAATTATACATAAAAAATTCAAAACTCAAACTTCCACAAGTATACATGCAAGTAGGTAAAAAAAGTATAGTAAAAACATGATTGAATAATAAACGATAACATATGAAAATGGAAAATATGTAAACAAAATTCACTATATGTAATAGAAATTTCTGTAAAGTGATTCTGAATAAAACGCGGAAATTTTCTTTTCGTTATGATTTCCTTTTTTTTGTTGTTGGGTTTCTTCCTTTCATTCCGCTCAATCAACTCAGACGCCGTCTTTTGTTTTCTTTATTTTCTTCTTCTTCCTTTTCTTATATTGTAACTATGTTTGTCAAAACATTTAACAAACAGAATTGAAACGACATTTTTCATATATGAATTAATCGTGAAAACAAAATAGATGAAATTATTCGTCTCTATTTTCTTTTAACTTTCTAGTGAATAGCAATAAAAAACATAAAAAGATGTTTATGGTATAACACTATGACAGAGAATGCCGCAAGACATGTTTGTTTTTCTATTCATAAAAGTTTCTATTCATTTTCATTTTTTGTTTTTCTTTTCAATTGTTTTTTAATCGTCGGTAATTTACAATGTCTTTAAAAAAGTCATCGTTCAAAATATTACAGCTATAAGTACGAATGAAGATAAATAAAATATGGAAGGGATATAGCGGTCAAAAACCTCACCATTTAGTGTTCAACAATTTCAAGTTTAAAAAAAAAATGACTGCCACCTAATCTGACAATACCTAATTTTTTCCAACTGTTCCTATTAGTCCAGAAAGAAAGCAGAAAACTACTATATATAGGGAAAACGCTTCTTTTCAATACATAACTGAAACAAAATCTTAAGTGAAAAACCGACATTTAATCTGCAACAACCTGAGATTTTCCAACCGGTCAGTTCCTATTATGCAAAAACTTCTCAGAAAGCATCTTCGTTAAGCGTAATCTTTTTTCCCATAATTACAACGTTTTTGAAAAAAAAAAAAACAACATTAATTCTGCAACAACCTGATAAACTCGAACCTAACTGTTACTTTTAAGCCAGAAACATTCTTAGAAAGCCTTTTCCTTTAGCGTAATACTTCTTTTGAATTAATTATATTTCTTATAAAAAACAACAATTAATATGACACAACCTCATATTTTCGCTTCTAGCTGTTCCTATTAGTCCATAAAACTTCTCAGGAAGTTCTACCTTTTGCGTTAAAAATTAAAAATATAACATTAATTTTGCAACAATCTGATACTTCACACCCAACGGTTTCCATAAAGCCAGAAAACATCTGAGAAAACCTTTCCATATAACGTAAATGCTTCTTTTCAATATGTCCAACTTTTGTGGTAAAACGACATTTAATCTGCAACAACCTGATATTTTTCCGATCCAACTGTTCCTTTAGTACAGAAAACTTCTAAAAAACTTCTCCCGTCGTAATGCTTTCCCTTAAAAGTTACATTTTTGGAAAAAAAAAACGACATTTAATCTGCAACAACCTGTTTCATTCAAATTCAATGGTTCCTATTAAGCTAGAAAAGTTCTTAGAAAGCCTCTATCTGTAACGTAATACGTCTTTTCTATAATAACTCAAACCTAACTATTAAACCAGAAAACTTCTAAAAAAACCTCTCCATATAACCTAAATGCTTCCTTTCAATAATTTCAACTTTTGTTGCAATTCGACATTTAATATGTAACAACCTGATATTTTCCCTTCTAGTCCAGAAGGCTTCTAAGAAACCTCTCTTGGCGATATCCTTTCTTTTGAAAGTTATATTTTTTTACAAAAGAACGACATTTAATCTGCAACAAAAACATTAAAAACCAATGGTTCCAATTAAGCCAGAAAAATTATTAGAAAGCCTCTGTAGCGTAATGCTTCTTTCAATGATTACAACTTTTAGGGAAAAATAGCCTTCAATCTGCAACAGACTAAATGCTGGTGTTATTAAGTACTGTACATAACTGTACAGCCTTGTTTTTACAGAATATTTGTTATCTCTTCTCTTGACTTGATCACCAGACCGCTCATGCTCCGACTAAAGCTTCAGGGTAACTGGGGGGGATTTTTGGTGAGTCAAGGAGATCTTGTGGGAGCGGTTATAAAAAAACTTGAAGAAGGTGGACGAAATTAGAAAAAATTTATTTACTCACCATGCCATGATACTTCACCTCTCTTTCTCTCTCTTTAAGTCTTTTTACCACATGATTAAAAGAATAATTGCAGCAATATATAATTTTGATTTCATTTAAATTCAGTTTTATTATTTTTTCTAATGTTTTGATTTTAGCAATAATAATGTAATAATACTTAACTTAATATTCATATATAAAAACTATTCTTACCTACTTATGATTACCCGTCACCTACACTATGATATAGGACAGTACAAACATTTAATTTTTTTTTCAGTTATATTTTTTTTTTTGTTTAAAAGGCCAACATTTAAATTTTCTTTTTTTTCAGTTTTATTTTTCAATGCACAAACATTTAATTTTTTTTTCCAGTTATATTTTTCCAATCCACAAACATTTAATTTTTTTTTCAGTTATATTTTTTTATCACCATACAATCTGTAAATAATATTTTTTTCTTCAATTTCACTTTTCACGTACAAACATTTAAATAATTTTTTTCTCAGTTTTATTTTTCAATGTACAAACATTTTTTTCTCTTATTTATTATTTTTGTTATAATTTAAAATAACAGTTGAAAACTCTTCAATCAACATCACGATGAATGACTAACTGATTTTCATTCCTCATATTTAACAGTTATCTATATTTCATCAGAACCGGATTTATTCGTGTTTTAATCCTTTAGATAATATTTTAGCAATTGAAGGCATTTTAAACGTTGTTACTAGAACTATGTTTCAAATTACAAAACCAACTGAATTATACAATAACACTTGCACAAAAATTGAAATAATAGATTCACTAAATTGCTAAATATAATAATAGTATTTTCTATTTTTTTTTAAATTCAATACGATGCCATCAATTTAAAACTAAGCAAATTACTTGAATTACTCGACAATACCAAAATCAAAACCCAATTGAAAAATTTCTTTTTAAATCTTTTTTCCTCAAAAATTTAATCAAGTATTTTTTTTGATTTCCCGTTTTATAAAACATTTTTTTCCTTCTCTATCGCGTTTTAATATTAAATATTAACAGATTGTTCCAAAACTAATAACATCAATAAAAATAAAAGTAATGTAATGTAAAACGAAACCGCGGTTTGTAACAATCGTGGGGTAGACCCAGCTCCCATGAGGAGTCTCATGCCGGCAAGATAATATGATAATATTAAAAAACAAAAAAAAAAAAAAAAAGGTTAGGTAGAATACTTTATGGCACAAATAAACCCGATGATGCTTTCCCTCACAAGAATTTACCGAATATCCTTCGCATGATACAGACCGATGATCTTACCGTTCTCATCTGTTACTTCGTATGCAACACTACCGACTCTACGCGAGATGCAAACTTTAACAAATTTTGGAGCTAGTTTTGCCGAAAATTTAGCGCAAGCATTGCTTTGAACAAAATTTCTAACAAAAACTGTTTGACCAGGTACAAAAGTCCGAGGCCTGCTACGAAGATTATAATGGGCACTACTGCGCTGGTAGGCGTCCTGGAGGTGTTTGAGAACAGTGTCTTGGGCTGCTGAAAGCCGGTTTGTAACATTCATTATTGAGGTTTGACTATCGCTTAACAGTTGAGCTTGCGCATCAAATTGTAAGAAGACCCATGACTTATCATATGTTGACCGAAAGTGAGAAAATAAGGTGAGAACCCAGTGGAAGTATGTATTGTGTTTCGTAAGGCAGTACTGATTTCATCTACGTGCTTATCCCATAGTTTGTGGTCGTCTTTAATATAGGCTCTGATTGCAGAAAGGATAGTTCTATTAACTCTTTCTGAGGCGTTCGACTGTGGTGAATATTTGGGGGTGAATTGGTGGATGACTCCGAAGCTATGTAGCAGGTCACTAAGCTGGGTAGATTTAAATTGCGGACCATTATCCGATATTAAGAATTCTGGCACACCAAATATGCTAAAAACTTTCTTTTGAGAAAAGCAACGACTCCTGCAGCTGTTGCACTTCTAAGTGGTTCCAATAAAACAAATTTGGTATACTGATCTAATACAATCAAAAGATAGGCGTTTCCCATAGTACTTCGAGGATAAGGTCCCAAGAAATCAATAAACAGCTTTTGAAACGGCCGTGATATTTCGAAATATTTCCCCATTTCCGGTTGAGTTTGATAATTTGTTGACTTGATTCTCTTACATGTATCGCAATTCCGAATATAATTCTGAACATCACGTGCCATGGTCGTCCAATGGTATTGCCTCTGCAAAAGATTTAAAGTTTTCGTAAATCCCAAATGTGCGCATAATGGTGGATTGTGCGCTTGTTCAAGTAACCTAGGTACTAACTTAGGAGGAATAACCAATTTCCACATTGCTATATCCGTACTTTCATCACCACTTGCATTGGGGAGAATGTACAACCTGTTATCTAAGATGTTTAAATTAGATTTAATATCGGAATTGTTATTTATTTTATTTATCCATTCAATATATATAGGATCTTCGAAAGCATCGGAATTCAGATCCACGTGCAGAGGGCATACATTTTCATCAGCTTGAGATGTATTTACTTTTTCTAAGGCTTCAAGGTTGGCTCTAGATAAGACATCCGGCACTATATTTTGTGAACCTTTCCGGTATTCTATAGTGAAATTAAAACCTTGAAGCTTTAGGCTCCATCTCGCAAGTCTTCTGAAAGATCTCGTTGATCCATAAACCAGCGCAGACTGGAATGGTCTGTAATAATCGTGAATGTGTATCCCTCAATGTATGGTCTAAATTTTTTCACACTCATCACGGCGGCTAGACATTCCAGTTCCGTTACGCTGTATTTTCGCTGTACCGAATTCAATTTATATGAGAAATAAGCGATGGGATGTTCTTCGTTTTCTTTGGTTTTCTGAAAAAGTACACTTCCAATCCCACCCGAACTAGCGTCACATTGAATATAGAACGGACGAGTAAAATCAGCATTCCGCAGAACGGGAGCAGATGTCAACACATTTTTCAGAACTTCAAATGCATTTTGAGCTTCATCATTCCAATTTAGTTTTGAGCTTTCTTTAGCAGGTTTGTTATTGCTAGCACCTTCTCACTATCTACTCGAATGAACCCGTTTCCGATTATATGTCCTAAATATTTATTTCAAGCAGGTCGTCCAGGTACACAAATACTCTATCATGCAAGTAGTGCGGAATTACTTTATGCATTAGTCTACATAAGGTTTGTGGGGCATTGCACAACCCAAATGGCATAACAGTAAAATGGTAGAGTGGGCGACCTGGTACAGTAAATGCTGTCTTATCTCTTGACGATACTTCTAGTGGTATTTGCCAAAAGGCGTCCTTCAAGTCGATAGAGGAAATGTATTTCGTTTGGTCCAGCCGACTTAATAGACCATCAATAAGTGGCAAGGGATAAGCGTCTTTTTCAGTAACTGCATTTACCTTTCGAGCATCCAAGCATAATCTTACGCGTTTGTCACCTTTTCTAACGACAGCAATAGGAGAGGACAAGCACTTTGACTCTCCTCTATAACGCCCAGCTCCAACATTCGATTGAGTTCTTTGTATATATCAGCTTGAACAGCTGGAGACACAGGGTAATGTCGTTGTTTAACCGGAGTAGACTCATGGACTTTTATGACATGTGTTATTAAATCAGTTCTCCCTAGTCCGTTTTTAGTGGAGCTTGGGAATTGATCAATAATATGAGTGAGTCGTTCTTTCGAATACGGGTCCAACTCTTGACAGTTTTCGGACTCAATATTTGATCCTTTTAAATCAAGTTCGTTTACCACAGCCGGTGCTATTCCAAATAAATCCCAAAAATCCATGCCAAGATAAAGAGTTTGAGTTAAGCCAGGTGCAATATGGAAGCGCATCTGTTTCGTTTTCCCTAAATATTCCACTGTTAAAAATCCGCTGCTTCTCCCCACTTGCGGTATTTAAAAAACTGGGTAAATTATGAACTTTAAACTTATCATTACCTAAAAATCTCTCAGAGCCTGCTCCGAGCACACTTATGTTAGCCCCACTGTCTAACAAGCCTTGATACGAGGTTCCATTTATCATTACCTCAGCATATGGGCGATTATCCAAATGCCGGTTAAATACAGATTCGGAAATCATTTTTTTGAGGTTTCGACGAAGTGCCCAATACCTTAATGTTCGGTCCGATTTATTTTTGACTATCTGAACAGGAGTCTGTGTAGATTGATGACATGAAGGAATTGTTTCTTGAACATGTAGAGTTTCAGGAAGGTCTAAAAACGGATTTGTAGATCCGTTTGGTTCAACATTTGACTCAGGTTGTAAGGTATTTTCGAGCAATACATCATTAAAAGGATTGTTTGAACTAAACGAGAAAGAATTGTAGTTTGCAGATAAATTATTTATGGGTGCCTGCGTCTCATTCGGGGCAAGTATTGGTTGCCGCTTCTTCTGTCAAGGTCCTGGCCGTGTACATGACTCGGGAAGGAGGACTACCAGGGCGTCTCACTTCCCGCACTTGGTTTCCCAAGTTTGCAGGGCTGCAAGTTGGACAGTTAGGTCTGGTCACATTAGGTGAACCACAACCATAACAATATCTTATAAAATGCTGTTCATAGCCAGATTGTCATTGACCGAAATTCACAGAGTCGCTGTTACTATTGGTAGTGATGGGATTTGAAAACCGTACATTTGGTTTGTTATTTGTAAACGGATTATGAAGTGATTGTCTTAAAGAATTTTCTTCAGATATTTCATTCAGTGAAGATGGATAGTGCTCTGCGAATGAGTTTAAAGGTCCGAATGATTCTTGGAAATTGCGATCAGAATTTGATGCACAATTTCCAAGAATCATTCGGACCTTTAAACTGAAACAACCTGTTAGTTGGAAGTAATTGCAGCTTGATTCACTCAGAAAAGTACTCTTCCATTATATTACTTCGGTTTTGAAAAAACAAAAGTATTGAATTCATGAGCCAAAAGTGAAATTAATACTTTCACTTTTTTTTGGCATTCCTCGACGTTTTAGGACCTTCTGATTCTATAAAAGCAAAAAAAAAATGTACGTCTGTCTGCCGGCTGGCCTGCCGTCCAACCGTCATTACCTACGAAATCTAGAAAACCACTGGAGGGATTTCAAAATTTTTTCTAAAAACTGTTATACCCAATGGGCAGCTCCGAAAGGACGATGTGTTTGATAACTGTACCGGAAGTGTGTCAAAAAAATCATTAAGTGGGTCAAAAATAGCAAATTTTCACATCTTTTAAAGATAATGATAATGAGTAGTAAATTTGAATCTGGAGAAATCTGGGTGATTGATATCCATATGTTAGGCCAGGACCTTGATTATTGTTTTACAAGCATGTCAAAAAAATCGTTAAGTGTGTCAAAAGATTGATTTTCTTATATTTTATTTCCCAATTATTTTGAGAAACATATGATGGGAAACATTTCTTCGGTTTTCGACTAGAAATATGTAAAACATAAAAGTAATTATTTGGATGACATGAAATAAAATTGAACATTAAATATGACACATGAAGTGTGTCAAAAAATCGTTAAGTGTGTCAAAACAAGGAAATTTACATTGGTTTTGTTTAAAAAATGTTCATTTTAAGAGAAAATGAGTAGTCACATGGAATGAGGAGAAATCTTGATGTTAGATTTTATTGCATTATAATTTTGTCAAAAAATTATTTCAAGTGTGTCAAAAAAAAGGTTTTAAAAAATAAAATCAATTATTTGTATGACATGAAATTTTATTATTATTATAGAGAATTATGGCATTATAAGTTTGTCAAAAAAATAATGTCAAGTGTGTCAAAAGAATGATTTTTATTTATTTTTTTAGCCAATTTTTGGAAAAAGAAATTTAGCTGTTTGTATGACGTAAATGTAATTTTACATGAAATTGGACATGGAAATTTTTGATTTTGTTATACATGGTTTTGGAAATATTTTTGGAATTTTGAAAAAAGTTCGTATTTTTGATTTTTCAATAATTTTTGCAATATTTTTAGAATTTTGAGAGAAATAGAATTTTTGAATTTGTGAATTTTATATATATATTTTTAGAATTTTGAAAAAAGTTTAAGTTTCGATTTTGTAAGAATTTTTGGAATTTTATTAGAATTTTGAAAAATGAAAACTTTTTGATTTTGAATGAATTTTTGGAATTTCGAAAAAAGTTTCAATTTTTGATATTGTTAAAATTTTTGCAATATTTTTAGAATCTTGGAAAATGTTTGGATTTTTAAGAATTTATGGAATATTATTAGAATTTAGAAAAATTTAAATATTAGATTTTATTCTAATTTTTGGGATATTTTTGGAATTTTGAAAAAGTTTCAATTTTTGATTTTGTTATAATTTTTGCAATAGTTTTAGAATTTTTGAAAAAAGTTTTAATCTTTGTTTTGTAATAATTTTTGGAATATTTTTAGAATTTTGAAAAAAGTTTGATTTTATTTAATTTTTGCAATATTTTTGGAATTTTGAAAGAAATATGAGTTTGTAATTTTGTAATATTTTTTCGAGACGTGAAATGGAGAGGTTTTTGAGTAGTTTGCTGAGTGTATCATCTTTTCACTAAATTATTAGCCTTAATATAATAGCCGTGAGTCTATTTCCCTCTATCCCTCTATACGGTCGTAACGCTGATGACGTAGTACATTTTTTATTGTTTTTTTTTCATTTTTAGGGTTCCGTTTTTTATACGGAACACTATTGGTGAGAGTAAAACGAGTTTTTCACATTATATCGATTATCTCGTAAACTATAAATGCTATGGACTTGAAATTTGGCATGTGTATAAAACTAATCTGTCCACATGAAATGACGAATACAAATAAAACTAAAGTGGTTTTCGTTTGGTTTACAGGGGTTCGATGTGAGACCTTTGAGAAAATAGATTTTTTTATAGATTCAAGTAGGGTATCATATGAAAGGGCTTCATTTCAGTATTTCTTAAAAATTTATTTTGGAATTTTACAACTCACCATTTTTTGTATAATTCTGAATAATGACGTTTTTTTCGTGTTTTCTTAACTCGATTAGCTCCGAACCTAACTGATGGAAAATTTTCAAATGTATTTGGAATGATAGAAAAATTAGTACAGTTTTAATAAAAAATATATAAAAGTGTCATATTCTCATAATTAGATTTATTAAGGGGGTGGAAATGAGGAGGGGTAAAAACACTATTTAAAATGTGGTCAAGTGGGGTGTCATTTGAAAGAGCACCTAATTTAGAAATCATAGCAATTTTTTTTAGAATTTTGCGGTGCACAGTTTTTGAGTTATTGTCAAAAACATACCGTTCCCCCCCCCTTCGTTTCGACACTGACTGACAGAAAAATTTGGAAAAATTCACAAAGTTAGGAAATTCGGTAAATTTTGTATGAAAATTATACCGAAGTCTCAAATAATTATATTTCTGTGTGTTTAGGGGACCGGGGTAAAGAGGGTAAAAAAAAAACTTTTTTGACCCAAGCGAGTGGGGTGTCATTTGAAAGAGCACCTAATTTAAAATTCGTTGCAGTTTTTTTTATAATTTTGCGGTGCACAGTTTTTGAGTTATGGACAAAAAAGTGCAAAATTCAAACCGTCCCCCCCCCCCCCTTCGTTTCGACACTGATTGACAGAAAAATTTGGAAAAATTCACAGAGTTAGGCAATTTGGTAAATTTTGTATGAAAATTATACCGAAGTCTCAAATAATTATATTTCTGTGTGTTTAGGGGACCGGGGTAAAGAGGGTAAAAAAAAAACTTTTTTGACCCAAGCGAGTGGGGTGTCATTTGAAAGAACACCTAATTTAAAATTCGTTGCAATTTTTTTTAGAATTTTTCGGTGCACAGTTTTTGAGTTATGGACAAAAAAGTGCAAAATTCAAACCGTTCCCCCCCCTACGTTTCGACACTGATTGACAGAAAAATTTGAAAAAATTCACAGAGCTAGGCAATTTGGTAAATTTTGTATGAAAATTATACCGAAGTCTCAAATAATTATATTTCTGAGTGTTTAGGGGACCGGGGTAAAGAGGGTAAAAAAAAAACTTTTTTGACCCCACCCCACTCGCTTGGGTGTCATTTGAAAGAGCACCTAATTTAAAATTCGTTGCAGTTTTTTTTATAATTTTGCGGTGCCCAGTTTTTGAGTTATGGACAAAAAACTGCAAAATTCAAACCGTTCCTTCCCCTACGTTCCGACACTGATTGACAGAAAAATTTGAAAAAATTCACAGAGCTAGGAAATTTGGTAAATTTTGTATGAAAATTATACCGAAGTCTCAAATAATTATATTTCTGTGTGTTTAGGGCACCGGGGTAGAGAGGGTAAAAAAAAACTTTTTTTGACCCAAGCAAATGGAGTGTCATTTGAAAGAGCACCTAATTTCAAAATCATTGCAGTTTTTTTTATAATTTTGCGGTGCACAGTTTTTGAGTTATGATCAAAAATGTTCAAAATTCAGACCGTCTCCCCGTGTATCAAATATTTATTAATCGTTTTGAAAGGGTAGGAATGGTAAGGTGAAATAAAGCTTTTTAACCCGAATAGCAATAGTGAGTGGGACTGGCGTGTACATTTTTAGTCATGTCATCCTTTGTACTGATTCTTAGAGCAATTCTTAATTTTGCAACTCTTTTAGAGTGGATATAACCAGTTATCCAAAAGAAAGAACTTTATTTTTAAAATTATCACGGTCCTTTACTATCTATTGTATATTGTATTGTATTGTATGCCATAAGTGGGCCCAAAAGGTGGCGTAAATTCTCAAGGTTCAAATCAGATTGATGTGATTTGTTAGTTTGTGTTAAGATCCACGTTTGTAATCCATTCATAATTACTGGTTTAATAAATTTCTTGTATAACTTTAGAAAATGTTGAGTTTTAATTGAATGTTAAGTTCGATAACCTGCAATTATTTTAGGGTTAATATTTGTTTAATATGCTATTGTTTGAGTCAAACATTGATCTTTTGTTAATTTTAAATATTGTTAAAATTATACGTTGTTTTTCAAGCACCGACCTAAATGTCGAACTTATGTAATCTAACACAAAAAAATTGTTGCTATAGAAAGAACTGAAAATTTTAGTAAAGCGATGAGCCTATAATTCTATGGAACACGAAAAATATAGCGAAGCTTCAAGTGATTTTATTTCTATTTTGTTTAGGGGATGGGAGTGGGGAAGGGTGAAAAATTGTTTTTTGACCCGCATGAGTGGGATGTCATTTGATAGAGCACCAAAATTAAAAAACAATACAGTTTTTTTAGAATTTTGCGATGCACCGTTTTTGAATTATTCTCAAAAAAGTGCAACAAAAGGTTGGTCCCCCCTCCCTATACGTTTCTTCGTTGATTGACAGAAAAATTTGAAAAAATTCATAGAGATAGGAAATTTGATAAACCCTTAACGAAAAATATAGCGAAGCCTCAAGTAGTTTTAATTCTACGTGTTTAGGGGATAGGAGTGGGGAATCGTGAAAAAAAGGTTTTTTGGCTCGCATGAGTGTCATTTGAAAGAACACCAAAATTAAGAAACATTACAATTATTTTAGAATCTTGCGATGCACAGGTTTTGAATTATTGTCAAAAAAGTCCTATTTTTAGCGTTAACACCACTCCACCCCTAAATTTCGTCGTTGTTTAACAGAATTGAGTCGTTCCTTAGCTACCATAAATAGCTATGGATATAATTTAACCTAAAGTAATATTTTTTATATCATTTCGATCAATTTAGATGAGATTAGTGATGTAAAAGTGTTTAATACAAATGTATAATACGCGGTATTATACACTCA
Source organism: Diogma glabrata (assembly GCA_963693315.1). Taxonomy (NCBI): domain Eukaryota; kingdom Metazoa; phylum Arthropoda; class Insecta; order Diptera; family Cylindrotomidae; genus Diogma; species Diogma glabrata. Next base: position 15,333,602 of record OY856188.1, on the reverse strand, counting down.
GAGAATTCTGTTATTAAAAACTATCAAAATAGCCATTAGATTAATAATTTGGTGATTATTATACAGCTAATCACAACTTGTGATTATTTTCACTAATTTCGTAATAACAGGCATTATTAAACTAATATTATTTGTTCGTAATATTTACTAACAAAAGAAAATTAAATTTTAAATCTAAAAACGATAGCTTTTATATTTATAAAAATTCTTATTGAAATAATAACATAATGGATTACATTTATATTAGGTATCCCTTGGATAAATGACATATATTATTATAATAATAAAGTTGTTTTTAAAATAATATTAGGTAATCAGATTAATAATACAATCTAATTAGATTAATAATAGGTTCTTATTAAATCAACAATAAGATGTTATTAAATTAATAATGAAACTTATTAAATTAATAATGGAACTTATATTTTACACTTTTTAAATAAAAGAGAGCATAAATTTTTTATTAACGATTTTATTTATTTCAATTATTTTCATTTAATCTATTTATATTTCACAGTTTTAATTCTAAAATAATTAATTCATAATTTTGCTTTAAAGTATTTTTAAATTTATATGTGACAAAAATTAAAAGAACAAAAGGAGTCTATGTGCGTATATAAAATAAAAAATATAGTAATATTTACTATATTTTACTATATTTTTTATTAATTAAAAAATAAATTTACATAGATAAACTAATAATATATATTATTGATTTGAATTTAACAAATCAATCAACAAATTGACCGAATAATATGCTCCTTCTTTATCGCCTTTCAATGTATAAAAATGCTTTTGGATAAAATTCCAAAATTGGTTGCTGATTGCGGATATTTTAAGTTGAATAAATAATAGTATATTTTCCTACAAGAGATGAAAACATTGTTTTTTCGTGAGTAAACATATGTTCACGAGACGCGCTAGCGTCGAGTGAGACATGTTTACGAACGAAAAACGTTTTTATCTCGCGTAGGAAATGCAATTTTTTCTATGATATTATATATATAATCGATATTTACCATAAATTATAAAGTTATAAATCGACTACAAAACATTCAAAATTCATATTCTATTTTTTCATGGTTACGTTGTTTAAAGTACTTTATAAAATTATATGAAAAACCATAGCAACTATAATTTGTTATTCTTTTTCACTAGTGCATTGACTTTTCGCATAGAAAAAATATTTTGAAGCACACATCAATTACTTTATCCACGACTAAAGAATATATGCTTTCCATGCGTATGTCTTCCATTGTAATTGTATTCATTCCACAACTAGTGAATTTGATTAAAATTCTTTAACAGCTCTATAGTTTATTAAATATTCCCCTAACAAATTAAACATCAAACTTGTTTTGTTTTTCGCTATCTTTGATGTTTTTATTTCAATATGGCGATACAAATTTTTGCATGAAAACTGGAAATTAAACGAAATATTTTACAGTCGTGGATAAAATAGCATCTTGTATTCGCTTGGGATGATGGCAATTCTTCACTCGGAGGATTCCCTCCACTCGCTACGCTCGTTTTGGGAAACTTCATCCTCGAGAAGAATTGCCTTCATTCTAAGCTCATACAAGAATCTACTATTCCATGTTGTATAAACTTCATACCGTACATTATCAAAGCATACTAGTTGGCTTTATTATAGACCCACTAATTAACAAAAGAGGCTGAATTGGTAATTTTTTATCGAAATACTTTTGTAACATCTCTTCATCAAAACTGTTTTAAGAATATCGAACAGTGTATTTCTTATAAATTTTATGCTATAAAGTTTTGTTGGTTTGACGGAGTATCCTGTGCAGTAAATACATAGTTGATAGCAGAATATCATCTAAATAATATAAAACAGAAAAATATTACATTATTACAGAATCTAACATTGAATAGGTTTAATTGTTTTCACTCAAAAAAATTACAAATGACATGTCCAAAAACAACGTTTTAGCTTATAGCCGGGTATTCAAATACATCAGAAACAGAAACAGAATTTCAATAAAATTTGACAGCAAAAAATTCTGTTGCTGTAAAATTTGAATGGAATTCTGCTTCTGTTGTATGTGATTTTCAAGTTTTTGGAGCCAAAAAACAAATTTAAAAAACTTACTTTCTGTCATATTCTCTGTATTGCGAAGTTCTTCAACCATCTCTCTTATCTTTTCATCTTTAATTTGTTCTTCAAAAATGGGCTGAGTTTTCTGAATAAATGGTTGGTAATTTACAACCAAAATCGCAGGCTTTCGGAAACATTGCTTTAAAATAAATGTCTATCTGAAAATTTTAAAAGGAATATTATTATAATTAATTATAATTATTATATATATTATTATAATTATAATTAAAATTTTATTGAAATATACTAATATTTAATTATTAATTACCAGTTTATAACCAAGCGGTAATTTAAATTGCTTCCATTTGGTTAAAATTTCCGAAGTTGATTTTAATTTTGAAATGTCGCTGAGTCTAAGTTGTTTAGTCCTGTCCCATGCAGACTCAATTTTAGCCTAACTACTCTGTTCATCGAACAAAATTTCTACATGTTCTGTCTGATGAATCTGCTTCAGGAACTGAAAAACCAATTATTTTTACCACACCATAGACAGTACAAAAATTTACAAAGTTTCACATACCAAACGTTATCGTTTAATAAAATAATCTTACTTTTTCAATTTTCTTAACACTTTTAACTTGTCACAAAACTTTTAAATATTTTTTAAAGTTGTTTATTCAGTGTCTGGATATAAACTGTGATTCTTACCAATATTTTGTTAATCGTTATTCAAAATAATAACCTAAAGTAAGATTAATGTATACTATTATTAATTTAATAACCTACGTTTTGAAAGTAAAAACGTCGATGATTAATCTAATAAAATGGTTATTAAAATTAACTACAAAAATAATAATTTATGTTTTTATTTTAATAGCTCTACGTTAATCACATAATTTTTTATTTGATTGTCTGAATTCATCATTTCAATAAGAATTAGTTATTAGTTTAATCAACCGTTGTGATTTTTTAAATAATATTGACCGTACTTTTATTTTGATAAACATTTTTATTAAAATAATAACAAAAAGTATTAATCGAACGAATGTGGCAATTACTTTAATAAAAATCGTCATTAGATTGATAAAATAACTTATTACACATTTTTAAAACGGGCGGTTATTAAATTTACTAACAAAATTCTCTGAGTGTACGTAAAATACCGTATTGTCCAAAACGTTGTAAAATACAAGGTATTTTACTATACAAAATATATTTTATTCTGATGGCGCGTGGAGTAGCAAACAGCCCTTTTACTAAAATTGCGTGTGGATTATTAAAAAAATTTACAGCTGTGAAAATATTTCTACTATTACATCTATAAGATATAAACGATGCCGAGGAAATAAATTACTTGTACACCTTGCTAGTGTGCGTTTCTAAATAAGTTTTAAATTTCTGTTGTACCAAGATTGTTCTAATATCAATAGAACACAAATATCAACAATCAATTATAGTTACTGAGAAGCAACCGTTGCAGTGAATTTTTTAATGGAGCAAATCAAAATTTTGAAACATGGATTTGTCACTCAATTTAATAGCTTTGAGTAGCCCCAGATAATATGTAGAACGTTTCTTTTATACGTTCAAATATATCAACCATGCAAAAAAATCTCAAAATACCTATTATGAAACCGATAGCAGTTGTATTTATTGTATAACTTGATGGAATAGAGTATGTGGCTCTTCAGAATGCATCATCTTCTAATTTGCATTGTTCTGCTTATTTCACTGTAACAGACACATCATTTTCGATATGCAGCCTAGATCATTCCAAAAGTAATTATCTCGTTTGTGTCAAACATGATTAAGACCGCTAACAGTTTATTCACGGGAAATGGTAAGGATCCAATCTGAATAAAAAATTTAAATACAGTAGCCGGTAGCGAATGAAGGTGAAGTAAATTGAAACTAAGCATCAGGATAGTTTTGCTGATCAGAACATCCACATGAATTAGAGTCAGATTATTAAATAGGTCTTATTAGGATTCGTTTAAGGAATATATAAATAAAAAAGGATAAGATATCCAAATTCAGATATTTAGAAGAAATGAATTAGATGTAATTCAAAATGATGATGGAAGTCATTTTTTTTGTTATTCCATTCACATGTTATCTCGGCTATTACACTTTTGTACGGTATTTTATTTTGTATAAAACAATGTATAATACGCTGTATTATACAAAAAAAAAAAAAAATACGGTATTTTAACATCTCTAGATGAGATTGACATTAACTATTGATATTTACGATGAACCATTTAGTTTTTATGTGTCTATGGTCTGGCAATATAAACCCTTTACAACACAACTTTATGTAAATTATTTTGATATTGTTTTCTTTACATTCACGGAACCCTTGACGAGCGAATTTTATTCGCACTTGTCTGACTTTTTTTAAAAAACCTTAAAATTATTGTTTTTTTTGTTATTATTTTAATAAAATTTAGAGGGGGGATTTTTTAAAGTTATTATTAAAAGTAGTTTTAAGTTTTAACCAACTTAAATAAAACTGTTCCGAAATTGCATTGATAAAGTTGTTTCAGATAATGTATTTAATTCGGCTTGATAATTTTTTTGAATTATTTTGTTGCTACTTAAATTTTTTATTTAAACTAATCTCAAATCTGACACATCTAATTTTATTTGTACACAAAACTGTCTGACCCCGAAATCTACCTATTTCTAGCGGATATACCTGCCACTGGACTTTTTTTTGTAGAATTATAATTAAGCAACAGGTGCACATGGAATAGATAGAAGAGGTTGGATTATGATGGATAGTGCTTAGTAATTGTATCAAAGCCAGATGAAAAGGCAAATAGTGTATTGGCGTGCGGGGGAAGGGGGGGGGGGGAGGGGCTGCAGCCCGCGGGATAACCCCTAGTGTTAATATATGATCTGTTATAATTTTTCGGCGATGAATTGATGTTTCGTGTTAGTTTTGTAATATATTTCTAAACAGAGGTAAAATACTTGTATTTTTACAAAGAGTTTTATGTTTGATATATGTACATCGCTGCCGATAACCAAAACAACGTCTTTATAAGAGTTTTATGCCGAAAACTAACTAAGCTTCTATGATTTTCTTTATATTTTCAAGGAGTGCTTGATGTTGCGTATATTTAGAGTGCAAATCTGTTAAGTTGCTAACAGCTTTCTTAGACCTAGATGTATGGCATTTAATCTTTCGAGCGTTGCCAGAGGAAATGATGACAACCTGTGGGCTGTGAACCTATCCTTTTTGATATATTCTGTCGCTTTTTAGGTATTATTTCATCCAGAACAACCGATTTGTATGGTTCAAATTAGTTAGTTGCTCAGAAAATTCGGTTTAGGTACTGAGTTCTTTAGACAGATAAACAACATACCTGGTTCCAAAACCTCTTTCAACAGTCATTGTCTCGTTGGATTTGGAAAAGAGTGTTACGGATTAAATGATCTTGTGACGGTTAGTTTATATTATCATTTACCGTTTTCTAAATGCGTTGTAATAGAATATAAAACATAATGCAATAAATTTAAATACCGGTCGCCGATGATCGGTTCTCAAAATATAATCGTACACCAGTGGTGTACTTAGGTTAATCGCTTTTATTTATTGTAGAGAATTTTCTCTGGGAGGCCTTTTAGTTCGTGTTGGGCTACTTGTTAACGCTATTCTATATATGGCAACCACTATTTGCTTAAATTCATTTATATTCTAAAGGTTACTTTCCACTGGATTCTATTCATCTTCATAACTGGTAATATTAAATTCAGGTTTTAGTCGGTCAATGGAAATAGTTTTACATTTTCCATTTATGTTTAGTATGAGTTGTTTTCTTAACCGTCGTATAACTCTATGGGGACCTTCATACGGTGACTCTAATCCAGTTTTAGTTTTGTCGATTCTAACGAAAACATAATCACAATTAAATAAATCGGGTGGGATATATGTTTGTTGTTGAATCGGTTTACGCGGTGGAATAGCCGTAAGATTTCTCATGTTTTACCTTAATTTTGTAATAAAACTAGAATGATTGATAGTATCCTTATCGTTCGGTTTCAGGAGCAATTCTGCAGGTACTTTAAACGTCTGCCCATATACCAGTTCTGCCGGGATATGGAATAGATCCTCTTTCACGGTTGTTCTTATTCCTAAAAGAACAAGAGGCAATTCTTCTGCCCAGTTTATGATATTCGCGCGAGCTCTCAATGAGTCCTTCAACTGTCGGTGTACTCGTTCATCCATTCCATTACTCATGGAATATTTGCTAGTAGTTCATATCCTGTGTATCCCCTAATAGCTTAGAGAAAGTGTCGAACAGTTCTGATTCAAATTGTACTCCTTGGTCTGTTGTTATAATTTCAGGACACCAAAAACGAGATACGTATTGAGATATAAATGTTTTCGCTACCGTGTTTGCTGTGCTGTTTCTCAATGTGTAAGCTTCGGGAAATCTGGTAAATCTATCTATAATTGTCAGGATATATGTATAACCGTTGGATGGAGGAAGGGGTCCTACTAAATCCATGTGTTTATGCTGAAATATTTTTTTTATTAATTCAAACGCTTGCGGATGCGGGACCCATGTCTATATGTTTTTGATTTCTGGCAGTTAATGCAAGATTTTGCCCAGTAGCCCACATCTATATTAATGTTTGGCCAAAAATATTTTATAGCTCGTATACCTGGGTGTGATAGATTGTGTAATGCGTTAAATACTTCTTGTAGCATTTGTTTTGGTACAAAAGGACGTATATTTTTATTTCATATCACACCATATCTTGTAATTTTGTTTATCACTTTCTTTTCAATTTTCCTTTGGATTTCAGTAAACCTAAGACTAAACCTTTTAGTTCTTCATCCTCATTCTGAATCTCTATTAAACGGTCTACGGATATTCCAACATGCTTGAGTGCAAAAATATGAGATTTGTTTTCGTTTGGTCGTGACAAATATAATCGGCAACTACATTATCTTTACCGGCTATGTGTTCAATAGCGGTAGTAAATTGTGAAATGTATTCTAGTTGTCTATTTTGTCTGGGACTGCAGTCGGTTTTCGAAGAAATTGCATTTGTAAGCGGTTTATGGTCGGTCCATACTACAAAACTTCTCTTGCCACGAAATGCTTAAAATGCTTTATTGAAAGGTAGATGGCTAGCAATTCTTTATCGAAAGCGGAATAACAAGTTTCTGCCGGTTGTAACTTCTTTGAGTAAAAACCCAGAGGTTCCCACCGATTTTCAATCACGTTGAATTGTTGGAGCACCGATCCTGTAGCTACGTCGGAACTGTCTGTTCCAAAATATTTCTAAAATAGGGAATGAACCGATGATAATAATTCGTCATTCCTATGAATTTTTAAACTTGTTTTATGGAAGTAGGCTGTTCTAGTGAACATTGCCATTATTCTATCTTCTGAAGGCTTTGTGATGGCGTGTGCCAGAAAATTCAAAGAATTTTAAACAAATTTGCTTTTTGCAGACTTAATTCTAATGTCGTAGTCGTGTAATCTTTGAAATACAGTTTTAATATGCATTAGATGTTTCTTTTCGTTATGACTGACAATAAGAATATCATCAATGTAAGCATACGTGAAATCCAAACTCTTTAGGACCTCGTTAATAAATCTCTGGAAGGATTGGGCTGCATTTTTTAAATCAAAAGGTATTCTACAAAATTCAAATAACCCAAAAGGAGTCGTTATTGCCGTTTTGTAGATATGTTTTTCCGCTATTGGAATATGATGATAGGCCCGTATTAAATCAATTTTTGAGAAAATTTTGCCGCCACTTAGATGGATGGAAAAGTCGTGTATATGTGGTATCGGATAACGATCCGGAACCGTGCATGCATTCAGTCGTCGGAAATCGCCTCATGGTCTCCAGTCATCGTTGTTCTTCTTTTTTACTAAACGAAGCGGAGTTGATTTTGGTGAATTGGATGTCTGGTAAATGCCAGCGTCTGCGACGAGGCTTGGCAAATGGTAATTGTCCTTTGGTATTTATAAAATGCATCACTTTGTGTCTAATTGGCGCATTATAGTCTGGAGGTGATGATATTGATGGAAACTCTCTGAGTAGATCACCATATATACTGTTTATGGTATAAAATTTTGGAGTTAGAGTGTCAGCCGTGCATATATTACCATGAACTGAGAGTGCAGCTAATGAATCAAGTATCCACTTTCTTTTTAAATCTACCAAGAGTTCGACTTTCGATAAAAAATTTGGCACCAATAATTGGGCGATTGACATCTGCCACAGTAAACGAATAAGAGAAGTTTCTACGCAATCCAAGGTCCGCAGATAATAATTTGTCTCCATATGCCCTTATTTGAGTCCCATTCGCTGCGGATAAAATGTGATCTGTATTTCAAAATACTAGGAATCGCACAGAGGAAGAAATTCGGCCATTGTAAAGGGAAATTGTAATAAGAACTGCCAACAAAAAAGCTACAACACATTATTTCAGAGGTTAATTTATTGATATGGATTGATTTTGAATTGTGAAACAAATAACTTGAAAAAAAAAACAAAATAACCGAACAAAAAACTCAAAAAAAAACACCTATCACATTTTTGCCATTTTTTCTGAAAAAATCGTCAAAATTAAAAAAACTTTTGATGGAACAAATATTTTAAAATTGTACCACAGAAATATTGCTTACGTATTTATATATACATATATAAATATAAAAATTCAAGAGCTATCAAATGTCACCATTTGTTCCTTAGACCTTCAGGAACATTCAACAACACCAACCCTTGCATTACCTAAAAAATTTTGTGGAGTTTCCACGTTAGTAGTCAAATTCTCATATCATTTATTATTTTTATTATTGTGTTATTCTAACAAGCAATGACTTTAAACATCTAATAATTGATTAATATTCTCAAACTTCTTGAACAAATCCGCGAAAGTACGTAAATTTATTGACTTTGGAGTATCTCTATTCAAAATATTAAAAACATTTTCTTTTTTGCTTAAATTTAACAATCACGTTTTACACAAACACTAACATTTACTAGGAGGGCCCGGCGTGCTTCGCTACGCTTATAAATAAAGTTTTTGCGTAGACATTTTGTTGACGTAGAAGCAATGATTTCAAAAAGTGGTAATGAGAAATGCTAGCATGTAATTTTTAATTTTTCTTTTTAAATATATGAATGAAAAATAATCAGAACTCTAGCTGATCAGTTCGGATATATGAAAAATTAGAGATCAAATAAGTTTTCAAGTAAGCTTATTTGATCGCTAATTTGTCATATATCCGAACTGATCAGCTAGAGTTCTGATTATTTTTCATTCATGTATTTAAAAAGAAAAATTAAAAATTATATGCTAGCATTTCTCATTACCACTTTTTGAAATCGTTACTTCTACGTCAACAAAATGTATACGCAAGAACTTTATTTATAAACGTAGCGAAGCACGCCGGGCCCTCCTAGTATCTATTATCAAAATGAGATGCACCACGTACATCAACACTCATACCATTATCACGTCGACGATACAAAGGATAACCATTCACAGATTCTTTAGTATTTTCAGAAAAAGGTTTTGGAAAATTCTTACTACATTTACCATCTCTCATACTAACAGGATTTAGAGCACCACATGGTCCAAGCAATATGACGTTTCACATATTCATGTAATTTAGGAAAAAGAATGGGATCAGAGATTTCAGTACATACAAATTTATGAATCATTTCATTTCCATCAATTCTATCTTCATCTGACAAATTTGACAAACACATCAGCAGTAACATTCTCAGGTCTTTCACAAAATTCATGCATTGATTTAAAAGAACGAACAAATCTCACGCATAAGAAAAACTTCACATACATTGGCATTTCTGAAAATTAAAATGAAGAACAGAACAAAATTATTTACATGCATTCACGTCAGTGTACATAAGAAAATTAAAATATAAAATACAACCAGCATTGCATCATCTGAAAAATTTAACAAACACATCAGCAGTAACATTCTCAGGTCTTTCACAAAATTCATGCATTGATTTAAAAGAACGAACAAATCTCACGCATAAGAAAAACTTCACATACATTGGCATTTCTAAAAATTAAAATGAAGAACAGAACAAAATTATTCACATGCATTCACGTCAATGTACATAAGAAAAAAAATTAATTATAACTTGTAAATACACTGAAACTTGATTAGAATATTTTTACTAATATACTACGCATACGATACGTTTATTACTACCCACTACCAAAGAATATATAAAAAAGAAAATATAATAAAATAAAATAAATTTTTAATTTTTAAATTTAATTTCGTTTTTGTATTACATATAATGCATATGTATATAAAAAGATTTTCGTATATAATAACTTTTTTATTTATGATCCGAAAAAATCCCCAAAAATCTCTAAAACCTAAGTTACAGTAATATCAGTTAGCACTGAAAATTTGAAATCAATCAAAATTTGAATAAAAAAGCCTTAGGCTCCACAAAATTTTTCGTTAGCGTATTAATATATAAGATGTCATTTACTACGTATTCTTCCTTTAATAATAATAATTAAACCATAAAATACTTCAAAATCTAAACAACTTTGTTCTCCATGCTGAGCATGCCATGTTGTCTTTTTTTAGCAAAGGAATAAAGGTTTAGATGCATATGAGACCACGTGATCGATTACCGATTGTTTAGGTTACCGAATGTAGAGGAAGATAAACAGATAAATTCAAGATGATTTCAAAACATAAATATATATTTTTCCATGGCATGAATCCCATACTTAAAAAAGAAATTTTTCAGCTTACAAACCAATCAGCTATCGAATATCGAAAACGGAGCAAAAAATGCTTTTATTGAAATTCTATCGCACATATTATTGGTTGTTTAAATTTTTTTAACTGCACCTCGGATTCGTAATCAGCGACCCCAGAAACCCCCAAAAAACGATTTCCTATGCGAACTATTAATTTTTTTGTATCACTGCTACTTCTTGGGGTGGTTTTGAGGGATTGGAACCCCAAATTAGCAACCCCAAAAATCCCTGAGAGACGATTGCTTTCCTATGCGAAATATTAATTTGTTGAATCACAATGGATTTGCAATCAGCGACACCAAAAGACGATTTCCCAGGTAAAACCTTGAAATTTTTAAAAAACTTTATCACTGTTACTATGGGGAGAATCACATTAACTTTCTCAATTTTCAAGTTAATGCAGAGTTAGTGCTGATGAATGTCCCGGCAGGTCTCAGGAATGCAGGAAAAAATTTTTAAAATTTGTATAGTGTTCCACCACTTCTGGCTATTATTTTTCGAAATAGCTAATTTGTTTTAGTTTTTAGTTTTCCCTTAAACTTTACAATAAAACTTTTGTTTGCTTATTTAGACTTATACTGAAGACCGTCGAAAAATGCTTGCACACTTGTCGATACAAACACTTTTCGAGAAATAATTGTACTCACCCTGGACACCAATTTGTATTAAAGACATTTTACTTTCTCAACGAACAATGACCTTTCGGTGCTGTATATGGAAATGGCGTTTTTAAAAAGGCAGTAAAAAGATTTGAAAAAGAACGTTTTATAGTTCTACTACACCATAGTATTTCTTAAAAAATCGGGAGAAATAGTCGTAAGCGTACCTTCAAACCTGAAGTCTTGAGAGTGAAATACGCGTGTTGGTAACCCTATTCAAAATAATTTATTACTGATTCAGCTGGGAGTGTTAGACTTAAGTACACTTTGTGTACATAACGCCATCATAGAAGTATTGAAGGAATAATGCTTCTATAATGGCGTCATGTACAATATTGCTGAGCTCAACGTGAAAATATGGAGGGGTTGAAATCTCACAGCTCTGAGATATCAAGACTTCGGTCTGGGTTAAGGATTTTTATATAGTTTTCGACAAAAAACTTTTATGAGGACATGGTTTGTAGTTTTGGGCAGCGATGTATATCAAACATAACTCTTTGTTAAAGTACAAGTATTTTTTATCTCTGTTTAAAAATTGATTACAAAACTAACACGAAACATCAATACGTTGCCGGAAAATTATAATCAAAATTCCAAAAATATTGTTAAATAAAATAAAATCAAACTTTTCCAAAATTCCAAAAATATTCCACAAATTAGAATAGAATCAAATATTTAAACTTTTTCTAAATTCCGATAATATTTAAAAAATTCTTAAAAATTCAAACTTTTCCAAAATTCTAAAAATATTGCAAAAATTATTACAAAATCAAAAATTAAAAATTTTTTCAAAATTCCAAAAATTATAATAAAATCAAAAATTTAAACTTTTTCCAAAATTCTAAAAATTCCAAAAATTCTTACAAAATCAAAAATTAAAACTTTTGCCGCAAAAATACAAACTTTTTCAAAATTCCAAAAATATTTCAAAAACTATAACAAATTCAAAAATTTCCATGTCCAATTTCATTTTCAATAACATTTACGTCATAGAAATAGCTACGTTTTTTTTCCAAAAAATTGGCTAAAAAAATAAATGAAATCATTTTTTGACATACTTGACATTATTTTTTTGACAAACTTATAATGCCATATGTAGAGATACTACTACGTCTACCTATCCAAATCAAAACACATACAATAAGTTATAAAGGAATTCCCATGACGTATTTTCTTTTTTATCAAAACAAAATAATAATAATTTAGTAAACAACATTTCATATGTTTACAATTATAAGTAAGCGAAGTTTTATGAACTTTATGAATTATACATTATTCAAAGTGTGTCATCATAAAAGTGTGTCATCATATATTATGTTTCAAAACATTGAAACTAATTTTAAATAATTTTAAATAAAACAAAAGGTAAATAATTATGATGATACAGATTTTATTAAGGGGAAAATAATAAGTAATTAAGCAAAGATATATTATATGTAAATTTTGCTAGAATTGCATTTTCTACATAATTAATTTGAGATAAATATATTGATTGATTTAAGTGGGGATTAGGAAAATGAAAATGCAAATCCAAAAATTGTATAAAAGAAAGTTTTCGAACAAATAAAAATGAGAATCAGTTTGAATTTAAATAGTGTTTTCTTTACTTTCTCTGATCCTCCTGACGACCTCAGTTGACGCACGTCAAACGGTTCTAACGGTCCTTTCCTTGGTGTAAAGTTGTTTCGGCAAACTGTATCGTTGAAAAACCGGACAGATTTGGACTTACGGACATATAGACGGCAGTGTTAAAGTATCTCTTGTGGTATATTTTACCACCAACAAAAGTTTAAAGTATAATAAGTAATAAATACGCAGTCAGATCAAGGTAGTGTTCAAATGTCGTTTACTCATGATATAGAGAACGATCTCTTGGTGTACGCTCAGCACACATAATTCTCTATAATAATAATAAAATTTCATGTCATACAAACTATTAATTTTATTTTTTTCTAAAAAAATTGGGTAAAAATTAAACAAAAACCTTTCTTTTGACACACTTGACAACATTTTTTTGACAAATTTATAATGCCATAATTCTCAATAATAATAATAAAATTTCATTTCAAACAAACAATTTTATTTTTTTCCAAAAAATTGAGTAAAAAAATAAATAAAAATCTTTCTTTTGACACACTTGACAACATTTTTTTGACAAACTTGTAATGCCATAATTCTCAATAATAATATTAAAATTTCATTTCAAACAAATAGTTAATTTTATTTTTTTCCAAAAAATTAGGTAAAAAAATAAATAAAAATCTTTCTTTGGACACACTTGACAATAATTTTTGTGACAAACTTATAATGCAATAATCTAGTTTTTGATCTCACATACCAATCCCTACCATCAAGATTTCTCCAAATTTAACGTTCTTACTCGTAATCAAAAATATGAAAATTTGCTATTTTTGACATACATAATGATTTTTTGACACACTTCCGGTACAGTTATCGAACACAGCGTCCTTTGGGACCTGTCCCTTGAGTATACCTATTTTTAGAAAAAAATTTTTGAAATCCCTCCAGCGTAGGTAATGACGACCGGACGGCTGGACTGCCGACAGACAGACATACATTTTTTTTTGATTATTTAGAATCAGTAGGTCCTAAAACGTCGAGAAATGTCAAAAAAGTGGGGGTAAGAATTTCACTTTGAGCTCATGAATGTAATACTTAGCTCTTAGGAATGTAATACTTAGGAATGTAATACTTAGGTTGAATTATTTGTTCAACATCATCAATATACGTCATGAATATAAATTAAAATAAAAAACAATGTATTTCCAACATTCCATCAGTTTTTTGTTATTAAAATTATGATAACATAACTGTTAGTCAACTCCGTAAATTAAATTGAATTATTATTGCTAAAAAATATCGAATAACTGTTTTACAAAAAATTTCAAAAAAACTAACCAATTTTGTTTGGGATGTTCCTTATGTAATGTCGTAAGATTATATTTATTTGTTCAGTGTATACTTAAAACTATTATGTAAGCTTTAAAATAACCCTAACAGTTTATAACTGTAAATGTAAGATTATTTACTTCTAAGAACATCATATTTACTATCATAATCATAATTCACAGTAGGATTTATATTCCAATATAAATGAAACGGTATTTAGACAATATAATTTTTTTACGTTTTTTGCTCGGATAAATTGAAAAATAAATGCAAAAAAAGAATGAAATGGGAAATTGTTTGGAAAATTACATAAAAAAGTGAATTAAAATGGAATTGAAAATAAAAAAAAAATAATTGAAAAAATAAACCAAAAAATTAATAAACAAATGGATTTGATAAAATCACGTGATATCCGTTTCAATTTGAAATAAATCGCGGTAAAGTATTGATTGAATAAGAATTACATTTTCTTAAAATTCGTCGGTTATCTATGTTTAAGAAATAGATGAAAACAAGCTGAGTGTAAAGAAAAGAAAGATGATATGGCATCTCTGCAGAATGCCATGTCTTTTATTTTGTCTGTTTGATATGACTAAATGTTTCAGTTGTCGCCTGCTCAAATAATGTGTTAAGGGTTAAAAAATTAAACTGGGCATTGTAATTTATAGTGGCCGATAAAATAGATTGATTATACAAGGGAGAGAACTGCATGTTTTTTCCCGAGGTGTGTTCGGAGCCCAAGAGCAAAGCCTGAGTTTTTCATCAAAAAACACTTGTTTAATTTTTTCAGATTTGTTGGCCAACCTCCTTGCCGTCGTGTGACAAGCAAATTTGAATTTTTTTTTGACGATAAACGGCGTCAGTTTGTAGCCAATGTAATGCGTATAATCAATTTTAAAAAATTATTAGTTCGTTAGAATTTTTCTCATAGAAAATCCAATATGGCGACTAATATTTTTTAAATGGACGAGTTCTGCACATCGAAAAATATATTCGTTATCTATGTAAAATTCTAAGTCAAAATTGTCAGACGCAAAATTTTCCTACATGGTGCTATTTTCGAGAAAAAATGATAAAGTTTTAGAACTAGGTGAAAAACTTTGTTTTTTACTTTCAGCGCTCTCAAGCGCACATCGGTACTACTTCCATCACGTGATAAGAATTATTTGAAAATTCTTATTTGACTGAGAAAAAAGTGCAATTTTAATTCAAAATTAAAAATCTTAGAATTATTTTAAACTAAATTTAAATTTAAATTTAAAAACATAAACAAAGTTTCATACATTTCGAAAAATTGATTAGTTTAAAACCCCAAAAACAAGGGAGGAAGCTACCCTAAAATTTTTTATAATATTTTAGTCGTATTCTACGGGAAAAATGTCAACGAACTAATATTTTTTTAAAAATTGTTTATACGCATTAATGATTAAATTGGCTACATTAGGAAGGCTACTTCCTACAAAAGGAAGGCTACAAAAGGAAGGCTAAAGATTGGCTACTCGTCCAAGAAAAAATTTCTAATTTGTGAGTTACTAATGGCAAGAAAGTTGGCTAAAAAATCTAAAAGAATTCCAAAATGGTTTTCTGATGGAGTACTAACAATCCCTATAGTTTGGAGGCAAAAATGTTTTTTTTGTTTTTTTTCCGTTCACGTGGAAAAAATCTTAAAAAAAATGTTTGAATTTATTATAAATATTTCTGTTTCCATGAAAGCTATCACTGTTGTCATGGTTTTTGTTTTATTACTTTGACAGAAAAAATGCAATCCACTCCGCAAACGAGGAACCAGAATTGAACTTTATATACAACTCAGGCAAAAAATATTTTTTAAAATTTAAGTCCATTTTCCCCCAAATTTGTGAAAACGATATAATTACTTCGCGCCATATCTGGATTGTAAAGTCTCCCGGAATTAATTTTTCCTTTGGCTGATTGAAAATAATCCTTGAAATAAATATTTGGTCCTTCGAGCCGGACAATTTGTATTGAGATGATGATTGATTGATGAATTTTCGTTATATTATGTAGTAAAGTTATTAATTGATGGTCTTGTGAATTTTTTGTGTGATTGAAAATCTAGATTTTGTTGAATTTGAGGAAAATTATATGTGGCGATTCGTTATTTAGAACATCACAATCGAAGCTAACGTTAAAGCCGATATGGAAACACTCGACGAAGTTCTAAATATCTTAGATTTAATTCAAATTAGCAATTAAAAGCTTCATGTATTGAGTCTAATGATTTTCAAGGGTAACATGCAGAGATTGGAACACTTTCTTTGATGTATTTTGTTCTAGAGTTCACGATAGTATTAGTATACGAGCCATGAAAAGATGTATATTGCAATCTAGCGTTTCAGTGGTTTGTCAAGTGTCATGAAAGCATACGTGATTAAAGAATGCCTTAGACATGGTCTTAAACCCAAAAGTTTTCCATCGAAATCATCATTAATAATTGCTGAACATGTTCAAATTTTCTCCAATGCCTCGTTATATGAAGAGTAAGAGTTATACTCTGTGATTGTCCTTAATTAATTCAAATGGACCTGAGTAGATTCTGCACTTGTTTTTTATCGACTTGCATTTCATATATTTAAACTCAAACCAAAACAGAATGTCTCTAATGTAGAAAATACATAATATATTAGATCACCAAGCCTTCATTTATAATCCATCACCAACAGCAATACTGGGACAACTTGTTGCTTTTTATTTTTCAGTAAAGCTTTTTATAATTTATTATAGCTACACCAGGTTAAGGAAGGTATTTTTTTAAACATTCATTCAACATTTTCAACATTCAACTAAAAATTCAACTACTCTTGTTTCTCACTATATGTAGAGATAGAGACTTCCATTTCTTCAAAAGAAAATGAATTAAGAAAATTTTATGTCAGGATCTGTTAGAGTGAACGACGTCAAGTTTAAAATAGCATTTCAATCCAAGGCTAACAACTAATGAAATTGAATGACTATCTTGGACACATGAAGCTGATTCAAATAGATAAGCTACTAAAACTAAATTCTGAGACTTTCTATTTATCACTTCACGGTGTTTGTTCTACTACTAAGCTTTGCGATGGTGAAATGAACACTGGGCCTGATAGAGAGTCACTTACAGGAAGCAAACGGAGGACTGCGTGCCTAGTGATGTTTTTGTTCCAGCGAGCTTCAGCCATGTGGGTCCGATTAGTGATTTCTATCAATTCAGTACAAATAATCAAATTTGCACGCAAATAAGACTGGGTAAACAAAATCAACTAATTAAAGACAAAGAACAGGGACTTTGACGACCCTAAAACCTCTTGTACTATCAACTATGGAGTATGCCAGAATTGTATGGTCCCCTTATACAAGAGAATACAAAAACTTATTAGAATCGGTCCAAAAACAATTCTTACTTTTTGCCTTAAAACCTTTAGGATTTAGTGGCTATAAGCTTCCAAAATATAAAGAAAGGCTTCTTTTCCTTAATATGATTTCACTTGAATCCAGAGGGGGTTATCTTTCCCACTTTTTGGTTTTGATCTAGTAAGAGATAATATAAGATGTCCCAATTTGTGTGAGAAAATGTTACCCAATTTACAAACGCATGATACTAGATTTAGACGACCTTTGATTGAAGAGCTTCATAAAATTGACTGGTCTATGCACAATCCACTAAATGAATGCATTAGAACCTTTAATAAATACAGTAATTGTTATGACCCGCAAGTGAACAGGACAAATTTTAAACAAAGTATTTCAAGCAAAATGAAAACGCTTCATTCTAGATAGATTAGCTTGAACATGAAGCTATAATAGGGTATAAGCAATATTTAATTTATAAAATGTAATACCTTAAATCTTTATTTGACGAATAAATAAATAAAAGATGAAGAAACCAAGCTAATCACTCACACACAACACTATAACTTCAATTATTACATCTAACAAATATTAGATAAAGGTTTTACTCACCCCATGAATTTTTCCAGATCCAACTCTTCAAGCCCACACTATTTGATCTAGTAAATCATCCTGTGTAAAAAAATTATTGACCAATCAACGTTTCAATAAATTTTTGACGATGTTAACCAATAAAGTGTTATAATAAATTGTTGACAATATTGAGCGATAAGTTTTCCAATAAATTGCTGTCAATATGGACCAATAAATTGTTGACAATGTTGACCAATAAATTGTTCCGATAAATTGTTGACGATATGGACGGACCACGATATCCGGATTTCAACTTTTTAAAACACTTAACACTCCAAAACTAACAAAACAACAAAAAAAATGATGCAGATGTTTCAGTTTAATGTTTTTATTTACTTATAACGTTGAGAAATACAATTTTGAAAAAATATTTAACTTCAACATAAAGTGTATCATTTACGGTTTCAAGTAACCCCCTGAATTTCTTAGAAATACTAACAGATCAAACTTTAAATTTTAGAAACATAGTTTAAATCAAAATTTTCTTTTTTAAATTAGACCAATTGTAAACAACAAATTACTTATGATAAACATGGCGGCACCATCAAATTACCAACAGAATAACTAGAAAACCGCTTTTACAAAAATTTGTGTACTTTGTTCAATAAAAGCGAATCTGTATTATGTAATTGAATTGAATCTATGAATCTTATTCGCAAAATGAAACTCATTTTACTTCGGTTTTGAAAAAACCTAAGTATTGCATTCATGAGCCAAAAGTGAAATTCTTACCCCACTTTTTTTGGCATTTCTCGACGTTTTAGGACCTACTGCCGTCCGGTCGTCCGTCACAACCGATGAAATCTAGAAAACCGCTAAAGGGATTTCAAAAAGTTTTGTTCCTAAAAATAGGTATACTCAATGGGAAGAGCCGAAAGGATGATGTGTTTGATAACTGTCCCGGAAGTGTGTCAAAAAATCGTCAAGTGTGTCAAAACCAAGAAATTTGCATATTTTTGGCTTAAAAAACGTTCATTTTCAAAGACTAGATTACTGCATTAAGCATAAGTTTGTCAAAAAAATGTTGTCAAGTGTGTCAAAAGAAAGATTTTATTTATTATTTTACCCAAGTTTTTGGAAAAAAATAAAATTAATTATTTGTATGACATGAAATTTTATTATTATTATTGAGAATTATGGCATTATAAGTTTGTCAAAAAAATAATGTCAAGTATGTCAAAAGAATGATTTTCATTTATTTTTTTAGAACATAATAAAATTAGTTATTTGTATGAAATGAAAATGATATTATTATTATTGAGAATTTTATTGCATTATAAGTTTGTCAAAAAAATATTGTCAAGTAGTTCAAAAAAATGATTTCATTTATTTTTTTAGCCAATTTTTCGGAAAATAAAATTTAGCTGTTGTATGACGTAAATGTGACATGGAAATTTTTTGAATTTGTTATAGTTTTTGAAATTTGAAATATTTTTGGAAGTTAGGCAAAAGTTTGTATTTTTGATTTTGTTATAATTTTTGCAATATTTTTAGAATTTTGAAAAAAGTTTGATTTTATTTAATTTTTACAATATTTTTGGAATTTTGAAAGAAATATGAATTTGTGATTTTGTAATCACATTTTGTCGAAACGCTAAATGGAGAAGTTTTTGAGTAGTTTGCTGAGTGTATCATCTTTTCTCTAAATTATGTTAATATATGATCGGTTATGATTTTCTGGCAACGTATAGATGTTTCGTGTTAGTTTTGTAATAAATTTCTAAACAGAGATAAAAAAATACTTGTACTTTAACAAAGAGTTATGTTTGATATACATCGCTGCCCAAAACTAAAAACAATGTCCTAATAAAGGTTTTTTGCCGAAAAGCCGAAAACTATATTAAATTCCTGAACCAAAACCGAAGTCTTGACATTTCAGAGCTTGAGATTTCAGCCCCTCCAAATTTTTCTAAATAGAACACCGCACCTAATAAGTTTTTAATGTTTCTCTGATCTTGAATATATACGCAGTACTGTCCTGTTAAAAATTGAATGTGAATTAAAAAATTCACTAAACAGTTAATTGGACGACGTAAATTAAATTTATCATTTTTTTAGTATATAAACTGATCAATTCGAACTAAATAATTTGTTCTAAATATTTGATTCGTTATCATTATTAGTTTGATAATAAATTTTACTATTAACGATACAAACAAATATATTTTTTTCATTTTTTCGTTAAAATTTAATGTAATTTAATAATTTAATCTAACTAAAAGTTTAATGCAATTTTTTTTTTAATATTTCTCGTTTGAGTATATTTACGAAATTTCACAAAAATAACATCCAAGACAGCAATCGAAAAAAGAAAAATCATTGCAAACAGGGTTGAAAAAAGAAATGAATAAAAAAACGATAAGTTGTATTGAAGGCGTTGGATTCATGTGTAAGAAAGTTAGTTAGACAAATGAATGTTTGGGGGTAAACAGCTTCGTAACAATGTGTTTGACTTCTCTGCGCTCCTGAAAAAAATGTTTAAACAAATTTGAGTGCAATGAATAAATTATCAACTATTGTGAGGTAAAAGAAGTTTAGCTTCTAAAATTTATTGTAATCGATTAACATTCATTAAGTATTTCCTTATCGATTCAGTTCAAATCAAACTCATTATCACTTAAAAATTAACAAAACAAATACAAAATAACTTAACATAATCGTTTTTTTTTTAAAACAAAACTTAACCTAAAAAAATTATTTTAAATTTTAAATAAAAAGTCAATTCAAATCAAGTTTTCCCATTTGAACAATGAATTTTTTCATGATTGATTTTCACTTAATCTAAATATATTTATAAATATTCAATTAAAAAATAACAATAATTTTTCATTATTCGCTCGTTCTTGTTTTAAAAGAAAGCAGATGAGTTTATCCCGTTGCTCTAAAAACAAAATTGTAGAAAAACTGTAACGTTTTGATGTCAAGTGGAGGCGCCTGGTTTGGTTTTCCGATTTTTTATTTTATTTTTTTTTTTTCGTTACAATATTTTCTTTTCTTTACTGGATACAAATAATGATGATGAAACTTCTCATTTTACAAACTTCACATTGTTGGCTGTTTAGTTTATTGTGTTTAAATTTTTCACTTAGGGTTTATCGGTGCTAGGGTAAATAGATATATTGATGACCTCAAAATATCAATCTTGAATAAATTTTTTATTTTAAATTTGATTAACAGATTCTCTGATTACTTGCTAAGCCTGATTTCAAATAGTTAACTTAAGTTTAGATAAATAAAAACAGGAGACAAATTACTTACCACTTGATCCTCGTATTCTCAATTCTTATACTCATCTATATATCGTGATTTGAATAATTTTTCTTCATTCAAAAAAAAAAAAAATTATAAAAAAAATGAAAAAAAAATAAAACAAGAGGAGAAAAAGAAGTTGTCACAAAAAAGCAAAAATAAAAAAAAACATAATGAAAAAGGAAAATAGAAAATAAATTTTAATTTATGTGAAAAATTTTGCAGTAGTTTTTTTGGATTTTTGTTTTATGTTTACTTTTTGTTTTCTTGTTTGTTCTTGGAGTTATTTCATGATTTTTATTTATTCGATTTCGGTTTTTTATAGTCATAGTGTTGGACATGATGGAATGCTTTTGAAATTGACAAAAAAACATTATTTGGTGTGGTCGTGAAAAGTTATTTTAAAATTAACGACAGTAAATATTTTGTTCTGTTTTGAAAAATTTCCTTTTTTAACGAACGATACCATTTAATAAATATTTTAACTTTTTTTCTGATTGGTTCATAATCATAATCAATATATTTAGTTTGATCTTAGTTTCGATAAATTTTCACAATTTTCCATGTAACAATTTTTACGCTATTCTGTATCTCGATTTGTTATTGTTTCGAGCAGTGAAATTTAAATAAATAAAAATAGTAAATTGAAAATATTAATAGAACAGAAAATAATTTTACAAATGAGGTTAAAAGTTGATATTGATCTCGATTTTACTTTATACGTTATAGTTATATTTTCCAATGTCTTATCATTTTTTTTTTTGTTTTTTTAGTTTGTCATAAATTTTTAAGTTGTTTTAAAAGTTTTGGCGGTTTTCATTGTGTTCTAGTTTTGTGGAATATATTTTGTTACTTTTTATATCGTTATTCGTTTTTTGGAAACTTGAACGAGGTATATGATTTTGGTAAACAGTAAAAAAGATGGGTTTGCATCAATCTTATGAAACTTTAGGGTTTAAATTACTTCGGTCTGAAAGACCTAAGTATTACATTCATGAGCTCAAAGTGAAATTCTTACCCCCACTTTTTTTGACATTTCTCGACGTTTTAGGACCTACTGATTCTAAAAAAGCAAAAAAAAAAAAATGTATGTCTGTCTGCCGGCCGGCCGCCGTCATTACCTACGCTGCAGGAAAAACCGCTGGAGGGATTTCAAACATTTTTTTTTCTAAAAATAGGTATACTTAAGGGACAGGTCCGAAAGGACGCTGTGTTCGATAACTGTACCGAAAGTGTGTCAAAAAAATCATTATGTGTGTCAAAAATAGCAAATTTTCATATTTTCGGCTTAAAAACGTTCATTTTAAGTGATTACGAGTAGGAACATTAAATTTGGAGAAATCTTGATGGTAGGGATTGGTATTTGAGATTAAAATCTAGATTATTGCATTATAAGTTTGTCAAAAAAATGTTGTCATGTGTGTCAAAATAAAGATTTTTATTTATTTTTTTACCCAATTTTTTGGAAAAAAATAAAATTATTTGAAATGAAATTTATTATTATTATTGAGAATTATGGCATTATGAGTTTGTCAAAAAAATAATGTCAAGTGTGTCAAAAAATAATTTCATTTATTTTTTTAGCCATTTATTTTTTGGAAAAAAACGTAGCTGTTTTTATGACGTATATGTAATTGAAAATGAAATTGGACATGGAAATTTTTAAATTTGTTATAGATTTTTAAATATTTTTGTAATTTTGAAAAAAGTTTGTATTTTTGATTTTGTAATAATTTTTTTGCAATATTTTTAGAATTTTGAAAAAAGTTTTAAGTTTTGATTTTGTAAGAATTTTTGGAATATTTTTAGAATTCTGAAAAATTTTTAATATTTGATTTTATTATAATTTTTAGAATTTTGAAAAAATTTTTGATTTTGTAATAATTTTTGCAATATTTTTAGAATTTTGGAAAAAGTTTTAATATATAAGAATTTTTGAAATATTATTGGAATTTAGAAAAAATTTAAATATTTGATTTTATTCTAATAATAATAATATATTTTTATTTATAGACACCAACAATAAAGTCATATGTGTCTTAATTCAAAAATAACAAATGTTATAATTAATTACATAATATATCTTCATACTTCAGAGTATAAGATTTATTAATACTAACTCATTACTTAGATAATAATTTAAAGTTCAATTTTCAGTTCTATTCTAAATTCAAACAATTTGGTTTCGGAAATTTTAAACAAAAAGGTATTCTACCATTTCAAAAAGAAAAAACATTATATATAAAACATGAAAAAAGAAGAAAAATTAATAAAAATAATTTAAAATTTGAAACAAATTTACTTTTTACAATAGATTGTAAATGCCAATATCTCTAACAAATTTTAGAGCTTTAAAACATTCGTTGACGTTGTCTCCTAGAATCTCAGGCATGGTACTACTTAATTTCCATTTTAGTCTGTTAGCTGCTAAGGCAGGGCAGACTATAAGTATATGTTTAATAGTTAGTGCTTCGTTTGAGTTGCAAAAAGAACAAGATTGAGGTGTAAGACTCTCTATTAGATGTTTGTGTGTTAAGGCAGAATGTCCTATTCGAAGTCTGGTTAAAACAACAGAATCTCTTCTAGAAATTATAGGGATTGGAAGCCATTTATCAGTAGACGGTTTTATTTCTCTTAATTTGTCATTTGATGACTCCCATATTGCATTCCGGGAAACATGATAATGCTTTTTTATAAAGTTGCGGTATTCTGAAACTGGGATTTTTATATATTGACAGGGAATATCTTCAGCGGCATATTTTGCTAGTTCATCAGCTTTATCGTTGCCTTCTATTCCAATATGGATTGGAATCCAACATATCGTGTAGTGTTTGTTTGAATTAAATGCTGTATTGGATATAATTGACGCTATTGGGTTCAAGTTAGTTTCGTTTTTAGGTAGATTTCATATAAAAATCTACCTATTGCAATGGGCTTCATCTCGGAATTTCGGAAAAATTTTTGTGCCAAACGACTATATATGATAAGCGGAGACAAAAAAACAAAAAAAAAAAAAATTTATATATATATATATATATATATATATATATATATATATATATATATATATATATATATATATATATATAAACGATATGAGATATAACGAAAACGACCGGCACTCTCACGGTCGCATTTGTTGAGGTAGATCAAAAAAAATTTCTGTACTTGTGTGTTTTAATAATATCTTGGACAAGTTCGTGAATCAGCAAAATCCGACACGTGGTTAAGAAACTAGAGGCTTTTTTCTGAAAAAAATTGATTTTTTAAAACCGTTATAACGGCCGTTTGGATACTAACATTTCAAAAAATTTAACAAATTTAAAATCTTTGGAATCTTTTTTATCAATTTGTTTTAAATCTAGACCTCTGCAGTTAGAGGTTCCTGAGTGAGCGGCTCCAACAAAAAAGTTTGCAAAAAAAAATTTTTTTTTGAAACAACCGGCACTCTCACGGTCGCATTTATAAGGCCAGATCAAAAAACCTTTTTTAAAAATGTGCGTTTTATTAATATCTTGGACAAGTTCGTAAATCAGCCCAATCCAATACATGGTTAAGAAACTAAAGGCTTTATACTAGAAAAAAACTCTGTTTTTTAGATCCGTTATAACGGCCGTTTGGATTCTAATATGTTTTAAAAACTTCATAAATTTAGAATCTTTGAAACCTTTTTAATCAGTTTCTTTCAAAAAAAAGACCTCTGCAGTTGGAGGTTTCTGAGTGAACGGCTCCAACAAAAAAGCTTGTAAAACACAAAATACGTTTGAATCAACCGGCGCTCTCACGGTTGCATTTGTGGAGCCAGATCAAAAAACTTTTCTTAAAAATGTGTGTTTTAATAATATCTTGGACGAGTTCGTAAATCAGAAAAATCTGACACATGGTTAAGGAACTATAGGCTTTATACTAGAAAAAAAAGTGTTTTTTTTAATCCGTTATAACGGCCGTTTGGATACTAATATTTTTAAAATCTTCATAAATTTAGAATCTGTAGAAACATTTTAATCCGTTTCTTATAAATATAAACCTCTGCAGTTAGAGGTTTTTGACTTGTTGGCTTCAACAAAAAAGTTTGCAACAATCCCCAACTACAATTTCCAAAAACCTTATAACAGTCAATGTCAACCTTATAACAGTCAAAAAATAAAAGATTTGAATAGAAGAAATTAATTTTTTTTTCTTAGAAATAAACTATTTTGATATTTTGCAGTAATTGCACGACATATGATATAGAGTAGGTTTGTGTCATAAATTATCACACACATGTTCTGTGGTAGATTTGATATTTGTTTGTTGCAAAATTGGATACATATAATTTTGCTTATAGGTAGCTAATTTTCTTTTTAAAATTTGTTCGATATCTGTTTGAAATTAGTTTGTTTTGTTTAAACTAATCTGATACATCTACTGGCACACAAAACTGTCTGATCTCGAAATCTACCTATTTCTAGCGGATATACGTGCCGCTTGGACTTTTTATTGTTTGAATTGAGCTGAGAGAATCTGAGCAGATTAATATATTGATGTGATCTGTTTTTTCGGCTTCGTTGATGCATTGCAGAATTGCCAACATTTCAGCTGTAAACTGGGTAGACTTATTTGAATCTGTTTATCGGCTGTCCAAAAGGCGAAACCACAACCATTTTCAGTTTTGGATCCATCTGAATACATAATATAGTAGTTTCTGTACCTGCTTAGAATATGATTAAACTCCGTTTTGAAAATAATTTGACTAGTAGTTTCTTTTTTAAATTTCAAAAGATCTAAGGCAAAGCTTATTTTACTTGGTAGCCAGGGTGGTTTTTTAAGAAAAACTTCAGGGATTATTTGGAGTGAATTAAGCTGGAGAGGGAAAATTGCAGACAGAAAGTTTTGTGAGAAGGATTGTTTATTGTAAGGAAAGTGTTGATCAGGAGAGTGAGATGTAAGAAGTTTAAAAGCTGGATTATCATTTTTTGATGCTGTGCTGAGTCCATAAAGTGCAATTATTTTCATTCTACGGTTTTGAAGTGTGTCGTACGATGCATCTGCTAGCATACTAGTTACTGGACTAGTCCTGAATGCACCTGTGCATAACCTGATTCCAGAGTTTAGTACACTATCAAGGTTTTTAAGAGATGATTTATTACCAGAAGCATAGGCTATGCAACCATAGTCTAGCCTGGAGAGTATCAAGCAATTAAAAATTTTTAAACAAGTGTTTCGGTCTGCTCCCCATGAGGTGTTGGTTATCGTTCTCAATATCTTCAATTTATCTATACATATGGCTTTTAATTTTTTTATATGAGGCGTCCAATTAAGCTTGTGGTCAAACAGCATGCCAAGAAACGAATGGGTCTGTTTTTCTATTAATTCTTGTCCGTATAGTTTGAATTTAGGGTGGTGTGACCTTTTCCTTTGTCTAGTAAAAATCATTACTTCAGTTTTACTAATAGAGATTTTAAAGCCATTTTCTTTTGTCCATTTCTCGAGTATGTTTAATGCTTCTTGAATATTTTGTTCTAAGATTAAGGAATCATTATGGGACATATAAAGCGTAATATCATCTGCATATAACATTGTACCAATATAAGGTGAGAACAAGCTGGCTATTTGGTTGATAGCAATCAGAAACAACGTTACACTCATAACCGATCCTTGAGGTATACCATTTTCTAAAATCTTTTCATTAGATTGAATATCACCAATTTGTACTTTGAACTTACGATTCCTCATAAAGTTTTCAATAAATTTTATAATATTACCTCTGATCCCCATTTCGTACAAAATTTTTATTACCAAATGACGCCAAGTTGTATCATAAGCTCTTTCTAAATCTACAAATATGGTAACTAACTGTTCCTTTTTATGAAACGTATTCAAAGCTTCATCATTTAATTGTGCAATAAGGTCCATAGTAGATCTAGCTTTTCTAAATCCACATTGAGACTTATGAAAGAAATTTTTATCATTTAAAATCCATATAAGGCGTTTGTTCACCATTTTTTCAAATAATTTGCAAAGTGCTGAAGTCAACGATATTGGCCGATAGCTTGCAGGATCAGATTTTCTTTTCAGTGGTTTTTGTATTGGTACAATTAACGATGTTTTCCATTGCTTTGCTACTTCATTTCTGCGCCAGAATGTGTTAAATGCATTCAAAATAAATTTTTGATCATTCAACGACAGATGCTTGATCATTTCACTGTGGATATCATCTATTCCTGGGGAGGAGCCTGAGAAAGTTTTTAGAGCCAATTGATACTCAGTAATTGTAAAATTATTATTATAATTATAATCATATCCCTCGATTTCGTCCAAATTTAAATGCTTATTTTCTTCGATTGTTTTTATTTCCTTAAACTCTGGTAAATAGTTTTCTGTTGAGGAAACTTGACTGAAATTATCGGCTAGACAATTAGCAATTTCAACAGGAGTTGAAAATTTTATTCCGTTTTTTTCTAATAAGGAAATTTCAGTCGATTTATATGTTCCATTTATCTTTCGGATTTTTGCCCATATTTCTTTATCGGTTGTTTCGTTGTTTAATGATTCTAAATATTTGACCGACGTTTTAGTTTTTGAAGCTTTAATCAACATCCTAGCTTTGGCACGAGTTTGTTTTACTTTGACAAAATTAGCTGTTGTAATGTTTCTTTTAAAGTCATTTAGAGCTTTTTTTCTCTCAATGATTGCCTCTTTAATTTCAGAATTCCACCACGGAACAACTTTTGGTTTAGTATTTGTTTTAGATCTTGGAATTGAATTTGTAGCAGCTAAAATAATATTATTTACAATGTATTGATTTAGGTTATCGGTAGATAGGTTTGCCATTTTTATGTCTAAATTAATTGTCGAAGAAAAAATCTTCCAATCTGCGTGATCAATTAACCATCGTGATTTTTTATTTGATTGTTGAGTTGCATTTAAAAGATTTATTGTGATTGGGAAGTGGTCGCTACCATGTAAATCTGGATGAGTGATCCATTCAAGATAAGGAAATAAAACTGGTGTAACTATTGTTAAATCGATGCAAGAAAATGTACCATAACCGCTGTGCAAATAGGTATGGTTGCCATCATTTAGTATGTTCAAATTCATACTATCTATGAGATCTTCAATTATTTTACCTTTATTGTTTTTTGCTTCAGAGCCCCAGATGGGATTGGGAGAGTTAAAATCACCACATATTATAAATGGTCTAGTAATTTCACATAATAAATCATTCAGTTCGTTTGGTTGAATTGTAATATTTGGAGGGAGATAGACTGAACATATGGATGTTTCAATTGGATATTTTGTTTTTATTGCAACCGCTTGAAGGTTGGAGTTTAAACGGATTTCATTGAACTCAATTTTATCTTGTATGTAAATTGCAACTCCTCCTGATGCTCTTTGATTTGAGTTACTATGCTTAAAAACACTTTTATAGCCTTTTAAAGATGGTAGATCATTACAGCGAGTATGCGTTTCTTGTAAAGCTATGAAATTGGGATTGAAATTGTTAATTAATTGTCTCAACTCTTCGTAATTATTTCTATATCCATTACAATTCCATTGAAGAATAAAAGACATAACTAAAAAAAATAAAAAAAAATAAAATAAAAATACGAAATTATAACATTTCATCATCCTCCAAATTTCCATCATGCTTTTCTCTAAAGTTTTTAACTTTATCGGTAGGCACATTTGTTTTATTTGATTTTTGATAAATCTGGGTAAGTAATTGTGGATTTAAATTTCCAGAGTTGATCCTTGAGTTTTCATGGTCATCTCTTTCTTTGTGTTTTATTTGTTTCAATATTTAGATTGCTCTGTTTAATTTCTGTTTCTTGCTCTGTATTTTGTTGTTTTTTTTGTAAATGTATTGTATTTTCTGAAATTTGTTTTATTTTATTTTCTGTTTTATTATCAGTTTCGAAATCTGTTTGAGGAATAATATTTTTTATATTGGTTAAAGTTGCTGTAATATTTGTAATAGGTTTTAACTGTTTCTCATTAGATATATTTTTTTGGTTACAAATACATACACATGTACAGGTTTTTTGCTGTTCTTTAAATAAATCAGAAAATCTGGTGTTTGAATTTAAACTGGTATTTGAATATGTTGCAAAATATTTTTTCCGTGCTTCAGACGGAGACAATCTTTCCATAATCCTAATTTTATTTATTTCTTTTTCTTTGAGAAAAGCAGAACATTGTTTATCCAATGTAGAATGTGGACCTTGACAACTAACACATTTTTGTGGTTTATCACATATATTAGACTCATGAAAAGTATCAGCACAATTAGCACAAATCTTTTGTTTGTTACAGTTTTCAGATTTATGGCCAAAAGCCAAACAGTTCATACATCTCAAAGGATTTGGTATATATGGTTTTACGTTGACACTTTCATAACCGACAATAATTTTTTCGGGAAGGACAGAGGATTTAAAGGTTAGGATATATAAACCAGTAAAATAAGTTCGCTCACCTTTTTTTTCTATTCTGTGGACATCAACAACATTTTGTTCTTTAAATTCTTCTTTAATTTCTTCCATAGGTACAATATTTAGTTCTCTGCTGTATATAACTCCTTTTGTTGTGTTAAGAGACCTGTGTTCAGAAACTTCAACATCATACAGCCCTAGTTTTTTGATTTTAAGCAATGCAGTTGCTTGTTTTTTAGTATAAGTTTGTATAAGTAGGCTTCCATCTCTTAATTTTTTTGCAGAGTGAATTTGACCAACTGCGCTGGAAATTGCTTTATGTATCAGAAAGACGCTTATTGTAGCCATAGATTGAGTTGTATCCTGTCTTTTCATTATCAGAAATTGGGATCCATTATCTGGTTCTGCCAAACGAGGGTTTTTTTCGTAATTTTTTGTATTTGAGTACGTAGATAATTTTCTACGCCGATTATCTTTATAAATTGCACTATCCATTTTTGTGTTGTTTGTAAGGACACTAAACCTTGAACCAAAAGGTTTTTCAACGATATCCGAATACGGTACTGAGAGTACCGAGTCGGCCATGCCGACCTTGCGATTTAATTGGTTTTGTTTAACACAAACAAATTTTAAACACTTGCACGAAAAAAAGAAAAATTTATATATTCAAAGTAAAAACAAATTTATATTTCAATATAAAAAATGCAAGAAAAAAAGATCAGTAATTTAATTATTTAATTATTTCAATGTTTTCTCTTTTACGATTAAACAACGAATGATTTTATTCTAATTTTTGGAATATTTTTGGAATTTTAAAAAAGTTTGATTTTAACAATATTTTTGAAATTTTGATTATAATTTTCCGGCCACGTATTGATGTTTCGTGTTAGTTTTGTAATAAATTTCTAAACAGAGATAAAAAAATACTTGTACTTTAACAAAGAGTTATGTTTGATATACATCGCTGCCCAAAACTAAAAACCATGTCCTCATAAAAGTTTTTTGCCGAAAACTATATCAAAATCCTTAACCCAGACCGAAGTCTTGATATCTCAGAGCTGTGAGATTTCAGCCCCTCCATATTTTTATGGTTTAAATTTCATAGAAGGTATTTATCATAAGTG
Source organism: Diogma glabrata (assembly GCA_963693315.1). NCBI lineage: Eukaryota > Metazoa > Arthropoda > Insecta > Diptera > Cylindrotomidae > Diogma > Diogma glabrata. The sequence goes on along the minus strand of OY856188.1, from coordinate 15,302,416 downwards.
AAATTAGCTTGAGGTTTTAACTCTTCGTCAATCTAAAAGAGAGTTTCGGCTCATTGATTGTTTTCGCTAATTAGTTTGCCAATACACTAATGTTTTGTAGGTTTTTCCCAAACTATACTTTTAATTAGTAGAACATTGGTTTTAGAGCCGAAAAGTGTATCTGTCAGATGAAACATTTATTTAAAAAAAAAATTTCAAGTACACAAACTTTCAATACAACTGTGTTGTAGCCATCACCATGTACCATGGTATAATTGTTAATTTGAAAAGCATTTATGTGCAACACTCTCATGAATGTATAGTGTTGAAGTTTAAAAGCTGATTCAAGCCTTTACTTGGATTTTGTTTTTCACCTCGAGGATAGTTTCAGAAACTTGAGTTTCTGTAAAAAGAATATGTGATTTTTCATGCTCGAGATGATGTAACACGGTGTTCGATTCACAAATATTTTGGATTGGGAGGTTTAATTTTGAATCAAATAAGCAATATTTTTTTATTTCTTGACATAATTTAATCAGAAACGTTTTTTAAAAGCTAAACAATAAATCCTATCATATAATAAAATATGATATATACTAGGTCATTCAATAAGTCCGTAGGATGACACATAGATGGCGTTACTAGAATTTTTTTCCATATGATTTTTATTTAGTCAACGATACGTGTATAAATTTGACAGCAATCTGACTATTTATTCGTGAGTTATAGCATTTTGTGTGAAGCAACTTTTGTTTTTGAAAAAAAATGGAAAAAAGTGAATTTCGAATTTTAATAAAGCATTGCTTTTTGATGAAAAAAATACAGTGGAAACCAAACAATGGCTTGATAAACATTATCCAAACTCTGCTCCATCGAGACAAATGGTAGAGAAGTGGATGGCTGAATTTAAATGTGGTCGTACCAGCACAAAAGATGCAGAGCGCAGTGGACGCCCAAATGAGGCTGTTATTCCAGAAAACATAAAAAAAATCCACAAATTGGTTATGAACGATCGCAAATTGAAGGTGCACGAAATAGCTGACATTGTAAAGGTAGCAGATGGTAGTGTTTTTACCATTTTACATGAACATTTGGGTATGCGAAAGCTCTGTGCAAATTGGGTGCCGCGTGAGCTCACAGTCGACCAAAAACAACAACGAATCGATGCTTCGGAGGAGTCTTTGGCACTGTTAAGCCGCAATAAAAGGGAATTCTATCGTAGATATGTGACAATGGATGAGACATGGCTTCACAATTACACACCAGAATCCAAAAGACGTCAGCTGAGTGGACAGCAGTCGACGAACCGAATCCAAAGCGAGCAAAGACGCAACAGTCGGCCGGTAAGGTGATGGCGTCTGTATTTTGGGATACGAACGGAATAATATTCATCGACTATCTCCAAAAAGGAACCACCATCAACAGCGACTATTACTGTGAACTTTTGGATCGATTGAAGGCTGAAATCGCAAAAAACGGCCACAATTGCAAAAGAAAAAAGTGTTGTTTCACCAAGATAATGCACCGTGTCACAGATCGATGAAAACGATGGCAAAATTGAATGAATTGGGCTTTGAATTGCTTACCCACCCACCATATTCTCCAGATTTAGCCCCCAGCGACTTTTTCCTGTTTTCAGATCTCAAGAGAATGCTTGCTGGAAAGAAATTTAAGTCCAATGATGAAGTAATCGCTGAAACTGAGGCCTATTTTGACGAGAAAGAGAAATCGTACTATAAAAGTGGTATAGAAAAGTTGGAAAATAGCTATACGAAAAAAATAAAAAAAATGTCGTTTTGCAGTAAATGTCATCAACCCATTAAACGCAATGAAATCCATGCAAATATTGATTGCAAAACTTGTGGCCATCTGTACCACAGTAATTGTGTTGGTTTGAATCAACAAAAAGTAGTATCGCTTAAAAACAACAAAGATCCATGGTGGTGCTCATCTTGTGATCCATTAAAGCTGATGGATCAAAAGCTTAATAATGACAATAGATCTTTGTGTGCTACTCAATCATCTTCGTCAAAAACTCAAACGATTACGACGTCACCAATTTCCGCTAATCAACATGTTACATCAAAACATAATACATTTGTTAAACCTACAAAAGTTGGAGATGATAATATAAATAGCGGTATTAATGATGATAATAATGTTTTCGATTTTGCTTTGGAAGATCAAAACAACATTACAATTGATAAACTTTATGTTTATTTAAAAAATCGATTTGATGATTTAATGCCTACCGTAAAAATGGTTAAAACTTTGTTATTTGAAAATAGTCAACTAAAAACCACAGTCAATAGTATTAAATATTTGATCCAAAGATTTTTTATTAGTTGTTCATTCTTTAATTTATTTTAATAATCTGATTCTAACATTTTCCTATTTTATTAACAACTGTTTTTCATAATCAAAGCAAGAATGATTTAAATATTATTATACATAACAACATTCCCCTTTTTAAATTTATTCTAACTAATTAAATTTACTTTAATTAAAAGAATCAAATTTACATTAAATTATTTTGCAAAAGAAAATGCTTATTGATAATACATATAGCATTTTAAAATTGTATACTAGACAAACCAGTATACTCTAATAAATACAAAAGAAAATAGAAATTTTATTTATTCTTAATTATAATCAGAAAACATGAAACGTTTTGGTGCTGATTTAATTCTTTCAGATCTCCTCAATAAGTTTGGTGAAAAATCATTTAAGAATGAATCTGTACCATATTTTCTTTTATTTTTATTATCATTAATGCAACTTGATTCTTCCCCTTTTAAATGTTTTGTACTGCTATCTTTAGAATCACTAGTGCCTTTATAAGGAATTATACTAGGTATATGAAAATTGTTATTCATCCTTGATAAACGAATTTGATTTTCATGTACATATCTTATATACCCATTTACTTTAATTAAATAAGTTAGCGGACTAACGATTTGCATAACTATAGCAGGTATCCAACGAATTTCATTTCCGAAATGGTTGCGGTAAAAAACATTTTCTCTTTCCTTAAATTTAGAATTTAACAATTTTGATGACATTATTTCTTTTCCTTTACAATCATTATCTTTTGTTACTGAGCTAAAATAAAACTTATTTTTATTTAAATCAAATCCAACTTTTTTTTTTAATCGAGCAATATCATTATTTGAATTAATTTCCGTATTTTTTTTTATTAAATCTAATGTAATACGCGGTTTGTAAGAAAATATCAGCTCAGCTGGAGTTTTGGAAGTAGTTGTAGATGGAGTATTTCTATAGCAAATCAAAAATCTATTTATTTTGTCTTGAATTGAAATTTCTTTTGACTCTAAACTAAATTTTTTAAATGCAGTCTTCACTGTCTGAACGAAACGTTCTGCTTGACCATTAGACTGAGGGTGATACGGTGGAGTTTTAGTACATTTTATTCCATGATTTTGACAAAATTTATTGAACCCAAAAGATTGAAAAGGAGGCCCATTATCTGACACTATTTCTAACGGGAGACCAAAATTTGTAAAGAACTCACTTAAACTGAAAATTAGACTGTCTAGATTCGTATGATTCATTAATTTAACGTCACAAAATTTACTGAACGAATCAACAATTATTAAAAAGGCTTTTCCATTAAAATAAAAGAAATCGATATGAATTCTTTCCAATGGAAAATAAGTATTTGGCCAATGTGTTGTAACCGTTTCTTTATTAACATTTTGTGTTTTTTGACAGATTAAACACGATGAAACATAATCTTCAATATCTTTATCATATTGTGGCCACCAAACATATGATCGCGCGAGCATTTTCATACGAACAATGCCATTATGATTTTCGTGAAGCGATTGTAATATTTTTGTTCGTAGAGTATTCGGTACTACTATGCGATTAATATAATAAAGACATCCCGACTCTGTAGATAAACTATTTCTTTTAGCATAGTACTGACTAGCAGAATTATTATCTAGCGACCTAGGCCATGAATTTAATACAAAACTATATACTTGAGACAGAACCTTGTCATTTTTCGTTTCTTCTTGTACTTTTACCATATCGACCGGCGTTTCCTCTGAAAAGTTAAAAAAATTTATCGCTATTTCATCTATCTCAGTTCCTTCGTTTAAAGGTAGTCTGGATAAAGCATCAGCATGTCCCATTTGAGATCCACTACGATATATTATTTTATAATTGTACATAGACAATATAACAGCCCACCGCTGTAATCTGGCTGCTGCTACCATAGGTGTACCTTTAATCGGACTAAATATTTCTTTTAACGCTTGGTGGTCTGTACAAATGGTAAAAGATTGACCATACAAATAATTATGAAATTTTTTGACCGCGAAAATAATAGCTAAAGCCTCTCTATGAATTTGTGAATAATTTTTCTCTGCGGCGGACAAGGTACTAGACGCGAATAGTACTGGTTTTTCTTTACCATCAATCAGGTGTGATAAGACTGCTCCTACACCATACGGACTTGCATCTGTTGAAACAATTATAGGTTTTTTAGGATCATACAGTTCTAATACATTATTACTCAAAACAAGACTTTTTGTATGTTCAAATGACTTTTGACAATCTTCAGACCAAATAAATGAATTTTCTTTTTTTAATAGGTTATACAAATGACGCAATTCTCCTGACAAATTTGGAATAAACCTACCATAATAATTAAGCAACCCTAAATAAGATTGTAGCTGAACTACATCCTTTGGAGCTGGTGCTTCAATTATTGCTTTTACTTTTTCTTCATTTGGACGTATTTTACCTTGTGATACTGTATGACCTAAATAATGGACTTCTGACTCTAAAAATTTACATTTTTCAATATTAATTCTTACATTATGCGCGTCTAGTTTAGATAAAACTTGAAATAGCTTATCTTTACATTCTTGTAATGTCGAACCTCCAATCAAAATGTCGTCTAAATAACAAAATACGTTATCTAACCCAACTAAAATTTGATCCATGACTGACTGAAATGCGCCTGCGGCATTTGACACACCAAATGGAAGTCGTGTATAGGTGAACAACCCTTTTCTCGTATTTATTGTTAATATTTCTTGTGATGACTTTGAAACAGCTAATTGTAAATAAGCTCCTTTTAAATCTATCACACAAAAAACAACTGAGTTGGCTAAACTCGCGAAAATATCTTCAATTTTAGGTAAAGGATAATGTTCTGTTTCTATACATCGATTTATTGTGACTTTACAATCCATACAGATTCTTATTTCACCATTCGGCTTTGGAACTATTACTACGGGACTCGCCCAACGTGAACTTTTAACAGGAACTAAAATATTTTGTTCTGTTAATTTGACTATAGCTTGATCAAATTTATCGCGTAATTTAAAGGGTATTCCATAAGCGCAATGGAATATAGGTGTTTGATTTTCTTTAAGATTAATATCCACCGTAAAACCCTCAATCGGACTATCAAGCTCTTGTGCTACTATTTTAGGAAATTTTATTTTAATTTCACTTACGATTGACTGCAAACTATTTACTGACTGTAATGTATTTTGATTTTTAAAAGAATTTCTCCAACCAGAGAAAAGAACATCTAACCAGTTTCGACCCATTAAAGACTTTATCGGTCTTTCTCCTTCTATTATTGTTAATTCCAAACATCTAAATCCACTTCCAAAACGAACCTGAACTTCAATTTTACCTACTTCTTTTATACTTTCGCCTGTCACTGTAATTAAATTTGAACTCAGATTACTAAAGGTTAAATGATTAAATTTAGAAAAATACTCTCCTTTGCTGATTATACTGACACACGCTCCAGTATCTATTTCCATTTCTAATGCCTGACCTTCGACTTCAAGTACACATTTTGCTGATGTATTGATATTTTCTACACTGTTGATTACACCTACTGTTGGTTTTCTTGAAAAACATACCACCGAAGTATGTCCTTTCTTGTTACATGTGAAACAAGTCCAATGCACAGCTGGACACCTTCTTTCATCATGAGACCGACCGCAATGTTTACATCCTCTATTATAAGAGGAACTTGACTGACCTTGAGTTTTATTAGTATTCTGATTTGGACTATAATTTCTATTTGAACTATTATTTAGACTGAACCGACCTTGGCTCTGACGACGTGTTGGTTTACTTGTACTCTTGTGTTGCGACCTTGACCTTTGACTTAAATGACTGCCATCAGCGTTGTTGTAAACCGCTTGTAAATGTGAATTAGGTTGAATTAATTTTGAATCCCGTTCTGCCATTTCCATATTGCGAGCTTTCATACAATATTGTTCAAAATTTAAATTATCTTCACTTAATAATACTTGTTGTATTTTTTCATCTTTTATACCAACTATAAATTTATCCGCTAAAGCTTCATCTAGTATGCATGCTTTATATTTTAAAATTTCTTCATTTTCATCTTTTTCTAAAATATCTCCAAAGTTACAAGTTTGAGCAAGCGTCTTTAATCTAACTATAAATTCACTTAAAGATTCGCCATTTTCTTGTACTGCTCTGTAAAATTTGTACCGTTCCGACCTTTTATTCTTTTTTGGAGCAAAATGTTCACGTAATACTTTTATAATTTCATCAAAAGTTTTTGTACTGGGAATTGTAGGAACCATTAACGATAATAAAAGTTCATATATATCTGCACCCGCAATTGTAATGAATAGTGGCGTTTTCACCTCATCTTTTATTTCGTTTATCAAAAAAAATTGCTTAACTCTATCTTCGTAGGCCGCAAAATTTCCACCCGGAATAAATGGATCTATTTTCCCTATCATTGTAGGCATTTTTTTTAACTTCGCACTAAAAATATCACTGACTTACTTGCGTATGTGTTCCTGCAATGATACTCCAGTTCTCCTCGTCGCCAATTATTAAATATTTGATCCAAAGATTTTTTATTAGTTGTTCATTCTTTAATTTATTTTAATAATCTGATTCTAACATTTTCCTATTTTATTAACAACTGTTTTTCATAATCAAAGCAAGAATGATTTAAATATTATTATACATAACAAATAGTTTGGAAAAACGGATTGAACAATTAGAGCAAAATGCATTAGATAAGTCAATTGAGTTAGTTGGGGTTCCAGTGACAAAAGATGAAAATATAGAGGAAAATGTTTGTAAAATTTTGAATCAAAGTTTTGGTAGTGTGTGCTCTTCAGATAACATTGATGAGTGTTTTAGAACAAAATCTTTTTCACCTGACAAGCCGGGAAAAATAATTGTTAAATTCAATAAATCATCATTCAAAAAACTAGTGATGGACAAAGCTAGAAAAACAAAAACTGTAATAAAAGCCAACAAACTTTTTAATTGTAGTCATAACATGAAAATATATATTAATGAATGCATTACCAATTTTCGTAGAAGCTTATATAGAGAGGCCAAAACTAAACAAAAGGAATTGAAATTTGATTACTGCTGGATGAGAAGCTCTAGGATTATGATGAGAAAACAGGAAGGAGGAAAAATCATTCATATTAATACATTTGAAGACCTACAAAAATTGTGAAAGTTTTTTATTTTATATTAAATTTTTTTATTAAAATGAGCTTAAATTACTCTGAAAATTGTAGATTAGGTCATAATAATAGTCTTTTTTCTCCTTTTAGTGTCAGTTCGAATCTTACAAATATTAGTAATAGTATGCCCAATTAGATTATACATCAAAAATACGCAGCATTCGCTGTAACTTAGATGAATTCTTATGCCATCTGGATAGTTTCGAACTAAAGCCATCTCTTATATTTTTAAGTGAAATTTTTATCAAAAGTGACGAAATTCAGAACTATGATAACATCTTTGATTATAAGCTTTATATGCCAATTGTAATACCTTCAACAAAAATGCGGGTGTTGCAGTGTATATGCATAGTCTGCTAAATGGTAATGTAGAAAATTTATCTTTTGTTAGCGCCGATGGAATTAAAGTTACTTGCCGTCTGAATAATGAGGATTTTACTATAATTTGTTTTTATAGATTGCACGAGTATAACCAAAACATATTTGTGACTGAATTGTCTAATTATCTTGAACATGTTAGGGATAAAAATTTAATTATCTTAGGCGATGTAAATATAGACATTTTGTCTAATAAAACTGAAAACGATGAATACAAGCTTGTAATGGCTTCAAATGGATTAATTTCATTGGTAAATGAATACACAAGAGTAACAAATATTCATAGGCCTACGTGTCTTGATCATGTTTTCGCTAGACAGACATTAAGCAGAAGACATACATTAAAAACTAAAGTCATAAACTTTGATATCACTGACCATTTCTCTACTTCATTGAGCATAGAATATAATTTTAAAGATAGCAATGTTATTGAAGATTCACCCATTTTTCAAAAAAAAAATTAATTATAATGAGCTTAACAAAGGTTTAGCATTCGAAGACTGGGCACCTGTGATGAATTCAATTAACTTAAACGAAGCATATAATTTTTTTGTAGATATATACTACAAAAACATATTGCCTCGTGCACTCACTCTTTTGCTCTAAAGAAGAAATGTCTCAAGCTGAAAGAGTGGATCTCAGACGGATTGTGTGTTTTAATCAATTTGAAAAATTCCATTGGTAAAAAATGCAAGATCCATCCACATAATACACAACTTAAAGTTAGGTATGAGAAATTCAAAAACCAAGTAAAACAGAAAATTAAGACTGAAAAAAATAATTACTATACTGTTTTATTTAACAAACACAAAAATAACCCGAAAGGACAATGGAAAACCGTTAAAAGAATAACAGGTGATGACATAAAAAATAGGAAAGAGCCATTGATAATTAAAAACGCTTTTAATCAGCCTGAAAAGGATGTTCATAAAGTTGCTAATATGTTCAATGAGTATTTTGTTTTAATTCCACATGAACTTAAAACCACACACATACAAAATTTCAACCATACTGAAGAGGAAAAAAATGAATTATTATTTTCCAATAATATGGAAACTGAAAGTTTTTTTGTTGATCTTACTTGTCCTGATGAAGTCATGTACTTTATTAATAAGTTAAAAAATACATATAGCTGCGGATTCGATAATATTTCTAACTATACGGCAAAACAAATAAGTCCGTTCATTGTTACACCATTGGCACATATATTTAACTTGAGTTTGAGTCAAGGAATATTTCCAGATAACATGAAAGAAGCTATAGTTCTCCCAGTATTTAAGAGTGGAGACAAATCTGACATGTCAAATTACAGACCTATTTCGTTGCTGCCTGTTTTCTCAAAACTATTGGAAAAAATTGTTAAACATCGTATGTTATCTTATCTTAAAAAGACAGGTTTTATATCTAAATTGCAGTTTGGTTATCAAGAAAAACTGAATACTGAAGATGCTCTGCTCAATTTTCTGACTAACATATATAATAGCCTTAATGAGGAGGATAAAGTCACAGGCGTCTTTATAGATATTAAAAAAGCTTTTGACACAGTCGACCACAGCCTTCTGGTGAAAAAACTGAAAAAAGCTGGATTCAGAGGGCTAATTTTGGATTGGTTAATTTCATATTTGAACAAAAGAGTTCAAAAAGTGAAAATTGGAGATACTTTTAGTACATATAAAGACGTTAGTGTTGGTGTTCCACAGGGTTCTGTTTTGGGACCAATTCTTTTCTTAATTTATATCAATTCATTATGTAATTTAGCTTTGCAAGGCAAAATCACTACATTTGCTGATGATACAGCCCTTGTATATAATGCTAATAACTGGTTGGACATAAAAGAAAAGATGTTAGGTGACTTCATCGCTTTACGTAAGTGGTTTAATATCCACTACATGGTCTTAAGTCCCAAGTCCAAGTTTATTAATTTCATAATGCAATCGAATAAAAATAATGTTGACTTTTCCCCAAATCAATTTATATGCCATTCGGTTAATTGTCAGAACTCTTGTGATCATAATTGTGTTGAAATTGAAAGGGTCTTTGAATACAAGTATCTTGGTATTAAAATAGACTATAATCTTAAATACAAAGAACATATTAAAAACACAAAAAATAAACTTATGTACACAATCAGATCGCTTTATATCTTGAGAGCAGTTTGCTCAAAGTCTTTACTAAAAATGCTATATTGTTCATTGTTTAAGTCACGATTAGAGTATGGCTTAATTGCTTGGGGTGCAAATTTTTATAGTAATTTGAAAATGCTAATTGTAGCACAAAAATATGCTGTTAGAGTAATTGAGTTTAAATCGCGGAGAGAACACTCACTTCCATTATTCAGACGGTTAAATATTCTACCTTTGCGTTATTGTTTTGTTTACAAAGTTTTAGAAATTTTTTATTTAAGAAGCGGATGTAACAACCTAAGGATTATCGAAAGATGCATGCCACGTTCTTCAAATATTTGTATTGTTCCTTTTACAAGGAAAGAATACTTTCAGAAATTCTATGCATTCCTTGGTCCTTACTGGTACAATAAGCTCCCAAGCTTTATAAAAGTGTCAAATTCACTACATAAATTTAAAAAGAACTTAAAATGTTGGCTATTAAGCTTGGATGATATAGAAATGCACTACAGAATAGGTTAGTTTAAGCTTATTTTCTGATGAATTCTTAGTTTTCTGAATTAGTCAAGATGGTCTGTCTTTGGTAATAACTTTAGGGACTTTGGTTTTGATGATTTTCTAGGGCTTCTTTGTTTTTGTATCATTAGTCGATGAACTGATTCTATGTTTTTCCTGCAAATTTTAGTTTAATCTTAGTTCTCATCCATTAAATTTGAATGATAATCCTTTTGCTACAGTCGATGCAATTAAGTCAAAGTCTCCGCTCCCGTGGGTTTACGGTGTGTAATAACGGATAAGAGTACTTAAATTGGGTACTTTGGGTAAGGCAGGTCTACATCACGAATTGTATGAGTTAAACTTTCAAGTTGCTTGAGATTGGTGTTGGAGAGGTTAGCTCTGGACTATTTATGAAAAATTAAACGTATGAATATTTCTAGAAGTACTAAGAATTTATTTTGCGGCGATATAAAAATTGAGGGATTGAATCATTTAAAAATTTATTTCAATGATTGGCTTAAGCAACAGCGTACTACTACAAGCTATAGAATCGCTGGTGGTAAATAGAAAATTGCTGGTTGTGTCGATTGAAAATTATTTTTAATATTTTGTTATTGCATAACTGATTTTATTTTCTTTATTCAATCGATATGATTTTTTTTGGAAGCATGAAGAATGTAATTGGAGAGTAGATTACAGTAAGATATATGACTTGTTTTTGAATATGGAATAGGCTGTGGAGAGGAAAATATATCGGTACTATGACCTTGTAAGGAGTAATGTGGAATGAAGTTTAATCTTTAGATAAATATGTAAGCAATATTTTTGCTGTACAATTTTAAAATATTTGCTCCATCAAAAGTGTGGCAATATGTATATCGTAGGAAAGGTCTTGAGTAGTAGATGTGCCGAAAAATACTTTTTTTTTTAATTTTGATGATTTTTTCAGAATAAATGGCAAAAATGTGATAGTTGTGTTTTTGAGTTTTTTGTTCGGTTATTTAATTTTTTTTTCTAAAAGTTATTTGTTTCACAATTCAAAATCAATTATATCAAAAAATCAAACTCTGAAATAATGTGTTGTAGTTGTATTGTTGGAGGTCTTTTTACAATTTCTATTTACAATGGCTGAGTTTCGGCCACTGGGCGAGACTAAAAGGTCATGGATCGGAGTTAATACGTCTCTTTTTTTTTTATTCTAAGTTAGGCATGTTTAGTGTTAATCATAATAAATTATTAATTAACGTCTCTGAATATCCGAAGATACCATGCCAACTAGAAAGTGTGGTTAAAGTTTGAATAAATTAGGTTTCTTTTAGAAATTTATGGACGCTAACTTTAAAACTTTGAGGATTAAAGCTATCAGGAAAAATCCATGAAGGTAAGGCGTTCCAGAGATGAGAGACTCTGTTGAAAAAATCACGCTGAAAGGCTGCAGTCCTGCACCTTCTTATATGAACCGTAAAAGGTATAACATTTGCTCTGGTGTTACGCAATGGGATTGCTATTTCAGGTAAAATTGATTTAATCTCTTCAGAAGTTCGTTCATCCGTAATGTATTTATAGAAAATTGTCAAGTCCGCAACATTTCGTCTGTGCTGTAAAGAATCAAGCTCATCAGTAAGAGTTGAGTTGCCAATCAGTTTAACAGCTCTGCACTGAACAGAATCAAGGCACTTCAAACTACTATAATAAGCTCCACCCCATATGTGAGAACAGTACTCCATGCAGGGACGTATAAATGATTTGTAAATTAAAAGAAGCTGTTCGCTATTAAAAAACTTACGACATCGTCCCAAAAAGCCCAATTTTTGAACAGCGTTCTTAGCTAGGTTAAAAATATGAGAATTCCATTTCAAATTAGGGTCAACTTCTACTCCTAAAAACCTAACAGATCCTTTCTCTACAAGATCTTTAGAGTCGAACTTCAATGGAAACGGATTAAGTGTGGATAATCTAGAAAAATAACAAGCCTGTGTTTTGCTCGTATTGAATTCAACACTATTAGCGAGCCCCTAATCCAAAATAGTTTTAAGGTCATGGTTTAAAGAATCTATTAAATTTGATCTACAGTTGTTAAGCACTAACTGTGCATATAATTTAGGGTTCTCATGAGACGCATGAAGAGTGCTATCATCAGTAAAACTATGGATAGGACTAATCGTTGAATCCAACAAATCATAAATATAAATAAGAAAAAGAGTTGGTGACAAAGCAGAACCCTGAGGAACTCCTGCATTAGTTGAAAAGACATCCGATGAAATACCATCAACATTGACCCGAAATTTCCGCTCGGAAATAAATTTTTGTATCCAATATATAAGTTGCTCATCCAAACCATTACATCTTAATTTGCAAATAGGATTGTTGTGCCAAACTTTATCAAATGCTTTGGATATATCAAGAGCAATACCGAAAGTCTCACCATGATTTTCAAGCGATTTGTTCCATATATGAGTGACAAAGGAAAGTAAATCTTCCATCGTTCTTCCTTTTCGAAACCCGTATTGTCTTTCATTAAGTAGTTTGGAAGACTCTAAGAAGCTCATTATATTAAAATTAGTATATTTTTCAAAAATTTTAGAAACAACCGATAAAATTGAAATGGGTCTGTAATTTGTTGGATCAGTCTTACTACCCTTTTTTGGAACTGGTTGTACGCTTGCAATTTTCCATATTTCAGGAAAAACTTCTTTCTTATATGACAAATGAAAGATTTTAGTGGGGATTGGTGCTAACTCCCTAGCAAAGGTTTTCAGAATAATTGCGGGAATACGATCTGGTCCAGATGCCTTGTTAGTATTAATTTGTAAAAGCATTTTCCGAACAATGTTTTTACGAAAAATTATGGGCATCATGTTGTGCGAAACTCTAGAAATTGACTTAGGTAAGAAATTGGGTTCTTTTAGTGTAGAATTTGTAGAGAAATAAATTCTCAGAATGTTAGCTTTTTCATTGGGTCTATTACCGGCACATCTCCATCAATTAGGGGAGGTTGAGAAGACTTACAAAAATTACCATGGACATCCTTAACCGCTTTATAGAAATTTCATGAACCAGTTGAATGTTCAGCAAACTTAGACGCTTTTTTCCTATTAAAAAGATTTTTTTCTGCATCTATTAGTTTTCTACATATATTTCTCTCAATTCGGTGCTGTTTAAGGTTTTCATCAGTTTTGTTTTGATTAATCTTTTGAAATGCCCTTTTCTTAATTTTAATTGCTTTTTTGCATTTTTTGGAAAACCAAAGATCAGTCTTAGAAATGGTTAATTTATTGCGAATAAATTTTCGCATACCCTCAAGAATAGCCTCGGAAAAATTTAACGCAGCTATGTTAGGGTCTTGACCGGTAAGACAATTACGTTTCCAGGAAAATTGTTTCAAAAAATCTCTAAGACCCTGCCAATTCGCAGCTTTATAGTCCCAAATAAGACGAGGATTTGCTTTAAATTGTTTTGGAATTTTTAAATTTAACTGTGTAGAGATCATATTATGATCTGAACCACCTAAAGGTTCTGATACTTTAAATTGTACAAGGTAAGGATCATTTGTTAAAAACAAATCAAGTAAGTTACTATTTTGTCCCGGAATATCAGGTACTCTGGTAGGCTGATCTATGAATGTATGTGAAGTTAGCCCGTTTTTCATCCCGTAAAAATGCGATGGCAACACTAAAAATTGATATCATGACACTTTCAACTGTCAGCCCAAAAATTATACTCTCAGCCCAGAAAAATAACGATCTATTATCTATCGATAACTATCTATCTATCTATTACGAAACAATGCTATTTTACTTATTCATTAATTAAATTCAATTTTCAGTTAAAGCTAATTTTTATTCAAATAACCTATTTTAAAATGATTCCTCTAAAAATCTGCAACAAAAAAATAACATCAACTACTTCAATTAATTTTGTTTTTACTATATGCTACTCTCAGCCCGTTTTTTTTCTGTCACGACAGTCAGTGAAGTTAGCCCGTAATTTTATCCATTGAAACAAGGAGTTTTATGTGATAATAATTTTAGAAAATTTTATGCTATTATTATAGTTTATTTGGGTTTTATTGGGAAACAATGCTATTTACTTATTCATTAATTAATTTCAATTGTCAGTGAAGTTAGCCCAGAATTCTATCACCGCAATAGAATCCCTGTGATAACTGCACAAAATCAAGAAGGATCAAGAATATAAAATTTGATTTTTCATCGTTAAATCTAGATTATTTCTCAAAACATTGGAGTAAATTGTCGTTTTTGAGAATTTTTCAGTGTAGCGATACAGACGCAAGTAGACTGAAAACTAGTTGCTGGCCGGAAACTGTGGTACCTGCAAAAAACAGGTAGAGGTTCAATAATGTGTTATTTGATTTTTCTATTACCAAATATCTGCTCTGATATTAGAATCAATTCTCCGAACTTTGGAATTAAATCTAGAATTGTCATATTTGAAAATTTTTCAGTGAAGCGACACAGACGCGTTTAGGCTACAAACTAGTTGCTGGCCGAGAACTGTGGTACCTGCAGTAAAAATGCAGAGGTTTTATTATATGTAATATGATTTTTTCATTCCCAAATAACTGCTGTGAAATATCAATAAATTCTCCGAACTTTGTTGGAAATTGTCATTTTTGAGAATTTTTCATTGTAGCGATACAGACGCTTTTGGGATACAAACTAGTTGTTGGCCGGGAACTGTGGTACCTGCAGTAAAAATGCAAAGGTTCATTTATATGTAATATGATTTTTTTATTCCCAAATAACTGCTGTGAAATCTGAATAAATTCTCCGAACTTTGGAGTAAATTGTCATTTTTGAGAATTTTTCATTGTAGCGATACAGACGTTTTTGGGCTACAAACTAGTTGCTGGCCGGGAACTGTGGTACACGCACAAAAAAAGCGAAAGTTCAATTGTATGTAATATGATTTTTTCATTCCCAAAAAACTGCTGTGAAATCTGAATAAATTCTCCGAACTTTGGAGTAGATTGTCATTTTTGAGAATTTTTCATTGTATCGATACAGACACTTTTGGACTGAGAACTAGTTGCTGGCCGAAAACTGTGGTAACTGCACAAAATAGGTGAAGGTTCAATAATATGTAATATGATTTTTGCATCACAAAATATCTGCTGTGAAATCTGAATAACTGCTGTGACATCTAGATTGTCCGAACTTATTAAATTATTTTACACCTCCCGGAAGAGGTGGTATCCAACCTCAGAGTAAAAGCAACCCCCGGCACTGGGTTAACTTTTAAGTAAAGCTGAAATAGAATCAAAATTCAAATTTTTTGTGCTAATCGGTACTGTTTGCAATCTTATACGGGAAAACGGTCATTGACAGGACTAAATGTAAAAATAATAATATGAACAAATTTATCCTTCTGAGAATTTTTTTAAATGAAAATATAAATTTGCTTTTTACTATTGCAACATAAAAATATCTTGAACGTATTTGAACATTTATTTCTATGTATTTAAATTGAATAGGAAAGTTTGTTGTTTTAGTCTTGTTTTCGTATAATTTTTTTTCCGTTAGGTGAGAACTATTTATGCTTAAATAAATTTGCTATATTTATACTAAGTTTACACCAGTATCTAATTTGCTACGTATCTAATTTGCTAGCCCTTTTCACCATCGTACTTTTTAAATTTGATACGGTGATGTAAACTCTTATTAATTAGGTATGACATATTAATTTTTAGCGCGTCCTTTTTATTGTTAATTTTTTGGTTAGGAAAAAATAATTTCCATATATATTTTTTATAAAAAACTGAAAAAATTTATTATATTAATGCTAAAATTTATTTTACTTTTAATTTCAGCAAAAAAATCACATCAAACATAAATATATATTTATAAAATAAGTTGATTTATTTTTATTTTAAATGTCATACCTAATTTTAGTGTTCACACCGTAAAAATAATACCTATTTGCTACGTACCTTTCACAATATGGTGTCACTAAAAATTAGTTGCCCAAGTCAAACGCTGTTTGTCTTTGGACTTTACCGTTCACCTAATTCACCTGAGAACTCTAATTTATTTCATGACTTATCTGAGAAGATAGATAGGTTGGTTGAGTATCCTAATGCAAAGTTTATAGTTCTTGGAGATTTTAATGTCCACAATAAAGAATGGCTTACACACAGTTCTAAAACTGACGAGGTTGGTAGACAGGCTGAGTTGTTTGCTCTTTATCACAATTTTACTCAAATAATAGACCTGCCAACCAGAGTTCCTGACATTCCTGGTCAAAGTAGTAATTTACTTGATTTATTTTTGACAAACGATCCATATCTGGTTCAATTTAAAATATCAGAACCATTGGGTGGTTCAGATCATAATTTGATCTCCACACAACTAAATATACAAATTCCAAAACAATTTAAAGCGAATCCTCGCAATGTTTGGGATTACAAAGCTGCGGATTGGCAAGGACTTAAAAGTTTTTTTAGATGTTTTCCTTGGAAACGCTATTGCCTTACCGGCCAAGACCCAGACATAGCTGCATCAAATTTTTCTGAAACTGTAATTGATGGTATGCACAGATTTATTCCTAATAAATTGATCATTCCAAAAACTGATCTATGGTTTTCTAGTAAATGCAAAAAAGCTATAAAAGTTAAAAAAAAGGCTTTTCGAAAGTATAATCAAAACAAAACCGATGAAAACCTTAGACAGTACCGTAAAGAGAGAAATTTATGTCGTAAGTTAATAGATGAAGAGAAACATCTATTTAATAGGAAAAAAGCATCTAAATTCGCAGAACATCCGACTGGTTCACGCAATTTCTATAAAGCCGCAAAGGCTGTCCAAAGCAACTTTTGTAAATCTTCCCTACCGCCTCTTGTTAATAGAGATGTCCCTATCATTGATCCAAAAGAGAAAGCTAATTTGCTTGGGCATTATTTCTCTTTAAATTCTACTTTAAAAGAACCTAATTTCCAACCTAAACCTATTTCTAAAGTTTCTTATAAAATGAGGCGGATAATTTTTCGGAAAAACATTGTTCGAAAAATGCTTTTAAAAATCAATACTAACAAGGCAACAGGCCCTGATTTTATTCCTCCGATTATACTTAAAACATTTGCTAGGGAGCTAGCACCAATCCTCACTAAAATCTTCTATTTGTCATATAAGAAAGGAATTTTTCCTGAAATTTGGAAAATGGCTAGTGTACAGCCAGTTTCAAAAAAGGGCAGTAAGACTGATCCTACGAATTACAGACCCATTTCAATTTTATCGGTAGTTGCTAAAATTTTTGAGAAATATGTCAATTTTAATTTAATGAGCTTCTTAGAGTCTTCCAAATTAATTAATGAGAGACAATATGGATTTCGAAAAGGAAGAGCGACGGGAGATTTGCTGTCTTTTGTCACTCATATCTGGAACAAGTCGCTTGAAAACTTTGGAGAAACATTCGGTGTTGCTCTTGATATTTCCAAGGCATTTGACAAAGTTTGGCATAACAACCTTATATGCAAATTGAGATCCTATGGTTTAGACGAGCAGCTTATATCTTGGACACAGAGCTTTATATCTGATCGAAAGTTTCGGGTCAATGTTGACGGTGTATCATCGAATACTTTTTCAACTAATGCAGGAGTTCCTCAGGGTTCCGCTTTGTCACCAACTCTTTTTCTTATCTATATTAATGATTTGTTGGACTCAACGGTTCATCCTATACATAGTTTTGCTGATGACAGCACGCTTCATGCGTCTCATGAAGCACCTAAATTATATACACCCTTAGCGCTTAGTGAGTGTAGATCAAAGTTGATAGATTCCCTTAACACTGATCTTAAAACAATTATGGATTGGGGTATTGCTAACAGTGTTGAATTCAATACAAGCAAAACACAGGTTTGTCATTTTTCTAGGATAACGACACCCAATCCTTTTCCATTAACGTTTGGCCCCAAAAATCTTTTAGAGAATGAGTCTGTCAGACTTCTAGGAGTTGAGATTGAAAATAATATGAAGTGGAATTCTCATATTTTTAATCTGGCTAAGAATGCTGTTCAAAAGTTAGGATTTTTGGGGCGATGTCGTAAGTTTTTCGATAGCGAACAACTTCTTTTAGTTTATAAATCTTTTATACGTCCCTGCATGGAATACTGTTCTCACATATGGGGTGGAGCTTACTTGAGTAGTCTCAACTGCCTTGATTCTGTACAGCGTAGAGCTATTAAACTCATTGGTAACCCAAGTCTTACTAACGGTCTTGATTCCTTGCAGCACAGAAGAAATGTTGCTGATTTGACTATATTTTATAAATATATTATGGATGAGCGAGCTTCTGAAGAGATCAAATCGATTTTACCTAAATCAGCAAACCTTTCGCGTCACACCAGAGCAAACGTAGCAGCGCATCCCTTTACAGTTCAAATAATTAGGTGTAGAACTGTAGCCTTCCAACGTGACTTTTTCAACAGAGTCTCTCATCTTTGGAATGCCTTACCTTCCTGGGTTTTTCCTGATGAATTTAATCCTCAAGGCTTTAAAGTTAACGTTCATAAATTTCTCAGAGAATCTTAATTTGTATTCCATTCTTATCCCTAGTTGGCATGGTATCTTCGGATATTCAGAGACGTTAATTTATAATTTGTTATAATTAACACTAAACATGCCTAACTTTGAATAAAAAAAAAAAAAAAAAAACGTACCTAATTTGATACGTAGCAAATCATCCTACCAAATATTTGGTACGTACTTTTTTGATAACTGTTTACATCGACCATAGTCGACCTAATAAGTATAGTATGTACCTATTAGATCCTGGTGTAAACTTAGTATTAGTTAATTTAATACAAATTCAGATCTCACACAGTTGAAACATATTGTTATTTTTCTATTTTTGTATTTTTGTTCTTGAATTAAAAAGTTTTTTTCAAAACTATTTCAAAACTAGACTCTTGGTTTTTCTATTTTATTGGTAATTGGATTTTTTCGCTACAATCGCTAAAAAGAAAAATTCTCAAAAATGACAATTTACTCCAAAGTTCGGAGAATTTATTCAGATTTCACAGCAGTTATTTGAGAATTTGAGAAAAAAATCACATTTCATATAATTCAACCTTTGCATTTTTACTGCAGGTACCACAGTTCCCGGCCAACAACCAGTTTGTAGCCCAGAAGCGTCGGTATCGCTACAATGAAAAATTCTCAAAAACGACAATTTACTCCAAAGTTTGGAGAATTTATTCAGATTTCACAGCAGTTTTTTGGGAATGAAAAAATCATATTACATATAAATGAACCTTCGCATTTTTTGTGCGTATACCATATTTCCCGGCCAGCAACACGTTTGTAGCCCAAGAGCGTCTGTATCGCTACACTGAAAAATTCTCAAAAATGACAATTTACTCCAAAGTTCGGAGAATTTATTCAGATTTCACAGCAGTTATTTATGAATGAAAAAATCATATTTTATATTAATAAACCTTTGCATTTTTACTGCAAGTGCCAGAATTCCCGGCTAGCAACCGGTTTGTAGGCCAAACACGTCTGTATCGCTACAATGAAAAATTCTCAAAAATGACAATTTACTCCAAAGTTCGGAGAATTTATTCAGATTTCACAGCAGTTATTTGGGAATGAAAAAATCATATTACATATAATTGAACCTTCGCAATTTTGTCCGTGTACCACAGTTCCCAGCCAGCAACTAGTTTGTAGCCTAAAAGCGTCTGTATCGCTACACGGAAAAAATTCTCAAAAATGACAATGTACTCTTAAGTTCGGAGAATTTATTCAGATTTCACAGCAGTTTTTAGGGCATGAAAGAATCATATTACATACAACTGAACTTTTGCATTTTGTGTGCGTGTACCACAGTTCCCGGCCAGCAACTAGTGTGTAGCCCAAAAGCGTATGTATGGATAAAATGAAAAATTCTCAAAAATGACAATTTACTCCAAAGTTCGGAGAATTTATTCAGATTTCACAGCAGTTTTTTGGGAATGAAAAAATCATATTACATACAATTGAACCTTCGCATTTTATGTGCGTGTACCTCAGTTCCCGGCCAGCAACTAATTTTAGGCTAAAAGCGTCTGTATCGCTACAATGAAAAATTCTCAAAAATGACAATTATCTCCAAAGTTCGGAGAATTTATTCAGATTTCACAGCAGTTATTTGGGAATGAAAAAATCATATTACATATAATTGAACATTCGCATTTTTTGAACGTTTACCACAGTTCCCGGCCAGCAACTAGTTTGTAGCCAAAAAGCGTCTGTATCGCTACACTGAAAAATTCTCAAAAATGACAATCTACTCCAAAGTTCGGAGAATTTATTAAGATTTCACAGCAGTTTTTCGAGCATGAAAAAATCATATTACATACAATTCAACTATTGCACTTTGTGTGCGTGTACCACAGTTCCCGGCCAGCAACTAGTTAGCAGCCCTAAAGCGTCTGTATCGCTACAATGAAAAATTCTCAAAAATGACAATTTACTCCAAAGTTCGGAGAATTTATTCAGATTTCACAGCAGTTATTTGGGAATGAAAAAATCATATTACGTTTAAATAAACCTTTCCATTTTGTGTGCGTGTACCACAGTTCCCGACCAGCAACTAGTTTGTAGCCCAAATGCGTCTGTATCGCTACAATAAAAAATTCTCAAAAATGACAATTTACTCCAAAGTTCGGAGAATTTATTCAGATTTCATAGAAGTTTCTTGGGAATGAAAAACTCATATTACATATAATTGAACCTTCGCATTTGTGTGCGTGTACCACAGTTCCCGGCCAGCAACTAGTGTGTAGCCTAAAAGCGTCTGTATCGCTACAATGAAAAATTCTCAAGAATGACAATTTACTCCAAAGTTCAGACAATTTATTCTTATTTCACAGCAGTTATTTGGGAATGAAAAAATCATATTACGTATTAATAGATCTTTGCATTTTTTGTGCGTGTACCACAGTTCCCGGCCAGCAACTAGTTTGTAGCCCAAATGCGTCTGTATCGCTAAAATGAAAATTCTCAAAAATGACAATTTACTCAAAAGTTCGGAGAATTTATTCAGATTTCACAGCAGTTTTTTGGGAATAAAGAAATCATATTACATATAATTGAACCTTTGCATTTTTTGCTCGTGTACCACAGTTCCCGGCCATCTACTAATTTGTAGCCCAAAAACGTCTGTATCGCTACAATGAAAAATTCTCAAAAATGACAATTTACTCCAAAGTTCGGAGAATTTATTCAGATTTCACAGCAGTTTTTTGGGCATGAACAAATCCTATAACATACAATTGAACCTTCGCATTTTATGTGCGTGTACAACAGTTCCCGGCCAGCAACTAGTTTGTAGCCCAAAAGCGTCTGTATCGCTATAATGAAAAATTCTCAAAAATGACAATTTACTCCAAACTTCGGAGAATTTATTCAGATTTCACAGCAGTTTTTTGCGAATAAAAAAATCATATTACATACAATTGAACCTTCGCATTTTGTTTGCGTGTACCACAGTTCCCGGCCAGCAACTAGTTTGTAGCCCAAAAAAGTCTGTATCGCTACAATGAAAAATTCTCAAAAATGACAATTTACTCCAAAGTTCGGAGAATTTATTCAGATTTCACAGCAGATACTTTGGAATGAATAAATCATATTACATACACTTGAACCTTTGAATTTTTTATTCGTTTACCACAGTTCCCGGCCAGCAACTAGTTTGTAGCCCAAAAAAGTCTGTATCGCTACAATGAAAAATTCTCAAAAATGACAATTTACTCCAAAGTTCGGAGAATTTATTCAGATTTCACAGCAGATACTTTGGAATGAATAAATCATATTACATACACTTGAACCTTTGAATTTTTTATTCGTTTACCACAGTTCCCGGCCAGCAACTAGTTTGTAGCCCAAAAGCGTCTGTATCGCTACAATGAAAAATTCTCAAAAATGACAATTTACTCCAAAGTTCGGAGAATTTATTCAGATTTCACAGCAGTTTTTTGCGAATAAAAAAATCATATTACATACAATTGCACCGTCGCATTTTTGTGCGTGTACCAAACTTCCCGGCCAGCTACAAGTTTGTAGCCCAAAAACGTCTGTATCGCTACAATGAAAAATTCTCAAAAATGACAATTTACTCCAAAGTTCGGAGAATTTATTCAGATTTCATAGAAGTTTCTTGGGAATGAAAAACTTATATTACATATAATTGAACCCTCACATTTTGTGTGCGTGTACCACAGTTCCCGGCCAGCAACTAGTTTGTAGCCCAGAAGCGTCTGTATCGCTACAATGAAAAATTCCAAAAATGACAATTTACTCCAAAGTTCAGAGAATTTATTCAGATTTCACAGCAGTTTTTTGGGAATGAAAAAATCATATTTCATATAATTGAACCTTCGCATTTTGTGTGCGTTTACCATAGTTCCCAAACAGCAACAGGTTTGTAGCCCAAAAGCGTCTGTATCGCTACTCTGAAAAATTCTCAAAAATGACAATTTACTCCAAAGTTCGGAGAATTTATTCAGATTTCACAGCAGTTCCTCGGGCATGAAAAAATCGTATTACATACAACTGAACTTTTGCATTTTGTGTGCGTGTACCACAGTTCCCGGCCAGCAACTAGTTTGTAGCCCAAAAGCGTATGTATCGCTAAAATGAAAAATTCTCAAAAATGACAATTTACTCCAAAGTTCGGAGAATTTATTCAGATTTCACAGCAGTTATTTGGGAATGAAAAAATCATATTACATATAATTAAACCTGCGCATTTTTACAGCAGGTACCACAGCTCTCGGCCAGCAACTAGTTTGTAGCCTAAAAGCGTCTGTGTCGCTGCACTTAAAACTTCTCAAATATGACAATTCTAGATTTAACTCTAAAGTTCGGAGAATTTATTCAGATTTCAGAGCAGATATTTGGTAATAGAAAAATCAAATAACACATTATTGAACCTCTACCTGCTTTTTGCAGGTACCACAGTTCCCGGCCAGCAACTAGTTTTCAGTCTACTTGCGTCTGTATCGCTACACTGAAAAATTCTCAAAAATGACAATTTACTCCAATGTTTTGAGAAATAATCTAGATTTAACGATGAAAAATCAAATTTTATATTTTTGATCCTTCTTGATTTTGTGCAGTTATCACAGGGATTCTATTACGGTGATAGAATTCTGGGCTAACTTCACTGACAATTGAAATTAATTAATGAATAAGTAAATAGCATTGTTTCCCAATAAAACCCAAATAAACTATAATGATAGCATAAAATTTTCTAAAATTATTATCACATAAAACTCTCCTTGTTTCAATGGATAAAATTACGGGCTAACTTCACTGACTGTCGTGACAGAAAAAAACGGGCTGAGAGTAGCATATAGTAAAAACAAAATTAATTGAAGTAGTTGATGTTATTTTTTTGTTGCAGATTTTTAGAGGAATCATTTTAAAATAGGTTATTTGAATAAAAATTAGTTTTAACTGAAAATTGAATTTAATTAATGAATAAGTAAAATAGCATTGTTCCGTAATAAAACTCAAATAAACTATCATGATAGCATAAAGTTTTCTAATATTATTACCATATGAAAATTTCCTTGTTTTACGGGATAGAATTACGGGCTAACTTCGCAAAGATGATCTATGATCTGTGTGTAATTATGGTAAAGAGCAAATAGCTCATCCTGTTTACCTAGCTCATCAGTAGTGGAACTGTGTATGAGCCATTCTTTATTGTGGACATTGAAGTCACCAAGAACTACAAATTTGGCATTAGGATACTCAGACAACCTATCTATTTTTTCAGATAGGTCATGAAAAAGGTTGATGTTCTCAGGTGAATTAGGGGAGCGATATAGACCAAATACAAACAACGTTTGATTTGAGCAGCAAATCTTAAGGGAAACCATGTTGTGTTATTTTGAATTTAATACAAAATTTTTAATTCTTACGTAAGGAATGGTGTTTCTAATATACACACAAACACCATGCTTAAAATAAAAAAAGAAAGCAGTGTTAAGGACTGCCGACAGAAGTGAAAACTTAGATCTGTGAAATAGCTGTGTCTTTTATCTGTCTTCCAATTATTGTAGCAATGCAAATTAAAATTTCAGAATGTTTCAATTAAAATCATTAAAATTATTCTGGGTTTCACATCTATCAGCATTCCAAGCAACTATTATATACATTTTTATATCTTCTATAACAATAATAATAATAATAATAATAATAATAATAATAATAATAATAAAATAAAGTGTTTGTCTGTCTGCGTGCGCTCTCCAGCGAAATCTGTAGCACATAGGAGTCTGAAAATTTTCCAGGAGAAGGCCATTAACAGGTACTAATGCACCTCGGAGCCGAAATTTTAAAATTTAATTTATTTGTTTGAATTAATAATTTAAATTTTCCGAATGTTTAAATATATGCCTAAATGTATATTATATTTTATACATAAATTATTCAACTTTCACTCAGTTATCTTTGATCGATTTTTTTTCCGCAAAACAGAATTACCATTCAAATGGAAAATTAAAGTTGACAAACAAATTCATTTAGATGAAAATTATATACATTTATATATTTATTATATACATACTATTATATGCATCCAACACATTACGTTGCTAATAATATTTCTAATTTGCAACACTCATGTTCTTGATTTGGTGTATATACGAAATATTAATACGTTTCCGGAAAATTATAACAGATCATAAATTAATATAACTTAGTGAAAAGATGATACATCCAGCAAACTACTCAAAAACCTCTCCATTTAGTATTTCAAAAAAATATTATAGAATCAAAAATTCATATTTCTTTCAAAATTTCAAAAATATCCTAAAACTTTTTTCAAAATTATAAAATATTGCAAAATTTTTTATTCAAAAATTTACACTTTTTCCAAAATTCTAAAAATATTGCAAGAACTATAATAAAATCAAAAATTGAAAACTTTTTCAAAATTCTAAAAATATTTCAATAATTGTATCAAAATCGAAAATACAAATTTTTTTCATAACTCAAAAAATATTACAAAACCATAAATTGAAACTTCTTCCAAATCAAAAATTCAAAATTCAAAAAACTTTTTCCAAAATTCCAAAAATATTTCAAAAATTGTAATAAAATCAAAAATTTAAAACTTTTTAAAACTCTAAAATTATACCTAAAATTCTTACAATATCAAAAGTACAATTTTTTTTCAAAATTCCAAAAATTATACCAAAATCAAAAATTCCATGTTTATTTTCATGTGCGATAACATTTTATGTCAAACAAATTAATTATTTCATTTTTTTCCAAAAAATGGAGTAAAAAAATGAAAATCGATGTATAATCTTTGGTCTGTTTTATTAATGCTAAATAAAACAAACACCAACCCATAGATCATTAATTGCTTATTTTTATTTCCACTCAAATTATAATATATTTCGTTATTTACTTCATCTTTAAAGCCTTGGTTTAGATTCTTTAGATATGAATCAAAATCATGTTCAAAATTATGATTCATTGAACTTATGCTGTTTCTTGTAAGTGTTGGCAGGAAAGACTTTACTTGATGCTTTTCCCACAGATATCAATAATTTGAGTTAAGTCGATGTTCGTATACAGTCAGAGAACTGTCCCAGTAATTGAAAAACCTTTAACAATTCAAATTAATCAGTTTTGTCTTTTACTGTTAGTCCCTTTAGCTGATGCTATTCGGTGACATCAGTTTTGAGAAGTAATTCCAAATAAAACGAGTGTTTAAATTTAAAATCAATTCTGAATTTTTATTATAAATGTTCTGCTAT
Source organism: Diogma glabrata (assembly GCA_963693315.1). Taxonomy (NCBI): domain Eukaryota; kingdom Metazoa; phylum Arthropoda; class Insecta; order Diptera; family Cylindrotomidae; genus Diogma; species Diogma glabrata. The sequence continues at coordinate 15,276,140 of OY856188.1, read as the reverse complement.
ATATACAAAATAGTTAATCGATATACATAATACAAAATTGTTTCCCCAATATTTTCATCCCTACCAAAAATATAAAATTATCAATTTTCTTATATACTTGAATTTTACTTAAATATATATATATAAAATTCGTTAACCAAAATTTGTTTATTAGACAAAAAAGGAATATAAAATTTTAAAGCTATTAAAATGAAAATCGACACGATTTCACACACTTATTATTTTTTATATTTTTAAGTAATTTGACCAAGTTATTAATTTAAGTTTGTTTACATTCTTTCATTTGTTTATTTATGTTGTTGTAGGTTTTTTATGCTCATAATATTTTTATCATTTATTGTTTCAACACGTGCAGGGAATGCATGTGAGATTTTCTTATTGTAAGTGGTTGTTTGTTTATTATAATATTTCTTGTTTTAGATTTATGTTTGTTTTTTGTGAATGATTTATTCGGAAGCCAGTAGCTACATTTGAGATGTAGTACAAAATGTTTCGAAGTTTTTCTGACTTCTTCTTCAGCAAGCACCGAGACCTAGGGCAACACCGAAAACACACAAACCAGAAGTTAGAAAAATCATCAATTCCAGAAACAGTCCCACTTTCAGAATGGCAAAATATTTAAGTTCTATTTTAAACATGACGGGAATACACAACAAGTACAACATCAAAAATTCATACCAACTTAAAATATTACTTGATGACATGGTGATAGACCATAATGATGTCATGGTATCATTTGATGTAGTGTCCATGTATGAAACAATTCCCATAAAAGAGGTGCTGAGATCGCTAAAGAAACGATGGACGACCATAAAAAATGTCACTAAAATACCCGAGAAAATCTTTTATGAAATGATAATGCTTTGTGCAAATAAAAGCAATTATTTAACGTATAAAGGAAGATTCTACAAAAAAAAGATGGACTAACGATAGGAGGTTCTGTTTCGGGCAGTTTAGCAGATTTTGTCATAACTGACTTATTGGATTCTGCCATAAACAAAGGAGGATTAGAACCAACTCTAATGGTAAAATATGTCGATGATACATTGGCCTTTATACCAAAGGAAGAGGTGGAGAATTTTTACAACATTCTAAATGGAGAGCATGAATCCATAAAGTTTACGTATGAAATGGAAGACATGGGAACGATTGCGTACCTGGATATGAAGATCAACAAAAATACAAATAACAAAATAACAACCAGACATTACCAAAAACAAACATTCCATGGAACATCCAATGGGACAAAAAACTGGTATGGCCTATGGTACCATTGCAAGAATGCTTGATTGAAAAACAGAAGTATACAGAATATTTAAAATGAATGAATACCCACATAAGTTTACTGTCAAAATTGCCAATCCAAACAAAGGAAAATTTAAAAGTTGTTATAACATATAAAAAGTCAGACAAGTGCGAATAAAATTCGCTCGTCAAGGATTCCGTGAATGTAAAAGAACACAATATCAAAAACTATTGACAAAAAGTTGTGTTGTAATGTCCTTATATTTCCAGACCATAGACGCATAACAAAGTTATTTGAGACTTTGCTATGATTTTCATTCAAAATTTACAAATTATCCTGTCTCTGCGAATTTTTTCAAATTTTTCTGTCAATCATCGTCGAAACGTAGGGAGCGAAACGATCTGAATTTTGCACTTTTTTGATAATAACTCAAAAACTTTACATCACAAAATTCTAAAAAAAAATTGCAATGATTTATAAATTAGGTGCTCTTTTAAATGACAACACACCCGCTTGGGTTCAAAAAGATATTCTTTTACTCTCTTTACACCGATCCCCTAAACACAAAGAAATATAATTATTTGAGACCTCTCTATAATTTTCATACAAAATTTACTAAATTTCCTAGCTCTGTGAATTTTTTCAAATTTTTCTGTCAATCAGTGTTGAAACGTAGGGGGGGGGGGGGGGAGACGCTCTGAACTTTGCACGTTTTCGTCCATAACTCAAAAACTGTGCACCGCAAAATTCTAAAAAAAAATTGCAACAAATTTTAAATTACATGTTCTTTCAAATGACACCCCACTCGCTTGGGTCAAAAATTCCAAATTCAATTTTTGATTTCGTAAATTTTCCTACCTACAAAAGAAAAAGCAATAATTATTATTAAGTATATAAATTTCCTGAAATTAAAGACAAAATTTAATCAAAATAATAATGAATTATGAAAAATGTAATTAATTTTTTAAAGAAATGAAAATAATTTTATATTGTAGCAAGCGTGGAGCGAGATGTTGATTTGGGCGCCTTTATTATTAAAACAATAAAACACTTCGAGTTTAATAAAAGTATAATTATATTTTATAATTTATTTCACAAATTTTTAGATAAAATACGCGGAACAGTAACTTTATCGAAAAGCGCGGTATGAAAAAAGCAACAGAATCTTAAAAGATCCAAAATTTTATATCATTCTAAAATGAGAGAAAATTAAAACTGACAACAAGATTAAATGAGAGTATGTCTTGCGCATGCGTATACCTGAATAATAAAGCTTGTGTTTATACCGCGATATAGGTTAGTAACGTATACGTTTAGACATGCTACAGACTCCCCCTTTTAAATTTGAAGTCGTCCCGATAAAGTTTAAAACAAAAGTTAGGATGTCATCTTATGTTGTCGTGGTGACATCATGGGTTGAGGTAGTTTCATTCGAAGTTTCCTTTGGTCGTCCCCTCTTACGAATCTTATGTACTGGTGCTGAAACATTATCGTCTCCCAAATACGGTTTAATTAATGAAGAATGATATTTGCCAATAATAGTTTTGTTGCGATCAGCTGTCTCCAATTCAAACGTAGTTGACGAAATAACTTCACAAATTCGATAAGGGCCATCTCTACGTGGAGCTAACTTCTTGGTGAAACCTTTTGATGCATTACTTTGAACTTTTGATTCTAAAAAAACTAGATCGCCCAGTTTATACGGTTGATTAGATCGTCGGCTATCGGCATATGCTTTTCGCTGGTCCTGCTTGCCTTCATGAACTTCACGAGCATCTTGGATTGTGTCTTGCAATTTTAACAGATATGGAGTTATTTGCGGTACGAAATTTTCAGCTACGACAATAGAACGTATGTCGTTTGAAACATCTTCAAGAATACGTAATTTACGGCCATATGTAAGAAAACCTGGAGTGTGGCCAGTCGAATCACATTTCGTTGTATTAATTGCAAATCTAATACTTGGTAAAAATTGCGACCAAGTACGATGTTTTCCATCAACATAATTTGCCAATTGAGTATTCATGTCTCGGTTCTTCCTCTCCACTGGGTTGGCTTGTGGATGGTATAATGGAGTTAAATTTTGTTTCACTCCCAAACAATGCGTAGTATGTTGCATAATTTCACTAATAAACTGGACCCCGTTGTCTGAGATAAGTCTTCTAGGGAGCCCATAACGCAGAAATATTTCATCAATCAAAATTTTAGCGCATTCGACAGCTGTTGCGCTCTTCATAGCAAATAATTCTACCCATCGGGAAGCAACATCTTCAACGATAAGAATCCACTTGAAACTCTCTTCCGTTTCTGGTAATGGTCCAAATAAGTCAACTGCGAGTACTTCAAAACGTTGTTCCATATTTAGGGTTTTTAAGAGACCCGATGGCTTCAAGTTGGTAGCTTTATATTTTTGGCACTCATTACAACGCTTGCAAAATTGTTGAATGAATCGTCGCATGCCAGGCCAATAATATTTCGTTGCAATTTTATGAATGGTACGGTCCGCACCATAGTGTCCAGCAGTAGCATCACAATGATAACGTTGAACAATATATTCTCGTGCAGATTCTGGTATGACTAGTTGAGCCTCTGAATTCTCTTCATACGTATAGCGATACAGAACTCCTTGTTCCATTAGATAACCTCGTTCCATATAATTTTCGAGATCAGGACTGTCAGGTTGCTCAAAACTTTGGATGATCTTTTTGAGTTGTTCGTCACCCATTTGCATTTTACGTAAATTTTCTGGACCTCTTCTAGGAAAATCAATTTCAACAGTATTGATTATTACGTGGTTATCATCGTTATTTGGTTGAGCATCATTGACAAGTGGCCTCGACAGAGTGTCAGCCACAACATTAGCTTTACCTGGAGTATACAAAATAGATAAATTAAAAGATTGTATCAAAGTGACCCACCTGGCTAAACGTCCAGATGGACATTTCAATGTTAGTAGCCATCGAAGTGGTTGATGATCTGTTTTGACTGTGATGATAGCACCTTCGATGTATCCACGAAACTTTTTGAGAGCCCAAACCACAGCAAGTGTTTCTCTCTCAGTAGTACTATAATTCTTTTCAGGTGGTGTAAGAAGTCTGCTAGCAAACTCAATAGGTCGCTCTTCCTCGTTTTCTCCCTGAAGTAGCACTGCACCCCATGCATATGAACTAGCATCTGTCCTGATTAAGTATGGTAAGTTATCATCAGCTTGACGGAGTATTGGTGCTGTGGTCAAAAGTTGCTTGAGTTGATTAAAAGCATTTTGTTCTTCAGTCCCCCATTTCCAAGCTGCAGTTTTCTTTGTCAAGTTACTTAAAGATCGACCCACATTTGAAAAATTATTGATAAATCTCCTATACCACGAACATGTTTGAAGGAAGGTACGAACTTGTTGAACATTCACCGGTGGTTTCATACTGGAGATAGCAGAAATCTTTTCTGGATCCGTGCTAATGCCATCGGTCGTAATCAAGTGACCCAAAAATTTTATGGTAGAGCGGAAAAATGAGCACTTCTGTCTGTTTGCTTGAAGTTTAAATTCCTGGAGTCGACGAAAAACTTTTCCCAAATCTTGAATGTGTTGTTCAAAACTCGTTGAAATAATAATGATATCATCCAAGTAAGCCAAAATTGTAATTCCTTTAAGTTCAGATCGGAAGCGATCAATCAATCTCTAGAAGGTCGCTGGCGCGTTCTTCAATCCAAATGGCATTCTGCGGAAGCGATATAATCCAAATGGCGTAATAAATGCGGTTTTATCTCGATCACTTTCCTTAACATTTACTTGCCAATATCCAGATTTAAGATCAATGGTTGTCATAAATAAACTTCGTTTTGCTAAATGAAGGATTTCATCGATTCTAGGCATTGGATAACTATCAGTGATTGTGACGGAATTGAGGCGACGATAGTCGATACAAACTCTGGTGTCGTTGTCTTTCTTTGGTACTAATATCACAGGCGCTGCCCACGGCGATTCACATTCTTCGATTACATTAGTGTCAAGCATTTTATCAATTTCTATTTTCAGTACAGCTTTTCTAGGTCCAGATAATTGATAAGGCGGAACAGCAATTGGTTGTTGGTCAGGAGTGATCAATTTAATATGATGTTCACCGAAATCAGTTGGCTCTCCCCCTGGTTGAAAGATACTATCATATTTATTTAAGAGATCACTAACCAGAATACGCTGTTCAGGATTCAATTTGGTTCCTTCATCTTGTCGAAGATCAATTGACATAATTTGAGTTGAGTTATCATGCTCTTCAGATTCTAGGCAATACAGTTGCTCAGGCTGGTCTCCGAAATTCCATGTCTTTTCTGACGGATTTAACGCAATATTAGCATCTTCAATGAAATCAATTCCCAGTAATGTTCGCGTATTATCTTCTGGAAATACAAGAAACAATGTAGGTATTATTTTAAAACCAATATAAACATCGGTTCGTGTCATAAGCACATGTTTATTTTCTTGTGAGGATCCATCAGCTAATTTAACAGTTATAGTTGTTTCCTCAAACTGAACGTTGTTCTGCTTCATAATTTCGTACAAAGACGAACCTGCAATACTAGCACGGGATGCTGTATCCAATAATCCAATTCCATCTACATTCAAAATATTTATTCGTAATATTGGTCGTTTACGAGGTGATATGTGAAGAACATCCGAATCCAAAGAGTTAAACGAGACTGAAGGTTTTGCAGAGCCAAGTGATTTTGATTTACACGATGGACAGTTCGTTCGAACAACGCCAGGGGTACCACAGCCATAGCATTTAATTTCAGATGATGTCAAAGCATTTGATTTCTCTTCTGGTTTTCGAGTTTCAGATTTGTTTTGTAGTTTCGGACAATCATTTCGTAAGTGACCCTTCTCTCGACAATATACGCATTTGTTAACAAAGTCAGTATTTCTTTGAAAATTACGGGTGGATTGAACAGCTTTTGGTTTAACTTCATCGAAGAATAGCTCTTCAGCTCGAGCAAGTTTTAAAGCTCATCATATGTTGTGAAAGAATCACGTTTAATCTTTTCTCTTATTCTCCTTGCAAGTAGTCCATATATCATATCTAATTGCATAGGTTCCGTAACAGTGATTTGCGAAAACAAAGCTCTGACTTTACATACAAACATATCAGTTTTTAAATCATCTTGACGGAGTGAGTAAAGTTCCATAAATATTCGGTATGGTGGTTTCTTTTCTCCGAAAGTTGACTTTAATAGTCTTATAGCATCATCAAATGAAAGAACTGTGGATTTGACACCTTGCCACCAGACTGCTGCATCATTTGTCAAAAGCATAGGTATTCCTTTCAATGCAACGTCCTCCGGTATATTTGCACAATCTTTATATGTCGAAATGGCGTTTATGAATGCTTCCACATTTGTTTTACCATCAAAACGATGAGAGCAATTCGAAAAATTTCCTGATGTAGTTATTATAACAGGGGTTTCCGGTCTGGTTCCGATTGTTTCTTTCATCATGCGAATCAGTTCCATAAACTGTTGCTCTGACATATTGACCCCTTCTGCCATTCTCTTGGATCTCGTACGAGAAGCTACGGTACTAGAAAATGTTTTGTTTATAGATTGTTTACTGTTTACTATATTACCTCGGCCTCCTCCACGTAACCTAGGGATTCCTGCCAGTTTATCGAAAAAAATTTTGAAATAATTTTAAAAACATACAAATCAAACTTTACAACAATTTATATAAATTATTAGGTTAAAAGTTTATTCATAAATGTTTTAAAAGTTTGGTTAGGAATTTTCCTTGAAATTGAAAAACTTTATTCAAAATCAACACACTACATATAAATCGAAAAGCTTACCAGAAGATCACTTTATAGTCTGAAAGCTCAATAAAAATTTTCGAAAATTTATGATTATAAACACTTCAACTATTAAATTAATTAAAATGTTCAAAATATTTAATGAAAGGTCTATAAAGAATGAACCTAGTTTAAAGAAATGTTTTTCACTAACATTTACAAAAGAAATGTTTTCAGGTTATGTGTATTTTAATGAAGATCCTTTAATTGAAATCACTAAATATATAGAATGTTGTTTTTTATGTAAAAGTTCATTAAGAACATAACCACACAACAAATTTTAAAATGTTAAGCAACAAAAAAAATAATTATTTAAAAGAAAATTGCCTTACATAGAAACAAACACAAAATGTTCGAATTTTAATTTATATCTCACGTCAAACAAGGTCAAATTTTAAAAATGGACGATACACAAATTATAAAATTAAAACGTTTGTTCGTGTCGATAAAATAAAATACCTCTTTACGGCTATCTTAAATAATTTACCGTTTCAGCAAATTACGTGCAAATGAATCAATCCAAAATTGAGGCTATTAAATCAAAACCAAATTCCATTCGACGGAAAACGATTCACGTGCAATTTTCCACTGGAACACGTGAATACATCCAGAAATGAGGTTATGTTGATCCAAAATTACACGACACTTTTCTGATAAAATCACTAATAAAGTTATCCAAATACCTTTTGCTTTCATTATATCCAATTTCAAAGCTGTTTACAAAACATTTTCCATCGGCGAAACTGCATAAAATTCCTCGATGAAAACCAAATTTAATAAAAAAAATTTTTATGGTGTTCGAGTCCACTCGTTGGGCTGCCAATTGTAGCAAGCATGGAGCGAGATGTTGATTTGGGCGCCTTTATTATTAAAACAATAAAACACTTCGAGTTTAATAAAAGTATAATTATATTTTATAATTTTATATCATTCTAAAATGAGAGAAAATTAAAACTGACAACAAGATTAAATGAGAGTATGTCTTGCGCATGCGTATACCTGAATAATAAAGCTTGTGTTTATACCGCGATATAGGTTAGTAACGTATACGTTTAGACATGCTACAATATATAAAAATGACAGCCACAGAAAAATGCGTCTTATTTCAACTACTACTTTGATTTCTATTTCCACTATTTTGATCTCTTGTTTTATTTTTAAAATATTTTACCCTTTGGTGGTTCTAGAGTTGAGTGGAGGATAGATTTTAATATATAGATTGGCTGCTAGTGGCGTTGAATTCTCCTGGAGATGAATATGATTATCGAGATGTTGTTGGAGATGTTGTATCCAATATAAGGAGAATTTGTTGTTTAGCACTATCTGATATCCTGATTCACTAAATGTTGCATTCTCCGGCATTTTTCACTATTATCTTCAACAGTTATCGAATCACTTAATTCATTATCTTTTTCTAAATTATTCATCTTAAATAATGGCAGAATCTATGTAATGAGAATTGTGTAAATGTATCTGATAAAATGGTTGAAGTCAAAGATATTGAAGAACGCGAATATTTGACATCATCAATGGTTCTGTTTTCTCATTATAATTAATTAATAACGTGTCTTGATTTGATTTCCATAAATTTATTTTATTACATTTTGACTTAACATGTTAACAGTAAAACATTTATTATAATATTTAAAATTTGGAATAGTGAAAAATAAAATTTAAAACAAATTTATTACACAAACATTTTTTTACATCACAAAAATCAAGAATTTTATCAAAACTATTTGGAAAAAACAAAATCCGAATAACAATAATATATATTTTGATTTTTCATAAATGTTAAGGAAATCATCGCCTGCTAAATTTTAATTTTTTTTTGAGAAATAATTTAAGTTTTGATGTTCGCCACAACCCTAGGTCCAAGACTTAGAGTCTTAATGAGTCTTAAATAAAATACAACTTACAATTTTTCCCTGAGTCTGTAGATGTTTAAAAACAATCCGCAAGTTCTGTTTTATCCAATAAAATTCTTTCTTCACAATATAACTACTCGGCATCGCCAAAGGAGAAGAATAACTGTTTGGTTTCTTTTTCCGCTCAAAGACATTTGACTTAAATTTAATTTATCTAAATATATCTTCATTTAAATGGGCACCAATTGCATTCCATAGTTTAATTATATTTGATATTTTTATCCAGCAAATTTTGGTGGTTGTCAGCCTTCCCCCTCAACAATCCAAAACCGTTACCTTTTCTGGTGGTATAAAAAAATCTTCAGTAGGGGTGGGCAATAAAAACTGGCGTATTCGGCCATCACTACTCTTGCTTCCTTCACTATACCTTTAGTCCAAGAATTAGGTTACAGGTCGTTCATTGTCAGAACAACATCTGTGACTGCAATAGGCTTTACTCTTTAAAACCGTTTAGTTTGCCTTGATAGGGTAGGCATATGTTATTTTGTCCACCGTTGCCAGAATTGTTGAGTAATTTTTTGGGAAATCTTTCAACTTTTGCGTAGAATCAGTATAATTTCACGTTCCTAGGAGGAATTGGTTGGGTTTCAGATCTTCGTTTGTATTTGATTCGATGACAATGTATGTAAGTGGTCTTGAATTTATCACGATATCAAGTTCTGCTAAGGAATACTTTAGTAACTGAAAGATTTTGAATTGACCGTACAAATCTTTCCCACGCACCTTCTATGTATGGACTCTTTGGTAGCCGTCCATAGTTTGGGAATCAAGAATTTTTGTCTCAGCTCATCGACCACTGTCTCATGATTGTCGTCTCAACATGGTGATTCAAGATGATTTCCATCTAGAGATAGTAACAGTTTATAATTTTTGAAAACATTTCTGAGGACGAAAGAGATTTCATCACCATATTCATCGAACTGGGCCGACCGATATAACTCAAATTTACAGTTTCTATTTCTCCGACTGTAAAGACGCCAGACCAAGTTGCTCTCCCTTTTTTGACGTCATCTGCAAACCATCTATTCGTCGATGAAACTACTGCCTCTTTTTTTCATTTAGTTGCATCGTTAGCCACGTTCAGTTTTGTCGGAATCCAATGTGATTCTCGAAAATGTGTTGAATCTAGTATTTTTGCAACTCTGTGTGCTGGAAGTTTCGGTTTTCTGAACGACACTAATGTAGGACGTCCATTAAGTAAGACAAAAAACCCTTTTCGCTCTTATTTATACAGTAGCGATGTCAGGAGACGGGAACCTTCAGTCACAACATTTTTAGAGATTCTCCATTGACAGTAGTAGCAACATTTCAAACAATTCTGGCCTTGTTTTGGCTTATTTAGATTCGAAACATATCGGAAGATATTTCTTTCTCTTTTGTATTCTATAGTTTGCGGATGTAAGATAACGAGATATATTCGTACCAACGAGGTCTCAAAAATCTGTCGCGCATATTCATCATTCGTAGACTGAAGCAGTTTTTCAAGTATTTTAACTCCAAAGCTCTCGGTAGAGAAGAAATCCTTGATTGATTGATGGAGATCTTCTTTTTGACTACAATCGCATGAAGGGATCAGTTTTTATTGATTTCGTAATTTATTTATTTTTGATCTACAGGTGTAACAATCCCGGCTCCCGCGTACTCCATCCAGTCTCAACTTTTGACATTTGAGTTAACGTTAGATATCATATACCCTTGGCAATATCAGTGAGACATCACTAGCCAAGGTGATATCTTAGGGGTGCTAGCAGATTAACTGTATTCAGTCATCGGTAGCACATTCATTCAGTCTGAGGTGTGGAATATTCCTTGGTGATGGTACGCTTTTGCTTATTTGACGTCCACAAATTTTCTACTCAAATAAGCCACTGCTTTGATTACAGTATGTGTCAAGTATGCTCTATGCTTGAGTTAGCCTGACATTTTAAACTGAAAAGAAAATAATGCAAATCCAATTGCTATTTCTGAAATTGTTCTGATCCACCAGTTGATGGAGGGAGATGTGGTGGTGATTAAGTACATTTTCCTTGATTGTTTTTACAGAAATATGAAAATTATTCTGAAAAATTCTTTTCTAAAAATGAGAACCATTACTTGATACTTTGTTGCGTATTCTTCTATATCAAAATCATGTTTAGGTCCAACATAATATTGTGCTATCATACCTCACTATTCCAACTGTTATTTGCATGTCAAGTTTTTATCCGACCAACCATTTAACCAATAATTTTGAAATGTGGAGGACTGGATCCGTGCATGTGATTTCCAGCTTACTCGGCCATTTTGCTATTAATATACACACAGTTTAGATTTTCCAGATGTTTTGTATAGTCTAGCTAGAAATTTAGAGGCTGGTGTAATATTATATGAAAAGTTATCTAGAACGGTTCCAATAATTCCAAGGAATTTCTTCCAAGTATAGTGATTGACGCTCCACTATCCAATAATCCAGAGATGTTTTTGTCCAAAATCTTAATTGTTAATCGCGGCCGAGGATCCTTTGTTTCTGAAAGGATAGATGAAATACAAGCTTTGCGAAATAATCTCCTGATCCTCCAATAATTGATGCAACGTCCGAGACGTCTGAAATATGTACGATGTAGTAATGGGCAATTAAATGTAACTGATGAATTTACTCTGGTTTCTTTGGTGGTGGCAGATCAGATCCTCCTGTGTCCCCATGTCTCTCGTCAATTTCTTCGGGCTCATTGGATATTGAGCCGAGGGTACCATTCCCGAAGCACGTACTCCCGGACGATAGTTTAACGACGGATAGGTCGCGGTAATATCCTTCTTGGTTGTGAATCCACAGCTTCAATATATCTATCCTGTTCTGGTTCCACTTCTGATTCATAGTTGTCCATCTGCTGCATTTCGCTAATCCTTAAATTTGATGTTTTGGTCGGGACTGGTGTAGACCACAAACGTTCGAGCTTCTGACACAATGTCCGAAGTTCGTCCATAGTTGTGATTGTCACTGCCAGTGTAGCGTTTTTAAGTTCTACACTCAGTCCTTCCCTAGCGATCTCTAGCAGTTCATTTGCAGCAAATGGCCGAACTAATCGTCGATTCAACGAACCAACTTCCACCAAGTATTCGTATACGTTCTCTTTTGCTTTTTGCTTACGGCTCAGTAGAACACGTAGTACCGCTTTGCCGTCGTTGAGCGTACCGAAGGTGCGTAGGAGTCCTTCCCTTAGCACTGGGTAGGTCACCTCCTCATATTCATGAGTCAAATTCAAATAATATTTGTCAGCTGCTGCCTTGAGGTACCGTGGAACGATACACCTAAGGTCGTCCCAGGACACACGGTCCCTCCTGGCAGCCGCCTCTACTTGATGAATAAACTCATGAATATCAGGGCAATGACCATCCCCTGTGAAGCTTGGAACCCAATTTGAGTTGTAACGACTCAAATTGTTCCTACGTACCTCTCGGTATGCTCCCGTTGACAATGCTGAAGCAGCGATACGAAGTACCTGAGGAAGTTAGTTGTAAGGTGGTGGCGCTGTTTGTGGAGCCTGTAGATAATTTAATTGGAATTGTGGTGGTTGTTGTACTGGTTCTACCTGTGGATGATTTAATTGATGTTGTTGTGGTTACTGTTCCAAAGACGGATTATTGAATAATTGTTCAGTCCTCAGCTCTCAGACCTGATTGTTAAAAATATGCTGGTTGCAATTGTTCCGAACGTCTTGGTTGTTGATAGTTCTGTTGGTTCAAACTGCGAATTGCGTCAGTCATTGGTTGCACCGGAATCGGAGTTGATCTCTCGTCTGGCTGGAATGTAAGAGACTCAGATGGTACGGATGATACACCTGGTTTATTCTGCAGTACTGGAGGAGTTGACAATAACCGAAGCATTTTCCAAGCGCAAGATAGTTGGGAGGCAGCGTAGGTACGGGCTTCTTGCACATCGTCGCGTATACCAAACCTATTCGTTCTACCTGAATAGTGTAAGATTCGATTCGCAAAACCATCTAAGATGGTTTGATGTAACAGTTGCCGAAGTCGTCTTACTTCACTAAGAATATGTTGTGCTGCCTGCACCACCATTTGAGAATCAGCTACTAAATCTCTCGCGTGAGATACCGATATTGGAACTGCATCACTTGCTGCATGGTTTCGCCGTTCCTCCGCCCAATTGTCCTCCCTGTGATTCACACCCCGAACCAAACATTCAATGGGCTTGGATCTAATTGACTCGACATTTTGATAATAAAATTTAATAAAATTCAATTTCGCAACGAACAACAAAAACAAACCAATTCCAAAAAAAATAAAAATACCAAATAAAATAGTGAATTTAATACGTCCGGTATATTCGTCCGATGGAAAATAAAAAATGCAAAAATAACGAACAACGAAACACCCCAATTCGAAAATGGTTCTTCGTGCGGAGAAAATATAGCTGTTCGTTTTTCGTCAACATTTTGGAGGTGAAAGTTTTTTACTCGTTATTCGAGTATCGATGGGAATCAATTTGCGGGTTGGTTCGCGAAGCATTTCGAAGAAAATTTTGTGATCCCTTGAGTTAGAATTAGTAGAGGGCTTGAAAAATTCACCTGGAAGTTGGGGGGGGGGGGGGCTGGTTCGTATGCTAGTTCTATGAAAAACATTTTATGTAAATTTTAATGGATGTTTGTAAATCCTACAAAAGTAATCGGTAGCTCTGTGCTCCCGGGTGTTGCCTTTGCAACCGTTCAACCACGCCTTTCCATTGGGGATGATATAGGCTGTTGTTGTATACGATGAGCTCCAAGTTTACGGGTGGATTCAGTTAAAATGTTTGATCTTTGAATTTTGAAACTTGAGTTTTGTGAAAAAAAAACAGTGTTCAGTGGTTTATGATGCATCAATAGAGATACTCAACTTGCCATCGCTCAGTGGATGTGCGAGTAATGTTGCGCCACAAAGTGCACTTTTTACATTGGAGAATGATTCTTTGCAGACATCCGGCCAAGAGAGATCTTTTTGTGTTCTGGGCGTTTTCGTTGAAGTTGCCAAGTGTGTTTGAATTGGCTGCAACGATAATGATCCGGAAGAGTGACGGCATTTAGCTATTCATAATCTCCACATGGGCGCCAATAGTAAGTGTTCTTCTTTTTTCCATGAGTTTTAATCAAGTTTTTTAACTCTAAACCAGCTACGATATTTTTTGACGCGTGCAGTCTACGTTTTTCGAGTACATGAGTTGAATGCGAATGTGTGGTGTGCCACGTTGTGAGTGACGGGGTTGTTATAATTTGAGTTTTCTCCAAAAAAGACGAACAACTTAAGAATTTGATTGTATCTATTTCCGAGTCTATTTTGAAGTGGAGTTACTTACTTACTGGATTTATTTAGCGTTTGTTTTTCATGTCTTCTAAGAGATTTTATTTGCTGACAAAATCAACTTCTGTGATCGGTTTACTAGTTTCAACGATTCATAATTGCTCTTGTATAAATGACCGACGTAATCAAAAGTGCCAAAAGTATCAATTATAGAACTATTTGCTTCTGAAAAGATTAAGTTGAGCTTCCTGTAGGTTAGCCGATTACTAATCCGCAGCAGTACTGATATTTCAGCGCTTTTGTCTAACTTCCTACTGGGTGCCATTAGTAAGAGAATCATGAGCTAAAAAAATTTTTCTTTATGAAGTTGCAAGGTTCGATAAACTATTTTAAATTGGGACTAAAATTTAAAACTGGTACCAACACAGAATGATCTCTCGTCGAATCGATTGTGAGATCTATCCAGTAAATGTTAAACATTTCCTCGAGTAATGTGGAGAAATTGAATCGGGTTTACGAGTCTGCATAGGTTTATTTTGGATAAAGCTTATGGATTGAGGCTGATATTTGATTTTGGCGTGCTTGTTGTTGGTTTGTAAATTGCGTTAGCATTAAGAGAATCATTTGTTTCATAAACCTCGTTAGATAAATCAAGGTGAAAGTCACACCTCTGAAGGTTTTCGATCACTCATATAAGCTCACTCGAATAATTTTCCAAGGTATTTGTTTCTGTGGTTTTTGATGTCTCACCATCACTTTAATTTGTCTACACTTATGTGTAAAAAAAAAACTTATTTTTCACTAATTTAAAAAGTTTTTTAGGAGATTCTAAGCGTAGGTTTTCTCAATTGTTCATGTGGTGGGGTCACCAATTATTGGTTCTATGGAAATAACCAAACTTCATATAAAAAATCAAGTTGCCTTTATTTTTATTTTAATACACACATACATATGTTTTGATCCAGCAAAATGCAAATACTACAGAAAACATCACAACAAACGTTAAAAATATTTAAATCAACAAACAAATTTGAATATGTCCATATGATACTTTTAATCAAAATGACATTTAGTGTTACCCTACCTCCTTATTTAAAGCTGGCTTACCTACATAAATAATAGATTTTTATTGAACTAAATCAAATTTCATGGCAATAAACATTTTCCATTGAATTTTCAAAATGACGAACGTTTAGATTAAAACAAGATAAACAAAAACATTTTTTTCAATTCGAATAATTGGTTATTATTACGAAATGAAAAAAAAATATTTCAATAAAGAAAAAATCAAAAAATGAACAAGTAGATGAAATATAAAAAATTATGGAGAAAATTTATTGCTCAATGATGAAAAGAAAATTGGAAAAACAAAAAAAAAAAACTAGTACGAAAAATCGGAAATTACATAAGATTTTTTTTGTTGAGTTTATTTTTTGTTTGTTTTTTTCTTATCCGTTTTCATTATTTTTGTTTTTCTACTACTACTTACTTACATATGTTTTTCACTTTTCCTTTTTATTATTTTTATATTCATAAAGGATATTTTTAGTTTTGTTATGATTCAATACGGTGGTTGTTGATTTAGATAGGTGAAATGGTACGTCTTCGGTTCACCTTTTGGGAAATTCGTAAATAATTTGAAATCATAGTGGATTGTTAAGTAACCGGATAGGATGAGCAATTTTTTATTACATTTATTTTATGTTTTACTGTAGGGAATACAAAAAGGATTTATATTTTGGGAGTAACTGTGATAAAGAAGATTGATAAGAAATTATAAAGATGTTTTTTTCATTTAAAGTGATTCGTTTCGGTAGCTGATGATGTTGTTTGCAAAATCTGTTCATCATTTTATTTTTTGAAAATTCTTTGCAAGCTTAGACATCTTAATCAATATAAATATTTTGCAGGTTCAACTAAATGTTTCCTCGGTTCTCGGTTCACGAATATATAGCATCCTCAATAGTGCCACAATCAATAAGAGGAAACCAAATAAACTGCTGAGAGAAATAAAATCTCTTGTTTGGAAGAATTTTTCGAAAGAGGGTTTCAACGAACTTTGAACATATGAAGCACTCCTCAAATTTATTTTTTTTTTTTCCAAATTTTTTTACTCCTTGTATTCCTCAAACCTTATAATTATGTTTTTAACATTTCACACGAAAGACAAAACGAATAAAAATTTTGTCTCAATTGACTTTAAATAATTATAAAATAATCATTTAAATAATTATGAAATTTGGTTATTTCCATAGAACCAATAATTGGTGACCCCACCACATGAACAATTGAGAAAATCTACGCTTAGAATCTCGTAAAAAAAACTTTTGAAATTCGTGAAAAAAAAGTTTTTTACACATAAGTGTAGACAAATTAATGTTATGGTGAGACATCAAAAATCACAGAAACAAATGCCTTGGAAAATTATTCGTGTGAGCTAATATGAGTGATCGAAAACCTTCAGAGGTGTGACTGTCACTGTCACCTCTGACAAGATATATGAAACACACTTTTTAAATAATCACTTTTCAAATAATCACAAGTCACCATGACTAAAAGAACAAACAAAACAATTTACTATAACTAACATGTAATTAAAAAGTAAAAACTAACAATGAGAGAAGTGATTATTTAAAAAGTGTGTTGATTGTATTCTTGTTTTGCATCAATATCTAGTTAATACTTATATTGGACGTCAAAAATATTCCTTTCAGCAAACAATCGTATGCAGGCTACAACCGTAGTAAATTCCGGAGCACTTTATTTAAACAATTAATCCAATATGCATATTCATATAGGTTGGGCCCTTTTAAATTTTTTGTCATCTGGCCTTTCTCGAACCACTGCCATATTGTTTAAAACATTTAATTTTATTTGCCTGTATTATTTCCTTTTTTATTTTAAAAGTTGCTAACACAACTTAAAACACACAAAACTTATCAAAATAATGAAAACTTAGCGAAACAATGAAAACCTTACACCGTTAGGATAAAATAACACAAATTAAAAAAAATTGATCATTTTACATAATTTAATAAAACAAATTAAAATAAATTTTTTTCTTGTGCCACAACAACACTGCACATTATTTGATTTTATTTTACATGATCGATTCATTATTTTTAAGTTCTAATCATTACTCAACAATTTGAAGAATATTTCTTCTATATATATTTTTAAAAATTAAATAAACATGATGGAGTAGGAATTGACTGCACATCTCTTTAACTCGTCGTGAATATGATTGCATACAATACAACGAAACCAGTTAATAACAGATTGTTTCATTTCCTTCGAAAACGTTATTCTTGTTTTCTATCGATTTATAAAACATAAACAAAAGTAAGAACCAACCGTTTATCAATTAAATATGTTCATGTATTGTAAAATTTCATTTCTTTCTCCGTTTCATTATTGTAATAAAATGAAAGAGAGAAATTTAAACGATAGCAATTCTTTTGTTTCATTTTTTCTTATTTAGATGTTGCAAATTGAGTTCAAGTATATATAACAAAACAAATATTATAACTTTGATGTTTTACAGGGAGTCCGAAGAGAAGGTAGACCGAATGAATGTTAATAAAAATGTTGATGAAAGATGCAATGTAGTCGTATTATGAACAAAGATGGAAAAGTGTGGTAGTTGATTAAGAAATTAGTTTTTACAGTTAGTGCAGCCGTGGTTGTTTGAACTAAAAAGTACTATTTCCTTTTCTAACACCTTTATTCAGAACTCAAGGGTTCTCATTAGATGGTAGGTTTTTGTTCATACGATGCATGCTTAACATCACGTAATTTGGCGGGCATAACACATTTTAATTAGAAGAAATCACAGCGAAATGAAATGAATCGCAATGAGGCTCAATTAAAAAAAATAACCACCATTATAAATATATATACAGAAGAACTACTAACTTCAAGTACATGAGAGACGACATTACTATAGTTCACGATAAAAAACTATGTAAAAACTATTAGTAAAGATTTTGTAAAGAAATAAAATTTAATTTAATGAAAAAAAAATAAATTAAAAAAAAGACAGTAAGAAATCTATTACATACAAAATAAATTAACAGGGATCTAGAGTAAAGCTACTAATACAAAATAAGTTAACAGGTATTTAAAACTAAATGGGGGACTAATTTAAATGGCATGATCTGATGTCTTCAGAATGGTAAGTCCCCGTGGCCTTACCATTTAGATTCCTACAATTGAATATGTTTAATATGGAAGTCTGATAACAGTTGTTTTTTGAAAAAATTACTGCAGAATTGTTTACCATTGCCATTGTGTAGACACTCTGGAACACCGTAGGTTAGAAAAACTTCATTCTTCTTCAAGAATTCATTCACTGAAGGTGAAGTTGCATTTCTGAGGGGTTTGATTAATATGAATTTAGACCGATGGATGATCAAGGACAATTAGGAGATCAGTAATCTCGGATTTTGTCTGGGATACGTACCCGAAAAATTAATAGAAATATGTACACTGTTATGGTCGATTAGAGACAAACCGAGATTGCGTTGGTGGCCACAATATCTGGTTTGTTACCTTTATAGGTGACGAAGACCCACCTTTCTTCTTTACCCCCACATGAGTAGGGCTCGTATACTCGGGTATTGGATAACCGGGTACCCGGGTATTTGACCCAAAATTATACTACTCGAATATCCGGGTAATAGCTTCGAGTACCCGGGTAATAAAAAAACAAAATTCTCATGACACTCACTGTCGCTTTTGCTGATTTGTCCAAAAATAATTTCAGAAAATATATGTTGTATTGTAATATTTTAGATATAAGTTCGTAAATCAGCTAAGGCAGTCAAATAGTTACGAAGCTTGTAAGTAAAAGGAGCGTTTTAGCGACCAATTGAACCAAAAAAAAATTTATAAAATGAATGAATCTAGATTTTTTAGAAATACTTTTATCGCCTTAAAATGTAGATCCTTTAGAGATTCATGAGTAACATAAACTCCCACATAAACGACTACAGTTATTTTCCGATTGTTTAATTTATTTTATTTTTATAATTAAAATGTTTAAAAACAGTAAAAAAAAATTATTTTAATGTATTGCAAATAAATGGCAGTAAGAACTAACATTTTATCAAAGCGGGTAGAAGTTCAGGATGGCAAAAAGTTAAAACTAATTTTAGATTGTAAAACACGGTGGAATACGCTCATTGCAGCAATAAATCAATTTTTTAAATTAAAAAATGCATTAATACTGCACTCAATGAGCTAGGCGCTGACAAAATGAACGAATGCGATTTAGAAATATTATAAGAAATCTCATTTATTCTCGAACCGCTTATGCTAGCAGCACAAGAACTGAGTAAAGAAAACGCCACCCTTATAACAGCTGAATGTAAATTTTTACTCGTACTAAAAAAATAAACGAGATTAGTACACCTCTTTCTCGTGAACTATTTAAAAATTTGAAAAACGAAGTTGATGGACGTGGACAAAAGAATATAATAACATTATCATTGGAAACAATCAATAATGACTATACAATCGTGACTTAGGATTTTAATTAGAATAGAAATGTCCGCCATTCTATGAATTCACACAAAGCATTGTCTAGAAATTTAATGCAACAAATTCCATATAATGTAAAAACATTTCCATAATATGAAGTCTAATGACAGTGGAAAAATTCAACTTAAGTAAAAATAAATAAGTTATGAAGAAGTTTCAACTTTGAGATTGTCATCGCCTCAACGGCGCAATCGAATCCTTGGGCGTGTCTGCCCAGGGATTCGAGCCGGGCACTGACGAGGTAGGTTCGAATCCCAACCGAAACACGAAAAATGTGAAGTGGAGCTTTTTTCTGAGAAACTTCAAACCATACCTTTGAATTGAAAATATTCCAATTACTTCTTTACTTACTTGAGTTTAATTGATCTCAAAAATTCAAAATTAATTTAAATTCCCTTAATGTAGTCTAATGTTAATACATATAGGACTACAAATTGACCAAGTGTCAGCTATGGATTTCACATTAATTGGAAACAATCAATAATGACTACACAATCGTGACTTAGGATGTTAATTAGAATAGAAATGGTCGCCATTCTATGAATTCACACAAAGTAGTGTCTAGAAATTTTATGCAACAAATTCTATATAATGTAAAAACATTTCCATAATAGAGGAGTCTAATGACAGTGGAAAAATTCAGCTTAAGTAAAAATAATTAAGTGATGAAGAAGTTTCAACTTTGAAATTGTCATCGCCTCAACGGCGTAATCGATAGCGTGTCTGCCCAAGGATTAGAGCCGGGCACTGACGAGGTAGGTTCGAATCCCAGCCAAAACACGAAAAATGTGAAGTGGAGCTTTTTTCTGAGAAACTTCAAACCATACCTTTGAATTGAAAAAATTCCAATTACTTCTTTACTTACTTGAGTTTAATTGATCTCAAAAATGGATGAAAAATGGATTTTTGAATCAAAAATTAATTATCGTTATATTTGCATCATGGTATTTTTCTAAAAGGCAATGAGTTGTTAAGCTACGCAACAAAAATTTCTACAAAATAGCTTGCTCATCAATTATTAGTACGTCTATACTCGAATGAAAACCACATCAGAGTTGCAGATCAAAGCTCAAGCTCTTCTGATGGAGAGCGGGAACAAACATCATTATATAATGAGCTACAGCATTGTCTTGCATCATATATAACTAAAACCAAAGACAAAAGCGAAAATTTAAATGTTGAGCAATCCCTTCGATTTATGGAGACAAATGGGGGGTAAGCGAAACCAAATGTAAGATAATCTGTACGCTTCACTGCTTACTATAAATTCTACACATTAACGGCATGCGAACGTGTGTTTTCAGTAGCCGGTAATATAATAACCAAAATTCGCAGTTCGTTAGCTCCTTCCACCCTAAACGGCTTAATATTTTTAAAATACTATTTTATAAACAAAAAGTTATAGTAAATGTAATATTATTATAAAATTTGATTTCATTTAACGTTTAACATATTTTTAAGAATTAAATTAATTGAATTAAATACATAAATATAAATAGTAATTGAATTAAATATGTGCCAATGAACTATTAAAAATTTGTTTTGTTTCAATTATCCAAATACCCGGGTTACCCGGGTACCCGGGTATTTGAGTAAAATAACTACTCGATACCCGGGTACTTAATGTTCGAGTATTTTACGAGCCCTACACATGAGTCGCCGCTATACAGTTATAATGATGTTCCTTGATTAATTCTATTGTTAATTGTTTTGGGTATCCAGCGTTTTCACACCGCAAATCGCCAGCACAAAAAAAACGACAACCCAATATATACGAAAAAGAAAGTTACACCACGCAAACACGTATAGTGCGACCAACGAAAAAATTCCTATGCAATCAAGTCCCAATCCCTTGTTATACACAATTTATCAAACTTAAAGATTTTTAGTTAATTTTTATATATTTGAAAATAAACGTTTGACTATTTATTCATGTGCAAAAAGAGATATTTATTTACTTATATTTATTTATTCATGTGCAATAAAAAAATATTGCGACGCTGATGCATAGGCTGACTTCACCACAGCTCTGGAAACATAGTGTTCTGGATATATAATGAGCTAATATCCATAAAATTACTTTAATTAAAAGCTAACCAATATTATGGACTTCGTAGTTCTAATAATAAAAATATTAAAGCAGGCAGTAGTATCCCAACAAACATAAATTCTGTTGTACGAGAAAAAGTAAACAAAAATTTTATCGGAAGTGACAAAGCGGAAGTTAGGATGCAGAACTGTTGTAAACCGTACTAAATGTGTATGTACCAAATTTCATCCAACTCGATTATCAGGTACAGGAGTTATTGAGCTTCCAAAATAACAGTTGCTTGGTGGACCCCCTACCACTTTGTTCACTATCGCTAAAAAAACTAATCAGTTCCTTGCCATACATATTTGCATCTTTTTGCAAAGTGTAATCAAAACTACTTAATGAACGAATGTTGTATGCTTCCAACAAACATTGAAACAATAAACAGGTGTTCGGAAGGACCCAACCACTTATCCCAATATTGTCCAAAACTAGTCAATTCTTTGTCAATAAAGTCTTTATCTTTTTTCAAAGTGCCATTAAAATTGATTAATGAATGAAATCTGTATGCTCCCAACAAACTTTAAAAACCAAGTGTGAAAAGTCAGCAATTGTATGGTAGATCCCCCGCCACTTTGATCAATGTGTCCCAAAAGATGATAATTATCTTCTTACACTAATTGAAACCTTTCCATAAGTTTTATCATAATCACTTCATTATTGTAGGCTGTAATGTGCATAAAGATACTGAAAAAACTGCCAACAATTAAAAAAAAAAATTTTTTTACCGGAAGTAAAAAACCGGAAGTTGGGATGTAGAATTTTTGTAAATCATACTAAATGCTTATGTACAAAGTTTCATCCAATTCGATTATCAGGTACAGATGTTATTGAGCTTTAAAAAAAAACAGGTGTATGGGACACCCCTTACCACTTTGTTCACTATCGCTCAAAAACTAATCAGTTCTTTGCCATACATGTTTGCATCTTTTTCCAAAGTGTCATCAAAATTCGTTCACGAACGAATGCTGTGTGCTCCCAACAAACATTGAAAAAAGTGTGACACATTAAACAGGTGCTCGGGAGGACCCCCACCACTTATTCCAATATTATCCAAAACCTAATCAGTTCTTTATTACTTAAGTATCCATCTTTTTCCAAAGTGTCATTAAAATAAATTAATGAACGAAGCCTGTATGCTCCCAACAAAATTAAAAAACAAAGTGTGAAAAGTCAGCATTTGTATGGTAGACCCCCCACCACTTTGATTAATGTGTCCTAAAACATGATAATTATCTTTTCACACTAATTGGAACCCTATTCCATAAGTTTCATCATAATCACTTCATTATTGTAGGCTGTAGTGTGCATAAAGACACTGAAAAAACTTCAAAAAAGTACAAAAAAATTTTTTTACCGGAAGTGAAAAACCGGAAGTTGGGATGCAGAACTATTTTAAACCGTACTACATACTCATGTACCAAGTTTCATCCAATTCGCTTATCAGGTACAGAAGTTATAGAGCTTTAAAAAAAACAGGTGCTCCAGGGACCCCCCACCACTTTGTTCACTATCGCTCAAAAACTAATCAGTTCTTTGCCATACATGTTTGCATCTTTTTCCAAAGTTGCATCAAAATTCGTTCACGAACGAATGCTGTGTGCTCCCAACAAACATTGAAAAAAGTGTGACACATTAAACAGGTGCTCGGGAGGTCCCCCACCACTTATTCCAATACTATCCAAAAACTAATCAGTTCTTTGTTATTTAAGTCTCCATCTTTTTCTAAAGTGTCATTAAAATAAATTAATGAATGAAGTCTGTATGCTCCCAACAAACTTAAAAAACAAAGTGTGAAAAGTCAGTATTTGTATGGTAGATCCCCCACCACTTTGGTCAATGTGTCCTAAAACATGATAATTATCTTTTCACACTAATTGAAATCTTATTCCATAAGTTTCATCATAATCACTACATTATTGTAGGCTGTAGTGTGCATAAAGACACTGAAAAAACTTCAAAATTGTACAAAAAAAAATTTTTTACCGGAAGTGAAAAACCGGAAAATGGGATGCAGAACTATTTTAAACCGTACTACATACTCATGTACCAAGTTTCATCCAATTCGCTTATCAGGTACAGAAGTTATAGAGCTTTCAAAAAAACAGGTGCTGCAGGGACCCCCCACCACTTTGTTCACTATCGCTCAAAAACTAATCAGTTCTTTGTCATACATGTTTGCGTCTCTTTCCAAAGTGTCATCAAAATTCATTCACGAATGAATGTTTTATGCTCCCAACAAACATAAAAACTTTGTGAAAAAAACCACCTGTTGTATGGTGGACCCCCCAACCCTTTATCCAATGTGCTCCAACAGCTGATAAAATCTTTTTCATGTTATTTAAAAGCTTTTCGCACTGTTTCATGAAAATCGATCGGTAATTGTAGGCTACAGTAGGGATAAACACTTGAAAAAAAAACTTTTTAACCGGAAGTGACAAACCGGAAGTTGGTATGCAGAAATATTGGAAACAGTACTAAAACCTTATATACTAAGTTTCAATAAGATCATAGCCCGGGATCAGAAGTTATTCAAGATTTAAACTTAGAGGTGTTCGGGAGACCCCCCCGCCATTTTGTCCAAATTTGAAATGAATCCAGATCTTCCATTTTCGAGTGAACCTGTATCACTTGCCAAAGTTTCATCAAGATCCTATGCAGAAAACTCACCCAAACCAGACCAAACCAAAATTTTTTGTCGTTATTTCGCAGAGTTTTTATTATTAATAAATTAACTATTTAGTTTTTTTTAAAGCGCATTAATTAAATATAACTAAATAGTTAATTTATTAATAATAAAAAACTCTGCGAAATAACAACAAGAAACTTTACTTACAAAAAGTATAAATAAACTTAACTTAATTGTTCAGTTGATTGTTGAATGTTGGCTACTGATGACGACTTTCGTCCTTGTATGTACTTCCCCCAAATTAACTTTCATATGACGTTCACATTCCTGGCAAACCTCATCATTTGTCCAAAAAAATTCTTCAACGTACTTATTTTAGTAGAATGTTAACTTTCTACAAATTCATTCAAACACTCTGCACATCCATATCAACATAATATAGTTTTAATTCGAATTTGACTTTTTAACGACCTTGTAAAAGACGTTAACTTATTTTGAAGTAACACTTCGGAATTGAAGTGGATTCAACAAATTGTACCGGAAAAATTAAATAAACATGAGGGAGAAGGAGAGTTGATTACACATTCTTTTAACTCGTCATGCATATGATTGCATACAATACAATTATAATTTATAACGAAACCAGTTAATAACCGATTGTCTCATTTTTTTCCAAAATATTAAAACATTCTTCTTGCCTTTCCATCAATCTATAAAATATAAACAATAGTAAAAACCACCCGTTTATCAATTAAGAATACAAGCAAAAAGAACTGGAAATGTTCATGTATTGCAAGGATTTCATTTCTTTCTCTGTTTTATGGGAAGAACTCGTGGGTTGCTTGAAGTACACTTATCCTACAGCGGTTTCCATAGGTACCCTTTCACTCCGTAGGTACTCTCTAACTCTAAAGGTACCTCTAACCCGCAATCTCAGTCACATGTTGCGTTTAATGATGTTCATTAATTAACCATCTGGTCAACAAATCATTATAGAAGTCCAAGAAATTCTCACGAAACTTTTAGTTTTGGGTTTTTAGGGACTGTCAGAATAGGTTCATCTATCCAGAAAGCGATCTAAGCTTGTCAAAGTTGAAGCCAGGTGGGCAACCGGTTCGTTCCAAATAAACCCAGTAAAAACCTCTTTTGTGGTTCCGTTAAGCTACAAGCCACAACACAATCTTCAACCGGTTGGTTCACAGGAACTCGATGTGACCAGACCAGATGTTCAACTTGGAAAATGATTTGTTCAATTGCTATTCCGGCGGAAGATCCATTGAACAAAATATTCCACTTATGGAGAGGAATTTTTGGGGGAATGCTGAACTGCCGTTTTGGTTCCAGGTACATTGATAGACACCTGAGGAACGTAGACAGCTAACATCTGCCTTAACATGTCTTCCATCTTCTTTAAGCGCGTATTGACACAAGAAGTGATCCGTTCAGCGACTTCCGGATCTCGACGAGCTGATTTATGCCGGATTGATTCCATTCTTTCTGCAGATGAATCCACATTCCGGTTGATTGATGCGGTGACGTAATTGATAAGCATATCTGACCTCACAGAATTCGAAGCACGGCACTGATAGAAGGTTCGAATTTTCTTAGTTACTTAAGTTTAATTAGTCACAACACAACAGTTTCTAATTAATTTGGTAAAAAAGTCTAAAAAAGATTAGGTAGAAAAACTGAAAAAAAATATTAAAATATTGTTTAGCAAATGGAAAGTAGCAAGTGAGAGTCAGACAGATCATTTTCTTCAGCATTATAAAATCAATCTATACTTTATTCCATCATTCTACAATAATAATAAAAAGAATCCAAATGAATTTCTTATGACGTATTTTTCTAAGTGTTTGTTTTTTAATGAATTGTAATACCTTTAACCGTATTGTGAAAGCTGCTATTATGTGTTATAATAGCCAATTAGGATTTAGGTCGCTTAAGTTCAGAACTGATATACGGTGCAAACATAAATCCCTAAAGAATTTGTTGGACTTTCAACTTTGTTTATTCCATAGTCCACAATTAAAATTCATCCTTCTCCTTCATCCAAAAAATTACATAATTGCTCACAAGTATTCGTGAGGACAGATCAAATCAAAGCTCCTCTGGAACAACCCTTCACTGGCTCATTTTACTCTTAAATGAGCGTGAAGTAAATGTTAGTGCAGACCGTACTAAAACTAGTTAAACCAATATCAAATGGATCATTATTCAGAGATGGAAAAAAAGTCTTATTCTCAATATAATTCATACCAATTACGAGAGTTGGATCTAAAATCAAAATGCCGAAGAGGTTTATGTAATTCTTTATTTTCGATCACTTGAAGGAGAGTATTGTGGCGTACATTCTATCCAGGTTATTTTTTTTCTTTTTATTTCTACAAATTTTGATTCCTATCTATCCAATTTTTTTTTATTGTAAAATCAATGCGTTTGGATATTCTCCCAGATATAGTATATCAGCCGCGATTTCATGATCAGTGAAAAATTTTTTTCACACTTCTTCAAATTTTGTAAGTGGAAATTCTCCAACCTCCTCATAAAATAAAGGAAGTACTTAAATTTAACTCAAGAAAATGTTTATTGTTTTTAATTTTTAGTTTAGTTTCCACGAATCCTACCGATTAGTTTAATATCTTATAACATCAAACAACTTCTAATAATATTACAACCCCAAAAATCATTGTTTTTCATAAAATTATTTTAATATTTCATGAAATGCTCAATTATTCATTCATTCATCAGTCCTCTCACTATGCGCCATAAATACTTCGTTTCTTATATTCAATTTAATCTTAAGACAAAAGAAAAATTATTAAAATAATAGAAAGAGATTCACCTCCTGTGTTATTTTTTTTTTCATTTTATTTTGTTGTTTTCTTAATAAATTAAGAGAAAGAAAAAAACGAACTTTTGTTTTCTATTCATAAAAAGGATGATTAGTGATTTTGAAGTCGTACGTACGTTAAGTTAAAAGTATGGGTATGAGGGAAGTGAGTAACAATATTCAGTTTTTTATGATTAATTTTATGATATAATGATAAATGATTGATTTTAAATAAAGTTTCTGATTTTTAAATGAGTCGAAAATAATTTTTTTAGGGGTTAATTCGTGATGGTTTGATGATGAGATTATTAAATGTGTTTCTAACATTATTGCTCGTAATCCGATTAAAATTTAAAAAGTTCAATGTACCAAATCAAAGTGTAGTTTGAATTTTTAGTTTAAAGTAGAGGAATTAATAAATTATTTCTTAATTATTGAACAGTGATTAAACCCACCTCTGTTGGATCATATACGGCAATAACTATATGAACAATTTCACGAAGATTCAACAACGTTTTGACTTGACCCCTTTTAATTTTAATTATTTTTTGTTTATAGATAGTCTTTGATAAATAAAAAATACAAGTTCTCTTAGAATTTTTTTTTCGACCAGGGGTCTTCACAGGGTGCCCCTCAATTTTTTGTTATTTTGTGATGTGAGTGCATTTTGACGAGCGATTGTAGAAAAACTACTGAATCGATTTTCATAAATGATATGTCGTTGAATAGGTATTAGAACAAAGTTTTTGAAAATGTACACTGTTAATTTTTTGAAATGATTTTTAACGGTGTAACGGTTTGAAGAAAACGGTTCAATTGAAGAAAAGATGGCGCTACACCTTTTTTTTTAAAACTAGATTGAAGCTTATTTTATATCTAACAACTTGTGAAAGTTTAGGACTAGCATTATTTTTTGTTTTAAAGATAAAATTCGTTGTGCATATGACTGTCGGGAATCAGTTTTTTTTGTTCTGAAGGAAAATTATAAAAATGGCGTTATAAACCAAGAGATTTTTTTTAATGTTAAATATCAAATATTTTATTATTAGATGAACTTTTTAAATTATTATAAAAATTATATATGTAGTACAATAAATAAAATAAATGCAATTGTTAAAAATGATATACTTATTTTACAAACAGAAGTTTCTTTTGAATGGGAAAACACTTCTGCAATTATTTTCTTTGTATTAGATGGCATAAAAAAATGAAATGTTTATTTATCACTTTTAGTAATGACTTATCACTCTTATAAAAAATAATTTGACAGTCTCGACTGCAAACAAAAAAACCGTATAAATAACTAAATCTATTTAGGAACTTTTGACTGGAGAAGTATTATGTTCGTATTATGTTATTATGGAATCATAAAGTAAAAGATTGTATTTTAACATTAAATTACAAATATTTTATTATTGAATAAACTTTTTAAAGTATCATACAAATTATATATGTAGGTTAAAGAAAATAAATATAGTTATTAAAAATTATTTACTTATTTTACATTCAAAAGATTCTTTTGAGCTAGAAAACATTTTTGCAATTATTGTCTTTGTATTTAATGGTACAAAAGAATGAAATTTTTGAGTTCCACTTATAGTAATCGCATTTTTATATCGATTTTGTAATTTTCCTTTTGTTGATTTATATTCTTTTTTATCGGCGTATCCAAAGTTCATGGTAGTTTACCATTTTACAGCGCATTCGAAAAGTTTTTTTGGTGTATCAATAATATCTCTGCTCCCCATACTATAACGGTGTGCAGCACGCTTTAGTGTACCACCAATCCCATCGCAAGGTCCCTTTTCATGGCTGGTAGCATGATACCATTCTGCATCAACCTTAAAGTCTTTTTTATGGTGGTTTATTTTTGTATTGAGAAGGTGCACCGTTGGTGTTGGAAATTAATTTCCTCATTAGAATTTATATGCGTTCTGATGAATTCAATAAGTTTTGTAATGAAAAGATGGACGGTAGTACTGTTGTGATCGTTTATATCCGAAATGAGTATAACACTTCGATGCTGTATATATTCACTTGCGGCACTTTTAAAATAAATGACAAATGGATGAATAGTAGCTTGTGAATTATTATAATGATAACCTTGAACCGAATCCTGAATTATGAAGGCGTAGTTTTCAGAAAAATCCTCTAGAACGAAACATTCTCCTGGTTCTAATTTTTTTTTCCTCGATGCATGTAGATTGCTGTTTTGCTATAAAGTTGTGTGTAAAGTATCCAAATTGCATTGATCAGTGGTAATCCATTGTTAATATTTGACTTGAAGGATACCTTTAACGTCAAAATCATTTAGTAATCTTTCTTCCAGTTATTAAAGTTTTTTTGAACATTCATTGCACTTCAAAGTATGACAATCTTCTGTTAATTCACCACATGAAACAAAGTCAATTAATGTTTTATAATTCTGAAAAGCAGCACATCTTAGAGTGTTGAATCATTAGTTTCATATTTTGATGTATGGTACACACGCACACATTATGAACTCCTTGGGATAATTTTATACATTCTTGTGGTCGAAGGGACGTGAATTTAGTAAATCCTACTGTCACATCAGGAAACTTATTTTTAAACTCCACATATGCTTCATTTAATGTACATAGCAATAAGCGCTTTTGTGGATTTATGCAGAAATAGCTCATATTTTCTTTATTGTACATATATAATTTTTATAATATTTTAAAAAGTTCATTTAATAATAAAATACTTGATATTTAACATAAAAAAAAATCTCTTAGTTTATAACGCCATTTTTATAATTT
The DNA here is from genome assembly GCA_963693315.1 of Diogma glabrata. Lineage (NCBI taxonomy): Eukaryota > Metazoa > Arthropoda > Insecta > Diptera > Cylindrotomidae > Diogma > Diogma glabrata. The sequence goes on along the minus strand of OY856188.1, from coordinate 15,245,986 downwards.
TCCTTCAGAACAAAGAAACTGATTCCCGACAGTCATATGCACAACGAATTTTATCTTTAAAACAAAAAATAACGCATCTCCTAAACTTTCACAAGTAGTTAGATATAAAATAAGCTTCAATTTACTTAAAAAAAAAAAAGGTTTAGCGCCATCTTTTTTTCAATTACACCATTTTTTTCTTATGTTACACCGTTAAAAATTATTTCAAAAAATTAACAGTGTACATTTCTAAAAACTGTTCTAATACCTATTCAACGACATATCATTTATGAAAATCGATTTTGTAGTTTTTCTACAATCGCTCGTCAAAATGCACTCACATCACAAAATAACAAAAAATTGAGGGCCACCCTGTGAAGACTCCTGGTCGAAAAAAAAATTCTAAGAGAACTTGTATTTTTTATTTATCAAAGACTATCTATAAACAAAAAATAATCAAAATTAAAAGGGGTTAAGTCAAAATTTCCCAAAAATTTGCTGAACTTGCGTGAAATTGCTCATATACAGAATGTTGCTTCAGCTCTTTGCCCCTATCTGTTATCACTTGACTATTTTCAAAAAGTAAGATATTTAAAATCTCTAAGTTGAAACCAAAGGAAAGGAAATAGTACATCCACCCTGAATTAAATCGATCTCAAAACTTTGTCACCCACAGAACAGGAAAATATTTAATTTTTTTATGCGAAAAGTCAATTCACTAGTATAACAAGAAGTATAGTATATAAGAATAACAAATTATAGTTGCTATGGTTTTTCCTATAATTTTACAAAGTATTTTAAACAACGTAACCATGAAAAAATAGATCATGAATTTTGAATATTTTGTTGTCGATTTCTAATTTTATAATTTAGAGTAAATATCGATTATATCGATTAAAAAATTGCATTTCCTACGCGAGATAAAAACGTTTTTCGTTCGTAAACATGTCTCATTCGACGCTAGCGCGTCTCGTGAACAAATATTTACTCACGAAAAAACAATGTTTTCATCTCTTGTAGGAAAATATACTATTTTTATTTGCCATGAGAATCAATTTTAATTTAAATATCAGCATACCGGCATGAAATAAGGCAAACAAAAAATGTAGTTTAAAAAAATACATTTTGATGGTAACCATATTTTTTTTATTTTAACAAAAAATATTTGTACATTTTACAAAATGTTTGTGAAAACAATAGAAAAACTCAATTAATTTTTTGAATGCTAGAAATGATTTATATCATTATGAATATTTGCTATTCCTTAACTTCCCTTCTATTGTATGATTGTCTATTATGTTTAAACTTTGTAAAATTGTGGTCTGATGTGATAATATCTCACGTTATTTTCGAGTAAATGGTTTTCCATACAATTGCTTGGATAGTGCTTCGAAAGCTATTAAATTATGTTAGACTTGTAGACCTTGAAGTTATAACACTATTATCGTAGGGAACAAATTTTATCTATTTTTGTCTTGAAAAAATAAAAATGAAGAGCATGATGTCCTTGATTTTAAATCAATTTTAATTAATTTTCATAACAATGTAATCTATAATCTTGTTTTATTTTTCTTTATAGGTTATTATATCTACATACCTGTTCATCAATTTCAATTATAAATAATAGATTTTAATAAGACATAAATAAAATGAGAGACAATATTCTACTATTATTACTACATACGACAACCTAAGTACCGAGTTCATGTTGAAGATGATATAAAATGTAAACATAAGAAACACAAAATTGGGAGTCATCAAAAAGTAAGACAAATAAAAAATAAAAATTTAACAAGAAAAAAAAAATTCATCAACATCAGAAAGAAAACTAAATTGCCCAACTAGAAATAAGCCACAAAAATTATTCTAACTAATACGTGAAATTAAATCTATGATGTTGGTCAAGTTGGTCAGATTGTTATAACTGATACACTTCTTAGTAGTACATTCCATATACGAATCACACAAATAATAATACAAAAATAAATAAATAAAAATTTGGCATAGATCAACCAACTCACGACTAACAAAACTAACTCAATCCGATTGGAATTTTTTGATAAAATTTTAATTTAAATTTGAAAAAAAAAAACTAAAAGAAAATTGTTTGTTTGTTGATAAAAAAAAAATTTTTTTTTCTCAAAATAGAAGAAAATCATAAGATAAAAAAATTAAGGAAGACTCATAACGAATTTTTTTTTTTTTTTTATTATATTTTTATTATTATTATTGGTGAATTTTTTTGTGTTTGTTGTTGTTTTTCTAATTTATTTTATTTGTGTTTTTCTAAATGTCAAGTGATTCTGTACAACGTAGTAGCCTTAAATCATTTCATAGTGCCTCGTTGATCAGTACGGTATTAGAAAGTGGACATTGCTTAGAACCTTGTGATTTTGATGAATTTGATGTCATATTTGATAAAGAAAAGATCATTGAAGGGGATAGAGAATATAAAAACGATTTTTTTAATTTAAAATCGATGGGCAGAGTTTCATCAATAGCAAAAATTGGTTTTAATAAAAAAATTGGACAGCATAAGAGGTAATTTAAGTAAAGTTTCTTGTTTTATTAATAATTTTTTTTTTTTTGCTAGAATTAAAAAAAAATAAATTTTAATGATTTTCATAAAAATAAAAAGGAAATATGAAGTGATTTAAATAATTTAAAATTAATGCTTTCATAATTTAAATTGTTTGTTGTAAAATGTGATTTTGGTGTTGTAATAATTTGTTTCTTTCTGGTGAATTAACAAGTAATTTATCTAAAATATCCGTTAAGGGTAGTTTAAAAACCTTATATCACACGTTGAGAAGGGTACTGCTTGATCAAAATTGTCTTAAATATTGTAAAGTTTTTGGTTTTATATTAAATGTTCATTTTATGGATTACCTATGGGTGCGTAAACTGTTTTGTGAATTGATACTTTTTTCAAATAAAATGTGTTGTGTAATAGGAATTGTAATAGGTGTTACAACAAGACTTAAAAGTTTTTTAAGACCAAAAGAAAAGCGTTCGGTTGATGGACGATGTTTTAATGGAGACAGTGTTAATTCACATTTTTAAAATCTTATTATTAAGATTGGATAACTAAATAATAAATCCTATCACATAATAAAATATGGCATAGGCCAATATTTCATGAATTAATTCAATAAAAAAGATATACCTTCATTATGTGACGCCCTGTATTCCAATGATAATAGCCCACAAACATATTTAAATGGAAGCTAATTTATTCGAGCAAGCACTAGCGTGTGTATTATAATGTAATACTATATAACTAGGATTAAGGATGCTACTGTTGACTGAATAGATTTCATCCGGTACTACCTTGGCTAGTGATATCTCATTTCTATTGCCAGTGGTATATGCTAGCTCACATTCACTCAAATTTCAATAGAAGAAACCGTAGTAGGTGTGGTTTGAACAAAACTGATGCCTCTATGTGTGTGATTTAGTGTTATTTCAACTCCAAATGAATCTGTGACTTTCAACGGTGATGATTATACATTAAACTTTCATGCCAATTAAAAGGATATTGTATTTTGCAAGATTTTGTAGACTTTGTTATGAAAAATAAATGATAGCATATTTTTACCTTACTAAAGAGTGTCTCGAACAGATTATAATTATGACAACAACTTTTACATGTCGGTAAAAAACGTTCCTTTGTTTTTAATCATAGAAATATTAAAAATTATCTTCAGACTAACAAGATAACTTTTGATTTATATTTTTTTCCATTTTTCTGTTTTTGAGCTTTAAGTAACGTAATACATGTATTATGCACTAGCATGAAATAATAAATAAGGAATACATTATTCTTATGACGACGTTTGTTGTGCAAAATCAATTATATTTCAACAAATTGAATATAACAAACAAAAGTTTCTAATTAGTTTTTATGGTCGAGTTTTATGTAACTTTTATGTAAAAATAGTATTATGTTTCATAATGAATCGACCAATAATAACCAAAACTATTCTTAAAACAATAGTTTATTAAGAAATCATAATTAAACGAAAGTGATTCATAATTCTGATGGTTGTCATGGTAACTTCAAAAATAAACATGCAGTAATACAGTGCAACACATCACTTCTTTATTCCTTGCCTTTTTGCCTATTAACTAAATTGGAGTTGCCATATTTATAGGCAATTTAAAGAGAAAAAGGAAGAAACGCGTTGCACTGTATAGAAATGTGGAATGGGCCATTACAATTAGCCTCACCTGCTTTCACTAAATAAATTATTTGAAAAGCAAGACTAAAATGTTAAAATAAATGAATACGTTTATTTCTAGTTTGGTCGTACAAATTTAAGCTATAAGCACAACACGGGCGAAATCGTCCAACGACGACGTTAGTAACATTAGAATACACAGGATACATACATTTCAAACACAACTACAGCGATAAACGAAAAAGTTTTTTTCGTCGGAGAAAATTTAGATTCTATTTCTAATTTATCGTCGGCGATGATTATTGCCAGATATCAATTTTATTTTTATTTGGCTGCAAGGGTAATTTTTAATGTTATTGTGACAGTGCCGCCAACTGAAAAATATGATTTTCTGATGTTTTTCGCGTTTCTGAGGTTGTAATCGTTTTGTTTTGAGTTGTCAACTGAATTTTCAGTTTATGTTCAAAGTTCGGTTTTATTCATTTATATATTTTCATAATTTGTATTTTATTTTTAAAATTGGTTATTAGTAGAAAAATTATTATTATTTATTTATTAGTAAAAATTAGTTATTTTTAAAATTGAATTTGTGAAATTCGTTTTAACAAAGAACAAAGTATTTGAGTTTATGCAATTTATTTTTGACAGATTTTCACGCTGACGCCTTTGTTGTGGCTACAACAGCGAAATCGTAGACGTTTTTTTTATCGTCCGGCGTTATCGTCCGTGTTGTGTTTCTACCTTTAGAGTGTTAAACTCGTACTGAGTGCTAATATTTTATCGTAGAAATTCAAAGAACTGGCTGCGCTCGTCTTTTAAAATTTCAAACCCGTGAAATATAATTGTCTCTGCATATTTTTTGCTTCTCAATAAAATTAAAATCCGATTTCAAAAATCAATTTAAATATGCAAGAATTTTCTAAATTTTATTCCCACTCATTTTTGAAATCAGAACTTAATAATATACTCACGATTCAAGATCTCCTAAAATTTTTTATGCTACCAAACCAGAATTATGATCTTGTCTTGATCGAATAATTCAAAAATTGTGCATCGCAAAATTAAAAAAAAAGATAGAGATCACAGTTGGCATGGTCAAAATATGCCCTAATCGTAGCTTGGACAACTTGGTTTACTATTTTGGTCGGATTGTGTTGCGAATGATAAAATGCGTTATTTTAGCAACCTTGACCTTATAATCCTTAATCAGGGTTTTAAACACCTTACATAACGTTGTTTTGACACAACGTTATGCCAAGGGTGTATAAAAAATGTGTAAAACCACAATGTGGCTTTAGCCAAGAAAAAATCTCTAATATATATCATTCTAATCGATCATATTATCAAAAAGAAATTTCAGATCCTAAATATTAATTTATGGTTGAAAGGTAGCATAAAGAAATTTGAAACTACTTTATATATAACAAAAAAACTAGTCTTACTTGTTGACTGATGATAAATTGATTGTGGCTCACCTTGTGCGTCTGTATTCTCCAAGCTTAATCAATGCACTCTATCCATTCGGCTTACTAATCTCAATCTTACTCTTTCTCTGCTCCGTCTTTATTTCATAGTTTACGGACACTTTCGCACGATAAATATGTAGCGAAACAAAAATGACGAGAAACATCATATTGAAACTTCACTACGTTTTCAAGGTTAAATTTCACAATCCACAACTAACTTTTATTTAAATTTTAAATGAAAATTTCTTTTTGTTGGCTAAATGTCCGCCGTTTGTTTTTCTTTAATTCAAAAATCACCTTGTCCTCCGATAAAAACAACCGAATTTAATTACAAATCACGTTGATCCTGGTTCGCGAACAAATCTAATTCCTTTTTTTGACTCAAGATCGCGGATCTATGTATCATGAGTTTTCAATTAGTTTGTAGCTATCCGAAATGGATTAAATACCATCAAAATCGCAAACTGATTTATGGCTTGTATAATACGGAAGAAGCCATTTATCGATTTTTCTTAAACTCTCTCTCTCTCTCTGGCGTTTACATCCCATGGAGGGATTTTGCCGTCTGTGCAATCAGCTTCCAATCGTCTCGTTCCATGACCAGTTGACCCCAGTTTCGACATCCTATATCACGAAGGTCTTGGATGATGTCATCACGCCAGCGTTGTCTAGGTCTTCCTCTTCGACGAACACCAGCTGGTTGTTGTTGGGACGCTTTTTTAATCATTCTATCTAATGGTGCCCTTTCTACATGACCAAACCATCTAATCCGGTTAGATTTAATGAATCCGATTACATCGCAGCCTCCAAGAAGCTGTCTGATTTCATGATTCAGTCGGATTCTATACTGATTTTCAGCAACTTTACATGGACCATAAATTGTTCGTATGACTTTCCTCTCGAATGTTGATAAAATTCTACAATCGGAGGAAGTCAGTGTCCAGCTTTCGCTTCCAAAGGTAAGCACAGGTCGAATTAATGCTTTGTAAAGTGTGAGTTTGCACGACTGCGAAAGATGTTTAGATCGCAAAAGTTTTGAGTATGCGTAGAAAACTCTGTATGCGGCTGAGACACGAGCTTTAATATCTGCCTGCATGTCATTTGACGATGTTATTACAGACCCGAGGTATTTGAAGTTTTCCACACGTTCCACTTCATAGTCGCCAGTATTCAGATTGCCGGGAGGTTTATTCCTGGATGTTGTTAATAGTTTAGTCTTGCCGGTGTTAATGCATAATCCAAGTCGTTTAGCATTTCTTTCAAGCCGAGAGAGACTATCCTTGATATCGCTTGTTCTACGTCCGAGAAGCACAATATCATCTGCATAGCCAAGAATTTGACTAGATTTGTTAAATATACAGTTTTGTGTCTCAATTCGGCTTTTTCTTATCGCGTACTCAAGCGCCAAATTAAATAGTACGGGTGCGAGTGCATCACCTTGTCGAACACCTGATGTTATATCAAAAGAGTCAGAAACTGACCCTTCGATTACTATTCTACAGTTTGATCCCGATGTTGTGAGTTTGCACAGAGAAACAAGTTTCTCTGGAATACCAAGGCATATGAGTGCAGACCAGAGGTTGTCGCGGATCATGCTATCATATGCTTGCTTGAAATCAACGTAGAGCTGGTGAATGCTGATGTTGTACTCCCAACATTTTTCCAGAATCATCCTTAAGGTAAAACATTGATCTGTGGTTGAACGGTTGGGACGAAAACCACACTGATAGTCGCCGATGATAGATTCGGCAAACGGGATGAGCCGAGCGAGTACGACATTAGCTAGTATTTTATATGCAGTGTTCAACAGTGCGATTCCACGATAATTTGCACACTTTAGGCGGTCACCTTTTTTATGTAGCGGAACAATGAGAGCTGTTTTCCATTCAGCAGGTAGTTCTTCTTGGTCCCAGATTGCAAGAATCAGATCATATATACGTGAGACCAGAGCTGCTCCTCCATTCTTAAGTAGTTCTGCAGGGATTCCATCGATACCTGGTGATTTGCCATTTTTTAATTTTTTGATGGCAGCTTCCACTTCTTCTATTGTTGGGTAAGGGACAAAAATCTCCTCACTTGACGGAGCAATTGCTCGAATAGGATGAACTTCGTTCGTCCTATTCAGTAGGTCTTGAAAGTGGGATCGCCATACTTCCAGCACATCACGTTCACTTGTTGTAAGCTCGTTGTTTCCATTTTTGATGGCTGTAGATCTTGGGTGGAAATCTTTGGTCAGATTCCGCGCATTGGCAAAACACTCTTTCGAATTTCCATTAGCCGCATGTTGGTTGATGTTTTCGATACAGCTCTTCATGTGTTCGCGTTTCTTTTTCCGTAGGAGTTTTGCTGAGGCTTTTCTGGCGCATAGATAATCAGTTTGGGAGCTTCGGGTATTTCTTGTTAACCATTTTTCTCGCAGTTTTTGTTTGTGCTCAATGCTTTCGCGGCACTCGTCATCAAACCATTCGTTACGTGATTTCGGTGGTCGTTTTCCGATTGTAGTTTGTGCTGCGGATATGATGGTTGATTGAAGCGTTTGCCATTCTTCTTGTATGTTTAATGGCATCTCAGATGAGATGTCATGCTCTTCTATGTTTTGCGTTACAATTTCCTGATATCTATTCAGTGTTTCCAGGTGTTTAAATGCTTCGACATTCCAGCGCACGGTCTTTTTTGCTTGCCTATTAAATGTAGATGATAATTTGCACTTATACTTAAAGATGACAAGCATATGATCGGTGTCCATATCAGCACCTCTGTATGATCGAACGTCAGTTACACTTGTAGAGTGTCTCTTAGAAATCATGACGTGATCGATTTGATTTTCAGTTCTTCCATCATTTGATTTCCACGTTGCTTTGTGGATTCTCTTATGAGGAAAGAAAGTGCTAGATATTACTAGATCATACATCATAGCCAGTTCAGCTGTGCGAAAGCCGTTATTGTTACTAGCATGATGCAAGCTGTTAGGGCCGACATGTGTTTTAAGTTCTGCACTTCTACCAATTTGCGCATTGAAGTCACCTACCACGATTTTTATATCGTGCCGCGGGATGTTATTGATGACTTCTTCGAGTTCTAGGAAGAACAGGTCTTTAATGTCATCTGCTTTGTCTTCAGTAGGTGCATGAACATTGATGATCGTTACATTAAATTTTTGCGTGCGGATTCTCATTGTGCATATCCGCATATTAATTGGGCGAAAGTCGATAACATGTTGATTCACGCGACGATGTGTGAGAAAGCCAACTCCAAATTCTCCTCCGTTTTCATGACCGCAATAGTAGAGAGTGTATCCTTTGGCTGTTTCGTGGATTCCACTCCCTGGCCATCTTAGTTCTTGTAACGCCACTATATCCAGTGTATAGCTATTGATTTGGTTTGTAAGTTTCAGTAGATCTCCTGGTCTTCTAAGGCTTAGCACGTTCCAGGTTCCCATTTTTAAATCGTAGTCCGGGTACAGTTTCCGAGGTCGTTCTAATAGTGAATCCGAGATAATCCGAGGCCTGTGTACAGAATTCATGACAAGTAGTTTTTTACGGAAATGGGGTGTTAGCCCTTCGCCCAACCCAAATTTTCGTGAATGGGTTCGTTCTGCATCTTTAGGTCACCAGAAACAACCTTTTTACATGTTTATATAGCGAGCCGCTTGATCCAAGACAGACGCCCGCTACAAACCGCCCCTAACATGGAGAACAGACGCTTGCTACACGTTTATATAGCGAGCCGCTTGATCCAAGACAGACGCCCGCTCCAAGCCGCCCCTAACATGGAGAACAGACGCTTGAGTTGCATTGGTTTTGTGGCGCCAATGACTCGCCATGGTGCAGAATCATTGAGTATAAGCAGTATTTACTCTGCCCCTCTCAACTACACCAACCTAATTCTGTTAGCATTACCCAGGTTGCACGGCGTGGACGTAGAATTTCGGATTTCACTACCCATAAACGGGTAACAGAAAAAAAATTTTAATTCGACTTTTTCTTCAATCAAAATCTAACTGACCTGGATGTGATAAAAACGTTCTATAAATATTTCCTAAACGAAAGGGAGTGAAAGAGATGACTATTCAAAAAACTTGTATACTTCTTTCTGCTATTGTGGTATTATCCCTTTCCAAAAGAAAAAAAAATCAATCGCGATCATTATCATACTGTCTCAACAATCGCATTACAAAACTCATATATCATTTAAACTCTGTTTCATTTGATTATCGTCGGTCATGAATAGAAACAAACAACAATATCTAATTTGTGTTTGTTAACGATGCAGTTATTGAAAAATATAAAGAGAATGAAATGACAATAACCTACGAAATGCAACAATTCGTTAACAGATTATTTGAACAGATGATAACCACTACTATTACAATCCCAAACATTTCAATAGGGGATTGTATCTGATAGTATCAACAAAAATAGAAAAAATGCAATTACAACTATATGAGTTTTACTTTTTGTTTGTTTATAACAAAACTAAAGTAGAAGAATATGTTTACGAATTTAAGCAATGCTAATTGTGAGATGGATAGTTTTTTTAACCGAGATAATATAAAAGAAATTGATAATGAATCAACACGACGCACGTGTGGTTGTAGTATCGCGATTAATTAATGGTATGGATAATGAACCAGGTAATGGATTGTCGTTGTACTAAGTTGTTGTTTTATGTATTTACGGAAGTTAAATTTTAGGATTACCAAGTAGTCAGTTTATAAGGGAGAGAAAAAATAGAACAGTGTGGCGACTGAAGAGAATGTATCCTTGATTGTTCGTTGATCGTTAAATCTCACTACCAAGGCATACATTTCCTTCAATCTACCAATACAGAACCTGAACTCGTTCTGGAGTGGGGTGTAGACTCTCTTATAAATACTACTGGTTAGATAATACCTCAGATTGCGGCATAACACTTACTAATGAAGGCCCGACCGTTATCCGCCACTAATATTCATGGTTCACCATAAACTAAATAAAATTGCTTTTCTAATTTATTATTCAATGTTGCTGCATTTGAGTTGCGTATAGCTTTGAAAATAAAAATTTAGAAAAACTGTCAAAGTATGAAACAGTTTTCTCTTTTCGATGGCGGAAGAGGACCGATAAAATCCACTGAGATTAAGTCTCACGGACCGTCTACTTTCTTCTGTGCTCCCATTTTAACTTTGATCTGGGAGTTAGAGTGTTAATTAATTTATTTTGACATTTCTCACAACTCTGGATAAATTTATTGACACATTTTGCCATTTTTGGCCAAACATAATTAACCTTTATTCGAGATAACATTTTGTTAACGCCGAAATGTATACCATCGTCGTGAAACTTTTTCAATATTGTAGTGCTATATTTATTGGCACGTGCATTTTCCACTCAGTTCTGCTTAAGCCTAATATATCAGTAGAAACACAATCAAACTTGTAAAGCAACGCGTTTTTTCTATACAAAGTTCGAAGTATATTCTTTAGAAAGGTCGTCAGCAAACACATTTAACTTGCCTTTCCAGTGTTTTATCTCAAAGTCATGTACACTTAGTTTAAGGGCCCACCGGGCAAGTCTTGAGCTTGAATCTCTAGTTCCAAAAATTTTTGAGAAAAATGAGAGATGCGTGGTCTGTAGTAACAGTAAATTTGCTGCCCTCTAAAACATAGGTTTTGAAGTGCTAAATTGTTTCAATAACTGTTAAGCATTCTCGTTCCGTTGAAGTAAATCTTCGCTGGGAAGGAAATACTTTTTTAGACATATAATTTTAATTAATTTGGTTTACGGACTAATAACATACTTTTCGCCCATTCATTCTTCCTTTGCCGACTCTATTCCACCTTTTCCTAATATTCAGCTGAGTTCTAAATCTACTTCCTTTTGTACAAATGGAGAAACTGGATATGAACGTTTGACAACAGGTGTGGCCTAAAGTTGCGTTTGTGGTTGGTGCGAAACTCGAAATAAGATAACTTAAAACAAGTTTTTGTTATTTGATAGCGCGTCTTGTTCGTAAGTAGAATGATCATCCTGATTGACATCTTTAGCTTCATTGACACTTTTAGCATCGCTACCAATATCAAGATTTGCTATTGCATCGCATTTTTGTTCACAATACTTATCCCAATTCTTATACTTCTTGGAAATTGCTTTTTAATATATCAAATTTAGGTTTTATACCAAAGGTTTTCCAAAAATCCCTAAAATTAAATGTTTGGTCATCGATGGGATTACTAGAGTCGGAACAACTTTTATTTCATTGTTGACGTGAAATGGAAGATCAACACGACCTAATGCAAAGTGGATATATGGTTCCATCTGCAGTTTTAATTACAGTATTGCTAGGAATACCCTTAAGATTAAAAGATTTTACGATATCTAGGGCATCTTTTCCAAAATAGAGCACGAGCTACCTGAATCTAACAATCCATCACACAACATACCCTTGACTTCAGCTTGTAGGTGACTTATGACTTTATGTGCCACCTCTTGAGAGTTTTCCGAGTTGGATAAAAATGGGTTTTGCGATTGAATATCCAGCCAACGACTGTTTTCTTCTCTCTCTCTCTCTCTCTCTCTCTCTCTCTCTCTCTCTCTCTCTCTCTCTTTGCCTTCTTCTATTTCTTACTTATACATACTTAAATCGCATAGAAATTTTTCACCGTCTGTTATCATATCCTTTAAATGCCATTTTTTGTGTACCTTTGATATTATGGTATGGAATTTAATTACATCGAACAATATTATCGTTTGTTCCTGGGCATAGTTCTGAATGTTTATGTAAATTTGCCAACTTCAATCATTAATATCCTATTGTGATGAAACAAACTCCAATCGATTTATAATCCCTATCATATACAGCCGTCTGAAAGAGCAAAGTAGAATCTTCAGAAAATTACCAAGATTACCACTTTCTTGGTATTTTTCAATTTTTGGATCATGAAGATGTATTAATAAACAAAAAAAACCCATCTGTTTGCCAACCGACACGTGTGCGACGAAAACGTGAAAAAGTTCTGGGCTGATTTGATAAATTTAAAAAATGCTTTGGTTGGCAGCTGTGATCTGAAAAGCTTTTGGGCAAAATTAAACAAAATGCGGTCCCAAACACATAACTTCAATAACTTAATGTCATGTTAATTAAAATAATGCTGCGATGAAACTCGGTACATACGATTTTCATGTGGTTTCCAATAGTTTTGAAAAAGTTGAATTCAAATTTTTTAATTAATTAATTTTATTTCTCCCGCATGGAGGGATCAATTTTTTTTATTTGTAAACTTTTTTATTTTTGATCTACGTGTGTCACAATCCCGCGTACTCCAGTTCCTGCTATTAACATACGAGCTAATGTGAGATATCACATACCACTGAAAATAAAAGTGAGATATCACTAGTCAAGGGGATATCTTAGGGGTACTGGCGTATGCATTCCATTCAGTAAAAGGTAGCACCTTTAATGATTAGCTGGGCCTAAGGATCACTTCCTTAAGTCAGCACAGGCAGGATGCGCAACTTGCGAGATTTTTTAATGCTCTGCCTTGTGGCAATGAGTGGGAATGAATGATTCCACCTGCCACCCAGTACAAATTACTGTTACTGATAAATGAAACAGATTAAGAGCACAATAAAAATTAAAATTTGAGAAGAAGAGACTCTGGCGACCCCTAATCACGAAGAGACCGCGACCGTCACATCACCCCACCAAAAATTATTTTTTCATTCACACGCACATGCACCGCATGTACATGTACTCACACATTCATACACGTATACACATCTACCCATATACACAAACATACACATCCATACACATATATATAAAGATAAGAAAAAAAATTGACTCACCCCATAGTGTTGGTACATCCCACTTCTCTATCACCTTAGATACGCCTAAGCACTTCATAACAATTTACCGTAAATAATTACAAGTCCCGTTCTTCGTGTTTCGATATTAACTAACAACCTTTAATTGTTAAACTACCCCTTGCAATGTGGTTATATGTGATACATTAACTGGATCAGGTAAATTAGCAGCAAATAATGCAATTGCGGCACCGATTGAATCCCGTCCAGGTAATATTGTAAATTTCTCTGCTTCTAATTCAGATTTAATTGGATCGATCAATGGATCCAAACCTATGTAATCCTTCTCGTTGTCGTATTAATTCATGTTGTTCGTATAATGCCACCGCACGCGGTACATCCACCTCTCGAGCTAGTAAAAACTTTAATGCCGTTTGTGTTGTTGGCGACCTGGTTGTATTGTATCGACTGCATTTACTAAATCGGTGAAGTGCTTAATTGCTGGAGGATGCGTCGCTTTGAACAAATACTTCGATTTATTTTTCTTTTTTTTTATATTTTTCAATCACTTATAATTTATTTGAAACATACCAACATTACAAAAATTTAATCAAATTTAAATTATATTTGATTATTGTTTATTAATTTAAATCCTAAATTATTAAACATTGACTCAATCATTATTTGGCAGACAAATTAGCCGCCATTTTACCTTTTTTCTAATTTTTATCCAATTATGATTTTTATTCAGTTAATTTGTTTTGTTAAATTAATTGTTTAATTGTTTAATTAATTTATTGCAAAAAAATATGGCAATTGGCAACTATCAGCCTGAGTAAAATCACAGAACTATACTCAACAATTTGACTGCGTTTTGTTTAACATTACATAACATTACATACTAGGAGGGCCCGGCGTGCTTCGCTACGCTTATAAATAAAGTTTTTGCGTAGACATTTTGTTGACGTAGAAGCAATGATTTCAAAAAAAGGTTATGAGAAATGCTAGCATATAATTTTTAATTTTTCTTTTTAAATATATGAATGAAAAATAATCAGAATTCTAGCTGATCAGTTCGGATATATGAAAAATTAGCGATCAAATAAGTTAGAGATCAAATAAGCTTACTTGAAAACATATTTGATCGCTAATTTTTCATATATCCGAACTGATCAGCTAGACTTCTGATTGTTTTTCATTCATATATTTAAAAAGAAAAATTAAAAATTATATGCTAGCATTTCTCATAAGCACTTTTTGAAATCATTGCTTTTATGTCAACAAAATGTCTACACAAAAACTTTATTTATAAGCGTAGCGAAGCACGCCGGGCCCTCCTAGTATTAAAAATTCTAACAATCAAATCTACGATCTCAAACTATCATACCAAACACACACATTACAGAATTGTCGCTGAAAAAAAATACAACAATCAAGAATCAATTTTTTATCCTCTTTCATTCACAAACTATATATATCTAACTAAATATTCAACGTATTAATATATAAGATAAAACAACAAAGAAAAATAACGTCCATACTCTCCTAGATCAATGCATAAACTGAAAAAAAAATTATAAAATACTATAAACAAAGAAAAGATTTGGACAATTCCATTTGATCCATTTGATTTGATTTAAGGTGAGGCAGTTGAATTCAAAAATACGTTATAATTCGTCTATAACTTTTTTATTTATGATTCGAAAAATCCCAAAAATCTCTCAAATTTAGGTTACATTAATATCAGTTAGCAGTGAAAGTTTGGAATGAGTGAAAATTCGAATAAAAAAGCCTTAGGCTGTACAAAGTACAAAGTTAGCGTATTAATATTTAGTTACATATTTAGTTACATTACAAACAAAAAATATTTAGTTAAAAGGGATCCGAAGATCCTATAGTACAATTTAGTGACGATATAGAATTCGTGGCAAAATTCTATACCGTGAAGTTCCTAGGGTTTCAGTTGTTCTCATGAGCCAGAGACTCTTAAGAGAACAAGATCCACCAAATATTAAGTTCTCCAAATAGGAAAACTGACAAACCGCTTACTTTATACTTACATGATTGTTTTGCTAATTCGAAACTTCTTCACTAAATAAAACACCAAACTTAATTTTGAGTATAACTATAAAAACTGATTTTTTATTAAAATTCTTACGGAATTTATACAAAATAATTAACAATCGAAACAACAACAATTGTTCCAATTTTGCAAACATCAAAGAGTTTTCCAATTTCATTATTCCTTGGTAAACACTTTATAATAACGAAGAAATTACATAATAATAAAATTGATATAATTATTATATTTTTGTGTTTACGAAATTATGTAAATTAATTGTTTCATGTCAATTAATTGATTTTTGTTTGTTTATTAATTATGTGAATCAATTGTATTATGGGAATTAATTGTATTTGTTTATTTATCATTTTTTCTATAGTTCAGTAGGTTTCTATAGTATAGTGTAGTATAGTATAGTATCGATAGTTTTAGATATGTGTATCTATACTACATTACTTCAAAAGGCATATTATATCTTATAAAAAATTGAATGGAACCAGTCATTTAAGAAAATGTTAAAGTCCTTTTCACTCTCCATTTTTAGGGTTCCGTTTTTTATACGGAACACTATTGGTGAGAGTACAACGTGTTTTTCACATTATTTCGATTATCTCGTGAACCATTAATCCGATGAACTTAAAATTTGAGGTGCTTATAAAACTAACCTATCCACACAAGATGGTAGGTTAAAAAATAAATAAAGTTGTGTTCGTTTGTTTTAAAGAGGTACGATGTAAAGCCTTTGAAAACATACATTTTTTTATCGAGACAAGTAGGGTATCATATGAAAGGGCTTCATTTCACCATTATTTAAAAATATATTTTGGAATTTTACACCTCACCATTTTTTGTATAATTTTGAAAAATGACGTTTTCTGGATGTTTTGTTGTCCCGATTAACTCCAATCCTACTTCATCGAAAATCTTGAAATATATTTGGAATGATAGAAAATTGAGTAGATTGTTAATGAAAAATATAGAAAAGTGGCAGATACTCATAACTATATTTATTAAAGGGGTGGGAATGTTAAGGGGTAAAAACATCATTGAAAACCAGGTCATGTAGGGTGTCACTTGAAAGAGCTCTTGATTTTAGAAATATTGCCATTTTTTTTAGAATTTTGCAATGAATAGTTTTTGAATTATTATCAATAAAGTGACACAAAAAGTTGGTCCCCCTTGCATTTCGAGCCTAATTAACAGAAAAAATTGAAAAAATTCACAGAGACAGGAAGTTTGATAAACTCTGAACGAAAAATATAGCGAACTCTCAAATAATTATATTATTCTGCTTTTAAGGGATTGGGGCGGGGAAGGGTGAAAAAAAAACTGTTTTGACCCAAGCGAGTGGGGTGTCATTTGAAATAGCACCGAAATTAAGAAACTTTGCAATTTTTTTTAGAATTTTGCGGTACACAGTTTTTGAGTTATTCTAAAAAATGTGTAAATGCCAGACCTTTCCCCCCCCCTACGTTTCGAGACTGATAGAAAAAATTCATAGAGACAGGAAGCTTGCTATATTTTGAACGAAAATTAGAGCGAACTCACAAATAATTATATTTCTGTGTGTTAAGGGGATGGGTGTAAGGAGGGTAAAAAAAACTTTGTTGACCCAAGCGAGTGGGGTGTCATTTGAAAGAGCACTAAATTTCAAAAACATTGCAATATTGTTTAGAATTTTGCGGTACACAGTTTTTGAGTTATTCTAAAAAATGTGTAAATGCGGAAAAAGATGCAAACATGTATGACAAGAAACTGATTAGTTTTTGAGCGATAGTGAACAAAGTGGTGGGGGGTCCCTGGAGCACCTGTTTTTTTGAAAGCTCTATAACATCTGTACCTGATAAGCGAATTGGATGAAACTTGGTACATGAGTATGTAGTACGGTTCACAATAGTACTGCATCCCAACTTCCGGTTTTTCACTTCCGGTAAAAACATTTTTTTTGTACTTGTTTGAAGTTTTTTCATTGTCTTTATTAACACTACAGCCAACAATAATGAAGTGATTATAATGAAACTTATGGAATAGGGTTCCAATTAGTGTGAAAAGATAATTATCATGTTTTGGGACTCATTGATCAAAGTGGTGGACGGTCTACCATACAAACGCTGACTTTTCACACTTTGTTTTTAAAGTTTGTTGGGAGCATACAGACTTCATTCATTAATTTATTTTAATGACACTTTGAAAAAAGATGGAGACTCAAGTAACAAAGAACTGATTAGTTTTTGGATAATATTGGAATAAGTGGTGGGGGTCCTCCCGAACACCTGTTTAATGTGTCACACTTTTTTCAATGTTTGTTGGGAGCACACAGCATTCGTTCGTGAACCAATTATGATGACACTTTGGAAAAAGATGCAAACATGTATGGCAAGAAACTGATTAGTTTTTGAGCGATAGCGAACAAAGTGGTGGGGGGTCCCTGGAGCACCTGTTTTTTTTAAAGCTCAATAACATCTGTACCTGATAATCGAATTGGATGAAACTTGGTACATGAGCATTTAGTACAGTTCACAACAGTTCTACATCCCAACTTCCGGTTTTTCACTTCCGGTAAATTTTTTTTTTGCAAATTTTTGAAGTTTTTTCAGTGTCTTTATGCACAATACAGCCTACGATAATGAAGTGATTATGATGAAACTTATGGAAAAGGGTTCAATTAATGTGAGAAGATAATTATCATCTTTTGGGACACATTGATCAAAGTGGCGGGGGGTCTACCATACAACTGCTGACTTTTCACACTTTGTTTTTAAAGTTTGTTGGGAGCATACAGATTTCATTCATTAATCAATTTTAATGACACTTTGAAAAAAGATGAAGACTTTAATGACAAAGAATTGACTAGTTTTTGGACAATATTGTGTGAAGCATACAACATTCGTTCGTTAAGTAATTTTGATTACACTTTGCAAAATGATGCAAATATGTATGGCAAGGAACTGATTAGTTTTTTTAGCGATAGTGAACAAAGTGGTAGGAGGTCCTCCAAGCACTTGTTATTTAGGAAGCTCAATTTTTTTTTTTTTTTAATAAAATGTGTTGTGTAATAGGGTTTAGAATATGTGTCACAACAACACATAAATACCTTTTAAGACCAGGGTCTAGACCTGGGTCTCACAACAACTGGCTTTCCAAGGTGTAGATTAACGCTTTTTTTAAACATCTGTGGGTTGAAGCCACCTGAGACTAAGTGTTCCGGTAAACTATTCCATTTGTTCGCAGTTCGGACAAAAAAGTCTCTCTGCGATCTGCCAGTATGACAGCGCGGGATCTTTACCGTTTCACCGGTTGCGGCAGCCGATTGCCGATTGGAACGGGGGTAAGAAAAAGTTTGAGGCCTGATGTTGCTGATTTCATCTGAGCACTGCTGATGACGATATTTGTAAAAAACAACGAGGTCAGCAACAGTGCGACGATGTTGTAGGGAATCAAATTTTGATGTTCGATCACCCACAATTCGTATATCCCGCTTTTGAACAGAGTCCAAGAGGGCCAAGATGGAAACAGATGCAGCACCCCAAACTTGACAGCAGTACTCCATACAGGGACGAATATAGGGCTTATAAACATGGAGCGATTGGTATGGATTGAAACATTTTTTGCATCTATTTAGGAGGCCGAGTTTTTTAGACTCGCTTTTTGCCATCGCCATTACATGATCGTTCCAGAGTAGGTCATTTGAAACTGTGACACCCAATAAACGAATGATTTTACATTCACCTATTGGTTCATCACACATACTAAATAAAATATCTTTGGGGAATTCGGTCTTTGATCTGGAAACAATCAACAGCTGTGTTTTGGTAGAGTTGAAATTGACAAGGTTTTGGTTACCTCAGTCGGCGACTTTATTCAGGTCTTTGTTCACGTTTATGGCAGTGTCTCTCCGGGCAGGATTAATTCGTTCGTGCATTTTACCTTTTGAAGGAAGGGGCTCGAACGACTTGTGCAGAGTATTTTCATCTGCAAAACTATTTATTGGGTTGCTGGTGATTTTCAACAGTTCGTTGATTTAAATCAAAAATAGGGTTGGGGACAATACTGAGCCTTGGAGTACACCAGCGTTAATTAGTTTAGACTCAGAAGAAAATCCGTCTAAGGTTACCGAAATGTATCGGTTGGATAGAAAATTTTGAATCAGCTTCACAACATTGGGATGAAAATCGTACGCAACGAGCTTGTTGATTAAGTTGGCATTCCAGACTCGATCGAATGCCTTGGAGATGTATAAAGCGATAACGTTTGTTTCACCACCTTTATCAAGTATGCTGTTCCAACAATGCGCTTTATAGATTAATAGATCGGTGGTTGATCTTTTGTTTCGAAAACCGTATTGGCTGTCGGATATTAAATGATTTTCTTCCAGAAATGTCGAAATATGTGTATTAATATAATGCTCATAGACTTTGGATAGGACCGATAGTATAATTTGAGATATCGGATTTTGGTCCCTTTTTGGGGACGTGCTGGACATTTGCCAACTTCCAGTACGAGGGAAATATACCAGATTTGCAGGATTGGTAGAATATTTTAGTTAAAGTTGGTGCAAGTTCTTCGGAAAAGGTTTTTAAAATAATGGCTGGAATATTGTCCATTCCTGAGGCTTTGTTGATGTTTAACCCCTTTAAAAGTTTAGCGACTATTTTGGGTTTGAAGTGAAGTTGATTCATATTAACTCATGAAGACTGGATTTGGGGTATTTCTTTAGGAGTTTCCAAAACAGTGGAGTTCAGAGCAAAGCGTTCAGCGAACAAGCTAGCTTTTCTTGCGGGATCATTGACGATTAAATCACCATCAATAATAGGCGGAATAGAAAATTTTGTACCAGAATTTAAAGCATTAATGGCACTGTAGAAACTCTTGTCAGAAACAGACATAGACGTAAGTTTTGAGGCTTTCGCTCTGTCAATTTCGAACTTTTCGATTGAGATAATCTGATTAGATATTTTGTTGGCCTTTAGATATTGGGATCGATTAGTGGGAGTTTTGTTATGAATCTAAATATTAAATGATCTACGTTTGTTTCTAAGTGCTGTTTTGGCAGCTTTCGCATACAAGTATTTTTGTTTGGGTTTTACTATGGAGAAAGGGACAAATTTATTGATAGCAAATTTGATGGTTTCTGTAAAATTTTGAGCAGAAACATTTACATTGTCAGTGTAAAAACAATGACGGTCGAAAGGGAAACCATGGAAAAAAATTTTGAAGACCACTCTTATCCATTTTTGACTAGTGAAATATTTTACGGGGTTTGGGAGCTGAAGTTTTAAGTAAGTCAGTTTTGATAACTGATGAGATTAAATAATGATCAGAATTTCCAATACTACCTTTCGCAACATCGACACTCGTAATATCTGGCATTGTGGTAAGATAGAGATATAGTAGAAAACTATTATCACCGCCATTATGGGGAGTGAAAGTCGGGCTTTTAACAATTTGGAATAGGCCCTGAGACGCGGCAAAAATTTCTGCCAGTTTTCCACTATTGTCAACATCGTCGGTCGATTTGGAGAATTCTAACCATGATTTGTTGTGGACGTTGAAGTCACCGGTAACGATAACTTCACAATTAGGGGACTTTGCTCTAATCTCGTCCATAATTTTTGTCAGTATATTAAAAAAGTTTGGGTTACGTTTGTTGGGGGACTGGTATAAAGCTATTGTAAAAAAAGTCATTTCTGGAAGACAAATCTTTAAAACCATTGTATTGAAGCCGTCACCGTGTAGTTCAAAATTTGGAAAGCACGTGTACGCAACACTCTCATGAATGAATGCGCATACGCCCTGAGTTTGAAAGCTGATTCGAGCTTATATTTGGAATTAAGCGATTCTTAACGATTCTAAAGAGAAAATTTTCAGAAACTTGTGTTCCTGTAAGGAATAGAATGTTCGGTTTGTCGTGCTCAAGATGATGTTGCACGTGGTCATGGTTAGCGTTCAATCCGCAGATGTTTTGAATATGTATTTTAAAATTTTTTATTGATTCATATATGTTTTGTCCCTGCAAATTCCGTGGACGTGCTGCTTTATGGGCGGGTGGATTGCGCAAATTTGCTTTACCACTTGCAGACTTATTTTTTTTCGGTTGTACTGCCATATATATCAAAGGGTTTTATTTTATTTTTTTATGTTTTGTTTTAAAATGGATAACTAAGTAAAAAATCCTATCATACAATAAAATATGACATATTTTTTTTTTTTTTTTTTTTTTTTTTAAATAAAATGTGTTGTGTTGTAGGAATTACAATATGTGTCACAATAACACATAAAAACCTTTTAAGACCAAGGTCCCACAACAACATACGTTCAAAGATGTTGATGGACGTAAATCTTTCTTTTTTTGTTTTTTTTTATATTTTTGGTTAAAGAATGGATAACTAAACAAAAAATCCTATCACTGACAAAATATGACATAGGCCAATATTTTATGATAGGATAGAGAAAATATAAAGTAAATTAAAAAGTAAATAGCAAATTTTTACAAAAATTTGCTGAAACAAAACAAAACTGTAGTTGCCAATAATCCAGATGAAGAAATAATAACAAAATAATAAGTGAAAAACAAATTGTGAGAAATTTGCAGAAAACAAAACAAAACTAAATACCAATAATCCAGCTGATGCAGCGCACCCCAGACGCACCGCCCACCACCTCAATCGAGGCACAAAGCCCACATATAACTACGTATTGGTCCGATTCCTCGGAAGAGCTAATGAGCGGTACCGCTACGGAACGCTGCCCAGCTAAGACTGGAAGTGCTGCCGTTGACTAATTAAAGTTCGTCCGCCAGCACCCTAAGATATCATCTTGGCTAATGACATCTCCTGCCATTCCCACTGGTATGTGATATCTCACGCTAACTCATATGTCAATGGCAGGGACGGGAGTACGCAGGGTAGTCAGACCCGTAGATCAACATTGATCATAATCGATCAAAATCGATCCCTCCTGCGGGAAACTTCTGTACCTGATAATCGAATTGGATGAAATTTGGTACATACACATTTAGTACGGTTTACAACAGTTCTGCATCCTAACTTCCGGTTTGTCACTTCCGATAAAATGTTTTTTACTTTTTCTCGTACAACAGAATTTATGTTTGTTGGGATACTACTGCCTGCTTTAATATTTTTATTATTAGAACTACAAAGTCCATAATATTTGTTAGCTTTTAATTAAAGTATTTAATGGATATTAGCTCATTATATATCCAGAGCACTATGGTTTAAGAGCTGTGGTGAAGTCAGCCTATGCATCAGCGTCGTAATGTTTTTCATTATGACATACCGCAAAGCTAATAATAAAAACGAAGTGAAACACGTTATGCGCATTTCGCATAGTGTCATAATGGGCACAAAATAATATGCAAATGCGTACATTTTGCCATCACTTCTACCGTCACGCTATGATGGCACTATGATGAGCAATATGCGGATGCACTTGGACGTCCAAGTGACAACAAGCCATGACGCGAGTGAACGTATTGTGCTTACATTGGGCCGCTACAGTGTTTATTGGGGTACGTTTTAACAGTTGCTATAGAAAATAATCAGTTTTTGCAAAGTGTAATCAAAATTACTTAAGGAACGAATGTTGTATGCTTCCAACAAACATTGAAACAATAAACAGGTGTTCGGAAGGACCCCACCACTTATCTCAATATTGTCCAAAAACTAGTCAATTCTTTGTCAATAAAGTCTTTATCTTTTTTCAAAGTGCCATTAAAATTGATTAATGAATGAAATCTGTATGCTCCCAACAAACTTTAAAACCAAGTGTGAAAAGTCAGCAGTTGTATGGGAGATCCCCCGCCACTTTGATCAATGTGTCCGAAAAGATGATAATTATCTTCTTACACTAATTGAAACCTTTCCATAAGTTTTATCATAATAACTTCATTATTGTAGGCTGTAGTGTGCATAAAGATGCTGAAAAAACTGCCAACAATTAAAAAAAAATTTTTTTACCGGAAGTAAAAAACCGGAAGTTGGGATGCAGAATTTTTGTAAATCATACTAAATGCTTATGTACAAAGTTTCATCCAATTCGATTATCAGGTACAGATGTTATTGAGCTTTAAAAAAAACAGGTGCATGGGATAGCCCCCACCACTTTGTTCACTATCGCTCAAAAACTAATCAGTTCTTTGCCATACATGTTTGCATCTTTTTCCAAAGTGTCATCAAAATTTGTTCACGAACGAATGCTGTGTGCTCCCAACAAACATTGAAAAAAGTGTGACACATTAAACAGGTGTTCGGGAGGACCCCCACCACTTATCCCAATATTGTCCAAAAACTAATCAGTTCCTTGTCATTTAAGTCTCCATCTTTTTCCAAAGTGTCATTAGAATTGATTAATGAATGAATTCTGTATGCTCCCAATAAACTTTAAAAACAAAGTGTGAAAAGTCAGTAGTTGTATGGTAGACCCCCGCCACTTTGATCAATGTGTCCTAAAAGATAATAATTATCTTCTTACACTAATTGAAACCCTATTCCATAAGTTTCATCATAATCACTAGTCCATTCGTTCAGTGTTTTTTGAAATCAATCAAATGCCCTAGAAAAAAAGTAGGGAAAAAATCGCCATATTATTAGTTTGAAAAAACATTGAACGTTTAAACGCAAGAGCGACTGAAACTGAAAAAGCAATTATCACAATTAATCAAGCAAGCATCATAATTAATTGGCAATTGTAAAAGAACCCAGTTTTAAGCTTTAACATCATAAAACTGGATTGTCTTAGACTTTTCTAAACTGATTAATCAAAACCTATCTAAGGTCTACAATGTCACAGCCCTACTTAAACTATCATAGTGAAAAATAAAGTTTAATTGGAAAATTGCATAGAAAATTTCCTATAAAATACTATTAAACAATTTTTTTTTGGTTTTTGAGATCGATTGAATCCTATTAAAAGAAATGAACACATTTTTATAGGATTATAAATTCTTCAATGGGATTGACTACATTTTAATTGAATTTTCTGCTACCGTCAAATTTTTTACTAGATAATAAAGAAACCTACTTGACTTTATAATAGAACTAAACACATTTTAAAGGGAGTTTTGTAGTCTTAGAATTTCATATGGAATCATTTTCGATTCTTAATGGGATTGACTATTTTTTAATGGGAATTTCTAAAACCTTAAAATTTCCTATAATTAATTAAAACAAAATAAACATATACAACCTTAATCACTATTATTATAGTCTTTCAGTCGAGAAGCGATAAAACACATAAGACGATTTCAACTATATACATATTTCTAAATCGGATAATAAATATTCTAGTGAATTTTAACAAGACATAAGAAAAATTTCAGTCGTATTTTCCTGTAAGAATTATCCATTTCGTATCGAAACTATTTCAATCTGTTCCCATAAAACTATATAGAATCCAAATGAAAAATGCTGTAGTGAAATTATAATTTTAACGTCGTATGTTCCTTTAAAAATTATACACTTCCCATTGAAACTATCTCAATATCTTCCTCTATAACTTTACAGAATCCTATCGAAGAATAATAAAATAAAATTTCAGTCAAGTTTTCCTTTAGAAATTATACGCTTCCTATTGAAACTATCTCAATGTCTTCATTTCAAACTATTAATCCTATTGGGAAATTTTTTCGTAACAAAACAATTTTCTAAGTTTTATTTTCCTTTAAAAATTATCTATTTCCCATTGAAACTGTTTCAATGTCTTCCTTTAAAACTATAAAGAATCCTATAAAGGAATCTTGTCGTAAGAAAAATATTGTCTAAGTTTTATTTTCCTTTTCGAATTACGTTCATTCCTATAAAAATATTTCAATAGGAAAAGTCTGATATTTAAAGTACTATGAGCTTATTTCCATTTTCCTATTGAATATGAGTCTTTCCTACCCAAAATTTTTATGAAGTAAAAAATTTCTCGGTTGATCCCTTCAAAATCATCCTTTTCCTATCCAGTTTTCATCAATATTCTATAGGATTGTACTTTTTCTAATAGGACAGTTTAAGCAGGGAGTACAGATTTTTCAGTTTAGGAAGTCTATCGATTGAAAATGACATCGCCAAATATTTAGATTTTTCTGGTCTATAATTAAAGATTTCGCTACTAAAAAGGCCCGGAAAATTAACTTAATTTTGTTTGTATATGAACAAAAATAGTCATGTATTTTTAATCTAAATAAATTAATCAAACTTATACTGGTTTTATGCATGGACAAAATCGATTTTTTTAGTAACAGTCACATTTTAAATTAATAGGGGTGCCCTGTACTCTGCCCGAGGGCGCCAAGTACGCTAAGGCCAGCACTGATAGTCAATTATTGTTAATTAAACATGTCAAAAAAAATGTAGATATATTTATCAAAAATACAGATTTTCCCGACATGTCCAAGTTATGTTTTATCGTGTCGAATAGCGAGTGGTAATATTTTGAATCTAATTTTACTTCTGAAAAAAAAAAAATGTGTGTCTGTCTGTCGGCCGTCCGGCAGCCCGTCACAACCGACGAAACGGACGGATTTCAAAATTTTTTTTTTCTAAAAATAGGTTTACTCAATGGGAAGAGCCGAAAGGACGATGTTTTCGATAACTGTACTGGAAGTGTGTCAAAAAAATCGTCAAGTGTGTCAAAACATGGAAATTTGCATATTTTTTGCTTAAAAATAGTTCATTTTAAGTGATTACGAGTAGGAACATTAAATTTGGAGAAATATTGATGGTCGGGATTGGTATGTGAGGCCAAAATCTAGATTACTGCATTATAAGTTTGTCAAAAAATGTTGTCAAGTGTGTCAAAAGAAAGATTTTTATTTATTTTTTTACCCAATTTTTTGGAAAAAAATTAATTTAATAATTTGTATAACATGAAAATATATTATTATTATAGAGAATTATGGCATTATAAGTTTGTCAAAAAAATAATGTCAAGCGTGTCAAAAAATGATTTCATTGATTTTTTTAGCCAATTTTTTTGGAAAAAAAATGTGGCTGTTTGTATGACGTAAATGTAATTTAAAATGAAATTGCACATGGAAATTTTTGAATTTGTTATAGTTTTTGAAATATTTTTGGAATTTTGAAAAAAGTTTGTATTTTTGATTTTGTAATAATGTTTGCAATATTTTTAGAATTTCGGAAAAAGTTTTAATTTTTGATTTTGTAAGAGTTTTTTGAATATTTTTAGAATTTTGAAAAATTTTTAATTTTTGATTTTATAATAATTTTTGGAATTTTGAAAAAATTTTCAATTTTTGATTTTGTAATAATTTTTGCAATATTTTTAGAATTTTGGAAATGATTTTATTATAATTTTTACAATATTTTTGGAATTTTGAAAGAAATATGAATTTGTGATTTTGTAATATTTTCTCGAAACGCTAAATGGAGAGGTTATTAAGTAGTTTGCTGATTGTATCATCTTTTCACTAAATTATGTTAATTTATGATCTTTTATAATTTTCCGGCATCGTATTGTTGTTTCGTCTTAGTTTTGTAATAAATTTCTAAACAGAGATTAAAAAATTAAAAAAAAGTACTTGTACTTTAACAAAGAGTTATGTTTGATATACATCGCTGCCCAAAACTAAAAACCATGTATGTCCGCATAAAAGTTTTTTGCCGAAAACTATATCAAAAACCTTAACCCAGACCGAAGTCTTGATATCTCAGAGCTGTGAGATTTCAGTCCCTCCATATTTTCCTTCTGCATTCTTTAAAATTATTTATTGTTTAACAAATTTTCATAGCGCCAGATCATTCTCCCTCAATGAGTTTGATGATATGGATAGAGTATGGTAACTATGTGGAAAATGAAAATGTTTCCTTTAAGAAGTTCTTTGATTTTAATAATAAATTTCTCAGCTACTAGGAAATATGCCTTGAGAGGTTCATACACCTATTACACATACAGTATTCTTTCTAGTGCTGGCATTAATGTGTTTCACATTGATTGGCATTAAATCAGCATTCCATTATAAAGAATATAGACGGTTCATCCAATACCCAATACATTCTGGGTCATATTCGAATTAAGTTTGCTTAGCAAATTTTTCACACCGTGACACACCACGGTGCTGTGATATGCTCTCTAAACATCGAGCTAGAATCGGCAGCATTTTAATTCTTTATAATTTGATGCATAAACCGTTACAATATTTGCGATAGAGGAGTCTAGTTTTATTTGGTCCAGGACATGATTCATTAATTTTTTTTAAATTACGGCTTTATATTTTGTGACACATTCAAATTTGTTGTCAAATAATGATTTGATAAGTTTAATTTAATGATCGAAAGCTTTAGTTGTAGTATATGGGATTCAAACGAAATATTTCCTGCAGTTTTACCCATTTCTAATGGTTTAAAAAACTTGTTTAGGTTGCTGGATTCAGCAGTTGATAGCAACGTTTTTACGTTTTTTTGTATATACATATATGCGGATATCATAACGTGCATTGTTAATTGCAAATGCACTCCTACAGGAAGGCACAATAAAAGTTTGTTTAAACATAAAGTTCTACTGAAAAGAGGAATTTATAGATACTGAGAAAATTATAGTTTAATTCAAACACCATTTCAGTCAAAAAAATTTCCACTGGTTTGTTCTCTAACAATAAATGACACTATAAAACCTGTAAGAACTGTATTCCAGTCCCTGCTATTGACATACGAGATAACGTGAGATATTACCTACCACTGGAAATAGCAGTGGGATATCACTAGTCAAACTAATATATTAGGGGGGTGAGCGGATGAACTGTATTCAGTCAACGATAGCCCCCTCAATCTTAGCTGTAGAATCCTATCATTGGCCTATGTCGTATTTTGTATGTGATTGGATTTATGGTTAAGAAATTTATTTATTTAAATTGGATTTATGGTTATAAGAAATATGAAAGACAAAAAATATAAAGATTTGCGTCGATCAAGACTAGGGATTGCACTTTCGGGACTCATACTTCACGAATTCCGGCATCCCGTGACTCATAAATTTTAAATTCCGAAACTCTGGGCTCTCGGGAAATAAATTTTATGAATGCCGCAGTCGCAGGATTCACAAAACGCTAATCCCGGGACTGCAATCTCCCTAATTAACATCTTAGAACAAATGCTGATGTGGGACCTAGGTCTTAAAAGGTTTTATGTGTTGTTCTGAGATGTGTTTTACTGTGAAACCATATAGAAAAACTGTTAAGCCAGTGCTTTCTTTCAATGAGATGTTGCAGAAACTTTACATATATGTGTAAGTTATTTATGATTTCGATAACGCGGGAAATTGTGGTGCAAATATTTGTATCGTGGGACGCTTCGTGGGACAGATTATGTCCGTAGGACAACGCCGTAAAATGTGGGACAATTCCATGCAGCGTGGGACGTCTGGTCAGTTTACACTATGATAGCAATACGCGAATGCACTTGGACGTCCAAGTGACAACAACCCATGACGCGAGTAAACGCATTGTGCTTACATTGGGCTGCCACAGTATTTGTTGGGGTACGTTTTAACAGTTGCTATAGAAAAAAAAATTAAATATAATCAAATGTTTCTATGGACATTCTAGTATATTCAAAAAAATTTGTTTTATTCTCCCGAAGTTGAGGATATAATTTATGAAATTCACCTTTGATTTTTCGGTCTAAATTGATGTTAGTATACCAATTTTCGGTCTTAAATTTGTTAACCGTAAATAAAGACTTTCATTTCACTCGTCTTCTGATGATGAATTCATTTTGAAAAATGACCAATAAAGTCTATTTTTTTTTTTAAGCATACAGCTACGCGTAAAGCATTACTGTGCGCAGTCAATCGCTTTTGTTCTGATTACAATGTTAAAATTATTTAAAATTAATTATAATAATGTTTATTTGCCATTAGATGGCACCTTTGTATATTTGTTAACTTTTATTCAGCAATTTAAATAACAATATAGATGTCAGTTTTATACAATTTAATTTTGTGTAAAATATTAACAATAAAATAAAATTGTATTTTCTTCTTATTTGTGAGCTCAAACAATAAACATCAATTTTTTTGAAATATAATCTTAAAGTTATTTGTTTTAATTTTGATAATAAAAAGTGAAAATTGAGCAAACAGCTTTCCTCCAGCACGAAACTGCACCGCTTTGCAGACATCACCGCTCACAGCTTCCACTCTGTACGTAGCCTAACACAAAATTAACAGCTAAGAAGAAGAAGAAGAAGAATTTATTTTAACAATAAATGTGCTGCCCAATTGAATTAGGTTGCTTTACTACACAGCATATCGATCGATCAAAAAGATAATATTATTACTAACGAAATGTTGAATTTAGAATTTTAGTTTGAAATTAATTATAGATGTGGTATATTATGTGAATTGTTGCACTTAAAATTTCTTCTGTTATTGATTTTAATTTTGATTTGTTTAGCCCAAAATACTCGAAAAATTGTAAAACGCTATTACCAAATTTCCCTCTGCTTCCAAACCATAATCCTCTAACTGTCCAGTCACTAAAGTTGTACATATTTTTGTATTTTTCTTTATAAAACGGGATGCATCCTTCATATATTGAACATTTTTCGTTGGCAATTTTCATATCTTGTTCTGGATCGTTGATTTCGTAACGGATTGTGGGGTCGATGATATATGCTTTCTTCAATTTGGTATCAAACGCCACAATGTCACTGAATCTCGACCGCCCTTCGGAGTCTATCGCATATACCTCTATGAAACATATTAGTCCCTTTTCCTCCAACAAATTTGCAAGCTGATTTTTGATCTTGTGATGCCGAGCGGTGATTAGCTGTGTATTTGACTGACAACTTCCGGTTACATGAGCAATAGATTCAATCTCTCTGTTGCATTTGCGACAGAGGACGGAAGGAGAGACATTACCAGGCACACCATTCAGATTAGCGTAATTTGAATTGAGTTTGATGGCTGCAACCCATTCTGATGAGGATAATGTGTTCTTGTTGTAAATAAAATCGTTACTTGGAGTGTATGTTTGAAAATGTATAGCTCCTGATCCTTGGTATTTTAAATTGCACCAATTTTCGTAACTTTTTCGCCGTAATGCTTGTCGTAATGCTTTTGTTGAATCACCCTCGACGCCAAGCGATTCAATGCAATTCGACATTTCGGTTGAACAATCGTAAACTTCATGGAACAGACCATCGTCGATATTTGATAGTTTTTTTGCAATGGCGAAATGTTGAAGATGGACTTCCCAACTTGATCTCAGGATACCTAAGCCTCTCAGTTTTCGTGGCGAATAAAATAAATTGTCGTTGGTTCGTATCGGAAGTCCAATAATTTCTTTAATTGTTCGTCAAATCATTATATCAAGTCCATCCGTTACATATGATGGGATTTTATTTATTGGAGGTGTCTGCAAAGGATATATCAATGTCGGAAATATATATTGATTGACTATGTTCAATTTCTGGTCTGGTTAGAGTAATGGTGATGATGATAGTTTATTCAAATTTTGGTTTAGTTTCTCGATTGTGGAATGATCAAAAATTAATTCAGAAGAAAAAGAGCAACCGAGGTATTTAATTTTTTCATCAGCTTTGATACTCATGATTTCATTACCGTCTGATAGTATAATTTTGTCTTCAACGATTCTACCTTTTACGATGACAATTGTTTGGCTTTTTTTTGGATTGATCTCAAGACCAATACTTCGAAAATGGTCTTGCACCAAATCAATGGAACGTGTAGCACCTTCTTTAGAATTTGTAGAAACTGCCTGGCCGTCTGCAAAACCGGTCAAACAAAGTGCATCATATTCATTTGATAGTTGGTATCCGTTCGCATTGGCAAATTGTGGATCGCAAATTTCTTTGTAAATAAAAGGATGGGTGACAGAGGACCACCTTGTGGGACACCGCATTGTACGTTTATAGGTTTTGAATTTCCTTCGTTTGTTTGTATCGACACTTCATTTTTCGTAAGAAGATTCATAATTAGGTCATGTAAATTTGATGAAATACCTTGAGCTTTAAGTGCTTCTGAGATGTGAAGATGACCTACTCGGTCGAATGCTTTTGAAACATCGAGGAATGTTATTACACAATCTTGGTTGAGTCGTTTTGCTTAATGTAGACATGCGTTTATCAATTTTGCATTTATATGACATCCAGGCATACCAGTTACAAATCCTCTTTGATTGTAGTTGATTTGAATCGGATGTCGTAGTTTTTCGTCTAGTAATTTTTCGATGATTCTTCTTACGACGGAATATATAGTGATTGGCCTCCAATTAGTGACTTCGTTCACATCGTCGCCTTTGTTGATTAATATAAGTTTACCTTCACGGAAACGTTTTGGGACAAATGAAGATGACAGCATAGAATGAGATGGATTTCGATATATTCATTTGTCTTAATGTCTTCATAAGTATACGGTCCGATCCTGGAGATGTGTCCATTGATATCCTTTTCAATTGTTTTCTCACGTCCTCCTCAGTGACAATGATATTTTCTTTACAACCATTTGACTGATACGATTCCAAAATTCTATTATTTTTTTTTCGAAAATCTTTTTAAAATGTGTTTCGAGTATATCCATTTTTATTTTACATTGGTTGGACGTACCATCGCTCAAAACTTCACGTACCGCTTTCTTACGTTGATTATAGTACCAGTACTGTGTTAAATCATATTTATACTGATCTCATCGACGTTGTTTTGATTTAGCATCGCTTCGTTGTGGATTAGATGAACGCGATTGTTGTGTTGCTGTAAGTGTCCTTTTTTTCTGTTGCCTCAGTCGGTAGAATTTAATGGCTGGATGTTTCGGTCCTGGCAATTTTTTTGATTTGCTTCGAATAAAAATTTTAAATATGAATCGATGTCACTATCGAATTTAATTTCATCAAAGTTACCTTCATTTTCATGAGCTTCGAATATTTTTTCCCATTTCTTGCATTCTGGTTCCAATTCGGACTGCTCAGTTCTAATATTATCAACATTTTTAGTATTTGCCGACTTCCGTGTTAGTCGTGAAGTGATTTTATCTGCTGTACTATCATTAGCTTCACGTGCGTGCCGATTTCGATTTATTTTCATGCCCTTAAGAGTTGCAAACCCTTGTTTGCAGACATCACATGCGAATGATTTTTCTTCTAATTGTTTTTCAACGGTTGATTGCATGTTGGTGATCACTTTCAATATTGATATCATTGATTTTCTTGCTTGTTTTTTATTTATATTCCGTACGTAATTGCCCGTAGGTATTGATGTTACAGTTTTTTGATGTTTTTGAGTTTTAAGAATTAAACGTCGAAAATGTCCGCTGTCTATCGGTCCATCGAAGTATATTGAAGTTTGTGGAGATAATTATTAATTTATATAATTATTGATTATCTTATTTTACGTTGCGGTTATTGTTTAAAAAAAAAACACAAAAATCCAAAAGCAAAATGACACTTAACACAAAGACGTCAAAATAAGTAAAAGAGAGAATCCGTAGGAGAATTCATGTATTTTTAGTTGATTGAAACAAAGAATTACATTTCATCGATCAAAATGCGTTCGGATTCCATGTTTCCATCAACCCGGTACAACAACCAAGAAAGTCGCGGTTGATCTTCAGACATCATCATAACACACCCTCAGTCTTAGCTATGGAGTATGCCGTGATGATGCCACGTTATTGCTTACTCGAAGAAACGAGCCTTAATGTAACTCTTTGTATGGGCTTTAATCATTGAGGATGGAAGTGCATTGCATGATCAAGGAATATACCACTAGCTGGATTATGGGCATCCACATTTTAGTTTTGTTTCTGAAAATTGTTAATACAAATTTGCGGTTTACCCTTTATTTTATTTTTTTTTCTTTATCCTATCATGAAATGTTAGCCTATGTCATATTTTATATACAGAGTGTCCCAATTAAAAGGAAACATTCTGAATATTATGAAAATAAAAAATCTAAATGTAAAACCCCGAGACACCCCTAAAGAATTTTTGAGAGGGACATTTTTTGCGCCAATAATTTTTTTCGGTTGAGTGCCCCCCTTGGGCCCCAGGAACGGGGACTAAATTTTTTTAAACTGCAAGGGGGATCATGTGATGGCTCATTTGAAAGGTCTTTGTCTCCTGGATGCAACGATATGCTACATTTGAAAATCAGTTCACTAGTTTGGATTTTACACCAAAAAAGGTGTTATCGTCGAAGTGAAATAATAGTCATTTAACAACTCAAAAATAATTGATTTTAGTCAAAAACACCGACACACTACGTTAAAACCACACTACGTTGCTAATAACAACTACGTTCAAAGTTACGCTTAAAAGATCAGAAGCGAGACGCTACCCTAAAAGTTAGACACATTTTTAAAATATTTTTTTCAAATTTATTAATTTAAACTCGAAATTAAATAATAATCGTAGCGTGCTATTACCATAGCAATAAGTACGTGAAATAAACAAAACATTATTTTTACTTTTAGCTATTCCATTAGCTCATTTTCTCATTGTTGTCAATTTTAAATGATTATTGCAAGTTTTATTATTTTAAAAATTTAAATTTTAGCCGTATTTTATTTGCCATATTACACTAACAATTTCATGCATCCAAATCCAATTCCAAATCTGACAAAATAGTTGGTTTTGAAAAGTTAGAATTGTATTTTAGTTCGCGTACTCAACACATAATTCGCTATCGCAATGGGGTCGCCCAACCAAAAAAACTTATTGGCTCAAAAAATGTCCCCCTCAAAAATTCTTTAGGGGTGTCTCGGGGTTTTCCATTTAGATTTTTTATTTTCATGATAATTGGGAGTTTTCCTTTTGAATGGGACACTCTTTTTTCTCGGTGTAAAATCCAAACTAGTGAACCGGTTTTTGAAAATAGCATATCATTGAATGCAGGAGACAAAGACCTTTCAAATAGGGTGTCACATGACCCCCCTTCGAATTTAAAAAAAATTTAGTCCCTGTCCCAGGGGCCCCTGGGGGGTGGGGGGGGGGAAGGGGGCCTAACCAAAAAAAAAATTGGCTTAAAAAATGTCCCCCTCCAAAATTCTTTAGGGGTGTCTCGGGGTTTTACATTTGGATTTTTTATTTTCATGATGTTCAGGGTGTTTCCTTTTAAATGGGACACTCTGTATGATAGGATTTATTGTTTAGTTATCCCTTCTATAAAAAAAAGGATAAAAAAAACAAAAAAAATTTGGGTGCATCAATACCTTAGAACGCATGTTGTTGTGCGACCTTGGTCTTAAAAGGGTTTTTATGTGTTGTGACACGTATTGTAATTCCTACTACACAACACATTTTATAAAAAAAAATAAAATTTACATGATTGATGTAAATAACTGGACGCTTATAACGTGTTCAGTCAGGCCCGCGCCTAGCACATTGGCCGCCCGTGTTCATATGAAAAATTAGCCGCCCCTTCTTCACCTCTAAAAAAAAACTACCGTTTAGAATAATATTTAACCCATATAAATTCACATATTTATTTAATAATTAACATTAAAATATTTAAAACAAAAACCAAATGAGTACTCATATATTAAATAAATTGCACTTTGCGAGCTTTCAATTCTGCGAACTTTTTAATTACATCATGCATATCTAAATTTTCAGCTAGATCGTGTTCAATAGAAACCAATGCCAAGTTATCTAATCTGTTTTGGCCCATTGTGCTTCGAAGAAAATTTTTAATTAATTTTAGTTTTGAAAAGGACCTTTCTCCAGTAGCTACACTTACTGGTAATGTAAAGAGTATTCTAAGAGCTACTACTATGTTTGGTAAAGTACTACATAAATTATTTTCAATAATATGTTCTAAAATTTCTGGCCCTAATAAATCTGGCTTTAAAATATGTCGAAGTACTTTTAATTCGTCGATCATTTCAACGGCATCGATATCCTTTTCATTCTTCATTTCGTCCGATAATTTAATTTCTAAATCTTTGTACATTTGGAAATATCATCATCGCTTAGAAGCTTTAAGTTTTTTAAGTCATACAGAAAGCTGAATGCGTCACAATGTGAGTTTAATAAATCAAACCTGTCTTTTAATGAATTTATTGTCGTATCCAAAATTGAAAAATAAAAATTAATTTTAAAATTTAACTGTGCATCGTGCACCGTTTCATCAGGGCTTTCATAATCAAACTGAATTTTTTTTTTACGTCGTCTTATAAGAGAGATATCGGGAAATTTAGTTTTGGCATCCAAAATTTCGGCTAAATGTTTGGCTTCATTTAAAAATTCTAAAAACCCATCATCAGATCGCTTGTCCTCCAGGTATTTAGCTAAATTATTTAACTTCTCTATACAGGAATTTATGTTTAGTTGTGAACTTTGCATTATTTTACTAACTACGTTAACGTTATTTAAAATATCATACCAGATTACCACTGAACATAAAAATTTAAAAGATTTTAATTTCGTTGCTAAACATTTCGCCTGATGTCGTGAATTATTATCTTTATTTTTATCTTCGATTATGTCAAATAGTGCATCATAAATTTCGCCAATTCCTTGCTTTAATGGTCTTATTGCATCTATGCGACTTTCCCATCGTGTATCGCTTAACGGTTTTATCAATAATTTCGTAACATGTTTTTTTAATATGTCCCAACGTTGTGTTGACGAAGAAAAAAATACGAACAATTCTTGAATTATATTAAAGAAATCGACTGTTTCAAAGTTAATTTTGGCAGCATCATTCACCACTAAGTTAAGTGTATGTGCAGCACATGGTACAAAAAAAGCACGGGGATTTTTGTTTAAAATCGTCTTTTGCAATCCGTTATGCTTGCCCCGCATATTAGCCCCATTATCATACCCTTGCCCGCGCATGTCATCAATATCAAGGTCTAATTCACTTAGTTTGTTTAATATAAAATTACACAATCCTTCCCCCGTCGAATTTTTTTTTTTTTTTTTTTTCTATTTATAGTGCATCAACGACTAAGGTTATTAGCACCTGGATTTTTTATTTCAAAACATTTAATATTTATTATTAATTATACATAGCAATGGTTTATAATAGTTCAATTATACCCGTTTGGAGTAGAAACCCAAGCAGACTCTGTAGAGCATGTTGTTTCCATATTATTTCATCAGTTGGTATTTCTAGTATTTTATATTTTTGTCTGTCTTCCTTATATTTATGACACTCCATAGCTACGTGAAACATAGTTAATGGCTGCCTACAGTCATCACAGATTGGTGGTTGGTCTTTTTTTAATATGTGTTGGTGACTTAATTTACTATGTCCAATAATGGTTCTTGTTATTCCGATTTGATGTCTTCTGTTAGCAGGGTAGTTGTATCGGGCTGTTTTAGTTTTGAACTGTTGTAGTTTGTTTTGTACCTCCATGTTCCATTCAATGTTCCATTCTTTGAAAATTGTCTTTGATAATACGTTATACGTGTCTTCGATGGTAATTTTATCATTTTTAGTATATTGTTCATTGGCAGCACTAATGGCTGCCTTGTCTGTTATATCGTTACCAATAATACCTGTATGCGAAGGTATCCAGATAAATTGTATTATTTTATTAGCTTCCTGGACCGTAACCAGAAGGTCTTGAATTTGTTGCACATAGAAGTTTGGTGAATACATATTTTGTAGCGATTGGAGACTGCATAGTGAGTCAACCAGTATTGTAGAGTTTGAGATATTATTATTTATTATTTCATGGAGCGCAATGTAGATTGCGTTGAGCTCAGCTGAACTAATTGAGGAACTTGGATGTAAGCATTGTTTTTTTGTGAGATTGTTATAAGTGAAGGCGCATCCAACTCCGTTATTTGTTTTCGAACCATCGCAATATATTTTTGTACTCTGAGTATAACTTTGTAGAATTTCTTGCAGCATGGTCTTAAAGGTAGCACTACTTGTAATGTCCTTTTTGTGTTTCGTGAGTGATAGATTTATATTTATTGTGTTCAACTTCCAAGGAGGATGGGTTTTGATGTATTTAGGAACGGTTGTGTTAAGTTTAATGTTCATTTCGGAGAGAATATATTTGGATCTAATGGAGAATGGTTTGGGATAATTTGGATAAATTTCAAATAACAGTTGCAGTTGAGGATTTTTTATTGCATTTTTGTATATGTGGTCATCGTTTCCTGCTATTTTGAAAGCATATTTTGACATTTTGATTTTTCTACGTATAAACTTTTCGTTGGGCTTGTATGATAGGCACCTGATGTTATTTTTAATGCTTGATTGTATAAGTTGTCGACCATTTTTAGAATATTGGGCTTAGCAGATGTGTATGCTACACATCCATAATCCAGCTTTGAATATATTATTCCTTTCATTATAATTGTGAGTGATTTGCGGTCTGCTCCCCAACCGCGGTTGGAAAGGTATTTCAATATGTTCATTTTTTTAAATACAGATCTTCTCAAGTCTTTAATGTGTGGGTTCCATGTTAGGCGTTTGTCGAATATCATTCCCAGGTACTTAAGTTCACATACATATTGTAGCGGTTGGTTGTTTAAATATATGTCTGGTTCTTTAGCTGATATATTTTTTCTGTTGAACATGATACATTTTGTTTTTGTTGTCGAAAACTTAAATCCAGTTCTTGAGCACCATTTTTCTAATTCGGTAACTGCAAATTGTATATGTTTTTGAGACTGTTGTATTGATTTTCCGGAGCAATAAATAATTAAATCATCAGCGTACATGATAAACTTGACTGGAAATCGAAGTGTATTTCCAATGTCGTTAATCGCAACCAAAAATAGCAGCACACTTAGTACTGATCCTTGGGGAACTCCATTGATTTGTTGAAATTCAGATGAGATTCCGTTGTTAACTTTGACTCTAAATTTTCGATTGGAAGTGAAGTTGATAATGTAATGTATCATATTTCCTTCAATGCCCCATGATATCAATATATCGATAATACGTTTTTTCCACGATTTATCGTATGCTTTTTCCAGGTCAAATGAGACCGCAATTAGATGGTTCTGTTTTACAAAGGCATTCAATATATCTGTTTCCAATATTACAATGGGGTCAAGGGTAGATAGATTGTTTCTAAAACCACATTGATTTCTTGAAAGTAAATGGTGTTTTTCCAGAAACCAGCGTAGGCGTGCACATATAATTTTTTCCATTAGTTTACCCATACAGCATGTTAGTGATATGGGGCGATAGCTATCTCTTTCAGTTGGGTCCTTAAATGGTTTTAGAATAGGTACAGTAATAGCTTCTTTCCATTTTGTCGGGAATGTGTGTTGATTCCAAAGTCTGTTATATATATTGAGAAGCTTAAATTTGGCATTCTGTGGTAATTTTTTCAACATTGTGTAGGAAACTTTGTCTGGGCCTATTCCCGAGCTACTACATTTCTCAAGAGCAGAATCGAGTTCTTGGATACTGAAGTCGTAATTGTAGTCAGCATTGCTGCTGTCATTAATTTCAAATGGGATTTTTTCTATTTGAGATTTATACTTTAAAAAGTTAGTGTCATAGGTTGCATCACTACTAATGGTCTGGAAATGATCTCCGATGATATTTGCAATTTCTGTAGTATCAGATGTAGACTGGTTTTGATGATTTATTTGTGAAATTTTGAAGTGCTTTTGTTTTCCTTCAATGCTTTTAGCTTTATGCCAGATTTCTTTTACGGTTGTAGTTGAAGTGATCGTTTGTATATATGCGTGCCAAGAATTTTTTTTACTTTGTTTTATTATAAATCTCGCTTTGGCCCTTGCCCTTTTGAAATTTATTCGATTTTCTGCTGTATTGTCTTTTTTGTATTTATAGAACATTGATTTGTAGTCTCTTGTTGCTATACGACAATCTAGGTTCCACCAAGGTAGCCCATTTTTCTCGTTTTTAAATATTGATTTTGGAATATTGTCTTCTGCGGCTATAAGTATACTATCGTTTAATATGTTGAGGTCTGTAATTTCGTTTTCTGTATCTGGTTGCAATGAATTTAAAATATCAGTTTCATAGTTCTTCCAATTCGCTTTTTTGTAGTTCCATCTTTCAATTTTTTCGTTATTACTTAGATTTATATTAGAGTTATTTATTGTTATTTTTATAGGATAGTGGTCGCTTCCATAAAGGTCACTTTCTGTTGTCCAGTCGATAAGCGCTGCGATGTTGGATGTGCAAAAGGACAGATCGATATACGAGTGTGTTCTAGTGTACGAGTAGAAATAGGTTGGGCAACTTTCGTTAAGAAGGAGGACATCATTCCATTTGTTTAATGTATTTTCTATTATTTGTCCTCTGGAGTCAGTTTTTATACTGCCCCATAGAGTATTATGGGCGTTGAAATCACCAAGTAGTATAAAAGGTTTGGGAAGTTGCACTAGTATGTTTTCAATATCATTTTTCTGAATAATATACGATGGGGGAATATATAAATTACAAATAGTTATTGTTCGTTGTAGTTTAAGTATTATTGCCTGTGCTTCTAAAGGTGTTTGTAGTTGAATCTCTTTTGCAATATAAGGTTTTTGAATATATATAGCAACTCCTCCAGATGCCACATTATTAATTGTTGTCCGGTTTTTATGAAAACATTCATAATTTTTAATTTTTGAGAAGTTGTCTGATTTGAATCGTGTTTCTTGTAAGGCAATTACTACTGGTTTATGTTTTACTATAAGTTTACTTAAAAGTTCAGATTGAGATCTGAAACTACATATATTCCATTGGATTATCTTCGCCATCTTCTAATAAGTCCTCTATACTCTCCTTACTATCGTATTTGCTGAGGTTTTGTGATTCCGATAATGTTGACTCGTTGATTAATCTTAGAGCCTTTGTAAATCTTATTTTCAATTTTCTACTTGCCAAAGGGCGAAGATTTGAAATATTATCAACAAAGGATTCGATATCATTGGTACATTTATCAATCGTTTGGTGTATATCTGTGGATTTCGGAATGTCGTAGATGGCTTTTAAGAATTTATCAAATGAATAGGTGTGATTAAGAGCGTTGAAAGCTTCTTTCATAGAATCATTCGACTCCGATTCTATCTTATTTTGATTACGTAGCTTTTTTGCTGGAGGGGCATTAAGTTGGTCTGATGATTTTTTTACAGCTACGGACGAAGAAGCATTAGCGTTTATACTGATATTATCATTGTTTACATGAGTAGGACTTATTTGATTTTTTTGAGTTGTTATTTCAGTTGTATCACTACTGTTTTTGTTATGTTGAGATACACTCGGTGATAATTGGGTGCTTTCTTTTTCTAAATCAATGATACTTTAGTCAAAAGCGTCACTGTTATTAGATGTTTGGTTTACTAAGAAGGTTTTGTGTTGGCATCTTTCTGCATCATGTCCAAATCGGTTACACATAAGGCATTTTTTGGAATCGGATGTTATGAATATTCTATAATCATCATTGTCGTATCTTACAAGAAAGGATTCAGGCAATGGAATATTTATTTCTATTATACCAAAACAGCATCTTCGAAAACTTAAGATGTGGGAGTACCTGGGATCATCAATCCCCACTTTCATTAACTGAATGGGTGAAGTCAATTTAATATTTATTTTCATAAGCTCATCACTTATAACGGAGTTTGGAATACTGGGGCAAACCCTAGAGAGAAAAAATTTGGTTGATTTAGTTATTAGCGGTCTTATCGCAAGATTAATTTCTCCAACTTTGATAAAATCTCGGTTTTCTGTAATTTCTTGTACTTGTTGCTTGGAGGTTAAATATATGCATATTCGGTTCATTGAAAGCCTGGATGCGTATATTATG
The DNA here is from genome assembly GCA_963693315.1 of Diogma glabrata. Taxonomy (NCBI): domain Eukaryota; kingdom Metazoa; phylum Arthropoda; class Insecta; order Diptera; family Cylindrotomidae; genus Diogma; species Diogma glabrata. The sequence continues at coordinate 15,204,801 of OY856188.1, read as the reverse complement.
TTCTCTGGGCCAACCAGCTCACCTACGGCTAGGATATAGTCATATAATTTAATCCCATCAACGCTGCTGATGATTAAGCCTTGATCTTTTTTAGGGAATATTTGGTTATAATTGGGTTTCGGTTGAGTTTTAACTGTATTTGCGAATGTACTGTTAAGTGTTTTTAAAGGAGAGTGATTTAGGTTTTGGGATTAGTATGAGGTGTATGAGTTGGTGGACTGGTTTTGAGAGTGTAGTGCTACATTTTCTGTTGATTGTTTCATTGAATTTGCATTTTTATGTAACGCTTCCTCAACGTTAGATAAACTCATTGGTTTTATTATGTTTTGTTGTGATGATGAAGGTTGAGCGTTCGATATGTTTTGATTTAATGACATTGCGGTTTATTATATTTAACAAAAATCGATTGTCAGTCGATTTTGTTAATTTTACTTTTGTTTAATGTTTAAGTATATGTTTTAGTAATGTAATAATATTGAAAAAAAAAAGTTCTTATCTGTTTATATCAGTAAATCACATTGCCACTTGAACAAAACTGTATTTCTTTTTCAAAAAAGAGATACAAAATTATCACACACAATTAATTGTTTTTGTTTTTATTTCTTTAAATTATATTTTTTTTTTTAGATAGAAATTAACTAATTGATTAGGTTGTTCTCTGTTGAAGGATTGAAATTGAACTGCCCCCCGTCGAATTTGTTATTGGGCAAAATCCTAAAAAATGTTCTTTAATATCCACTTTTTTGGTGTTTTCATTTAAATTTACGAATCTCATTATAATTGTTAGCTGCTCGGTATGGCTTATGTCAGGCGTACAGTCTAATATTATAGAGTAGTATTTACATTTTTTTGCCATAAATAATATATGATTCTTAACTTGGGTAGCAATTAACAAAATAATCTCATTCTGGATTTTGTCACCTAGATATGTCGGCATAAATGTCTGAGTATTTTTAGAATTTTGAATTTTTCGAAGGTGTTGCGAAATCGTAGGATCAAATTTGGAAATCATTTCCACGGCTTTCAAAAAATTTCCATTATTTGCCTCAAACAAAGTATTACTTGTTCCTCTTAGGGCTAAATTTTGTCGCGCTAGGAACTGAATTATATATATTACACGTTTTATTACTTCATACCAATGCATTTTTTCACGATTAAAAATTTCTTGCTCGTAGTGATCTATCGTGGTATTATTTTGAAACGCTTTTCTAAGATCCATCCATTTACTAAAATTTTTGATATGAGTCTCACTTTTTTCATGTCTTGATAGATATTGTGACAAATGTTGCCAATCTGAAAATCCAGTTGTAGCTAATAAACTGTTAGGAAAACCAAAAATTTTACAGGGAAAGCAGAAAACATTATTTAATGATTCAGAATACAGTAACCAGTTTCTAGAGATTTTTTCCCCATTAGATAAGATGCGCTTATAATAAGATTCGGAAAATTTTTTTCCATTGTGATCAACAGGATAATTAATATTTCGTACTTGTGCCGGATCATTTTGAATAAGCAGTTGAATTTTAGTATTAGAAAGACTTAACGGCCACTTACCCGGATCATCACTTATTTCGTTAACTTCAATTTCCTTTATTTGAATTTCGACAAAGCCCTTTTCAGTACTACAATTTGTACCTACAATGCTGTTCTCTCCATCTTTATAATTTTGTATGTTGGATCCTGAATCACATTCACTATCACTTTCACTATTAATATTTGAAGATGTCGAGGGTTCTTCAAGATGTTTAACGTATTTTAAAATAGCACCTTCTGATTTTTTATTATTTTCGTCTTTAAATTTTTTTGTTTTACGATATTGCGCACCGGAGGAACGTTTCGATTTTCTGTAAGTTTGGCTGTTTTTAGGCATGGCTGATGGCTAATTAAATAAACATATTCTCCATTACAAACTATTATAAATATGTAATATGTAAACAAATTACTTACATGATCGGTAATTTCACGTAACGATGCACTTGTCTATTTAATTTAAGTACAATTATGAATGTCTGTGTTGTATAATGTAAATAATACAAAATATGTACAGTAAAGGATGTTAGATATGTATCTAATCTTAAATTTAACACTAATGTTTATTAAACTTTTATTTAAAAATTTATTGCACTTAAAACAATTGAATGCATTTATATTTTCGTTTGATAATTAAATACTATCCGCTATAAAACATAACTAAGAATAATTCAGTAAATCCCCTAATTATAGTACACGTGTAGAAGTACACATATAATGTTATCCCAGTACCCTGATTCTATAAAAAATAAGATAATTTGTAAACATGAAAACTGGTAAACTTTGCAAATTTGCGATCGATTTTTTTTATTTTAATTTTTTTTACTACTAAAATATTATCGAAAATTTGTAAACTAGTAAGAGTAGGCTTTGCTTTAGACAAGGGGTGAAGTGAATAAAAAAAAGTAAATGCTTTAAGTTGTTGTTTTTTAAGTATTTACTTATAATCAAGTGAATAAAACTTTAGCATTTACTTGATAAAAAGTAAATACTTAAAGAATAAGCAAATGCTTGAAAATTAAGTAAAAACTTATAGATTTTCTAGTAAATACTTAAAGATATGTGAATAAAAAAGGCAAATACTTTTACTTTTTAAGTAAATGCTTATTTTTTTTAAGGTAGCATATAACGAAACTTGAATTTTATTATTGTTTACTTTTCGCAACAAAATGACTGCTTTTATTAATCTTCGAAAAAGAAAAATTTATTTAGAGCACCGAGATATAGATTCAGCCCGAAGTAAACAACTTTTGCGATTTAATACCGAAACTGTACATTTTATGGCCGATTATTTTTTGGGTGAAAATAACGAAAAAAGAGGTGGAAAAATAAGTTCTTTTGAAAAAATTGTAATTTTTTTTTCGCTATTTAAGTGATCCTGGATACCAAAATGGTGTTGCTGAGGATACCGGAGTACATCGAACTACAGTTTGTAAGACAATTTCATTTGTAGCTGACCGGATTTATGAAAAATCACATGAATGGATTAAGTTTCCTGATAAAATAGCAGAAATAGAAGAAGCTGCAACAAAATGGCAACAGCGTTTTGAAATTCCTACCGTTATTGGTGCATTGGATTGTACCCATGTGGAAATAATGAAATCTCAACAATTTGGTGATAGCTATGTAAACAGAAAAGGGTACCCTAGCTTAAATATACAAGCAACTTGTAATTCGGATGAAAAACTTATTAGTATCGACGTCCAATGGCCAGGAAGTAAACATGATAGTAGAATATGGAAGCTTAGTGAAGTGTGTCGATCAACTTCACGATTCAAAGGCAAGGCATGTTTACTGGGGGACGGTGGATATGGAATAGCACCGTGGTTAATAACCCCGTATAAGAACTCCAACAGTTGAGAAGAATTAAATTTCAACCGAATTCATGCCAAAGAGAGGGTGATAATAGAAAGATGTTTCGGCCAAATAAAAAAAAAGGTTTCCTATTTTGGGTAATCGAATTCGATTAAATTTAAATAAGGTTCCGAAAATTGTTGTTTGTTGAGCTGTTTTACACAGCATTGGCAAGCATTTGAATGATGTGTATGATATTGAAGAAGAAATAAATGTTCCAAATATTAACAGTGAAGTATATGATGTAGAGGATGAAGACGGGGACATACAGATACGGATGCAAGGCCAGCAAAAGAGATTAGAAATAACAAGAATTTTAAACGCTACACCTTAAAATAATAATTTGTTTTATTTCATATTACATAACAAGTATAAATAATAAATTTGCTAAATTATAAATTTATAAATTCAGATAATTCATTTTCAATATTTTCATTGATGTTATTTGATATTCATCAGGATCATTATCGCATTATTTATCTTTTAGGCTTTACATTAAAATTGTTTCTTTTGTAATCTGCAATTTTGTCAGTTCCAATTGTTTTATTACAACCAACCTAGAGTTTCTGCTCGAGAAATCCAATCTCAAGATTCTCGAGAAAGAATTGCAATTTTGAACTCTCGAATTCTCGAGAAAAGATATTTCCACATTTTCGAGATTCCCATTTCTCGAGACAAATTGTCGAGAATCTCGAAATTTTACAAACCACCATAAATCATTCAATATTATTATTTTTAGTATTTTTTACTTAACAAAAATTGTTAATGTCAATCTGCATCACTTTCTGATTGTTAAATCTAGATGTCGATGCAAACAGTAATACCTAATACGAATTTGGGATAGTATTATGTTATTTGTTATAAATATATTGGGAAAACCTATTTTTATTTCTATGGCAAATCTAATGTTTACGATAGCAATTGATGAATGGACAAGCTTCTGCAAGCGTAGATAGATTTGAACGTACATTTGTATTATATTAATGAGAAATCGGAAAACCTAGGATTGATGCGAATTGAAGGTTCATATCCAGCTGAAAAAGCCTAAACAATTATGTGCCAGATATTGTTTTCACTACAAGCGATGAGCCACTGTAATGTTGAAATACGGCAAAATAGCTCCAGCTTACCAACAGTTATGTTACAGTTATGGGAAACACCAAGCGATAATGTCAATATTTTATAAAGAAAATGAAACCAGTTAAAAAGTCAGTGAAAGTGAAGCTTTCAATAATCAATAGTGATTCCAATTCAGTTGTACAACAAAATGAATTTTTAGCTGCCAATTTAGTATTGAATCAAAATACGAGAAACGATTTAAAAAATTTGGGTTATTGTAAAATTATTTAAAAACTCGCCAGTGCGCAATGCTATTTCGCAAAATTATATAAAAAAATTGAATGAAGAGAAAAACGAGTTGCCATTACTCCTGGATTGCAAAACCGGGATTGTTTCCGTTTAAAATTCTATTGAAACCATGGTTGAACGGTATTTGCCAGTTAAGCCAGCAGTTTAAAAAACTTTAAATCTTCTAAATTTAAATCATTTTTGGAATACTAAATAAGATTATGTAGTTGCTTTAAATATTTTGAGTGCCATTCAACTAGCCACAAAATCAATAAAAGCGTTCAACCGTCAGGCTGGCTCATTATTATCTGCAGAGGGGATCCTAAAATTTATATTCAAATCTCTTCGGAAAAACAATTCATATATAAGCTTAAATTTTTTATTTGAAATACAATCTCAAATTTTTAAAGGAAGAGATAACTCAATAAATTCGTTAGTGAAATTTCTTCACAATCCAAAGTTAGTCAACCCGAGGAAAATGATTTTTTTCTATTTGCTCTAAAAGCGAATTTATTAAAACTGCAAAAAAAATCTCGAAGATTATTTAAAGAACCTGAAATTGATTCCTCTAATTACAATGAAAGCATTACATATATCGACGAATGATATCAACGAAAGCGAAGAGCTTATATAGCCATCGGACTCAGAATTAGAGGAAAAGGGTTGCGTTGAATTAAATTTAGAAGTATTCGTGAGAGTTTGAGAACGCAGTCAACTATAAATGACAACTACCGCTCACTATCTAAGGAAATTAATATATTTGAAGCTACTGGTAAGATCACTTTCAATTTAAACTTCTAGGAAACACTTTAATATTGATAAAACCTACAGACACTGAAAACGAGAGAAATTTTTCTATATCTGGAAATTTTGAAAGTAAACGGAGGGTTACTTTTCTTGTTAAAATTAATTTTTAATAATTCTCGAGAATCTCGAGAAATTCAAATAATTATTCCCAATTTCTCGAGAAACACAATCACTGATAAACTCGGGATTCTCGAATCTCGAGATTCATAAAAGGTCGAGAAATCAGAAACTCTACAACCAAACTTTGCAGTTCAGGTGTTGAAAGCGTTTGTGTTTTTTTTTTCAGAATTTAACAGAAATTCTTTACTTTAATTTTTGATGTTGTCATCTCTTTTAAAACAATATTATCTGTTTTTGACAGCCCAATTGTTGCAACACCTGGTACTTTTTGAAAAACAGGGTCTTCATCAAACTGCATAAGCTCCATAAAATCTTTCTCCCATGGCAACAGTCTTATTAGCTTATTGTTGTTTGCTTTTCATCGGTTTTTTTTTATCTCCGTTTTCATGTTGTTTAATTTATTTTTAAGTTTAATGATATCTTGTGTTTTCGCTGTTACTTTCTAAGATCAATTTTAAAACTTTTCCAAGCATTTTCTTTGGATTTAGTTAAATTGGTGGTCATGCCACGATTTAATAAAATAGAGAAGTTCTTTAAAACAGAAACGAAACTTCTTTCGATATTTCTGCATACCAAGTTCTAGTTTGTCACTTCCGGTTAAAAAGTTTTTTTCAAGTGTTCATCCCTACTGTAACCTACAATTACCGATCGATTGTCATGAAACGTTGGTAAAAGCTTTCAAGTAACATGAGAAAGATTTTATCAGCTTTTGGAGTACATTGGATAAAAGCTTGGGGGGTCCACCATACAACAGGTGGTTTTTTCCACCATGTTTTTTATGTATATTGGGAGCATAATAGATTCGTTCGTGTATGAATTTTGATGACACTTTGGAAAAAATCGCAAATAGCTATGGCAAGAAACTGATTAGTTTTTGAGCGATAGTGAACAAAGTGGTGGGGGGTGTCCCATACACCTGTTTTTTAAAAGCTCAATAACATCTGTCCCTGATAATCGAATTGGATGAAACTTGGTACATAAGCATTTGGTACGGTTCACAATAGTTCTGCATCCCAAATTCCGGTTTTTAACTTCGGGTAAAAAATTTTGTTGTAATTTTTTGAAGTTTTTTCTGTGCCTTTATGCACACTACAGCCTACAATAATGAAGTGATTATGATGAAACTTATGGAAAAGGTTCCAATTAGTGTTAGAAGATAATTATCATCTTTTGGAACATATTGATTGAAGTGGGGGTCTACCATATAACTGCTGACTTTTCACAATTTGTTTTTAAAGTTTGTTGGGAACATATACAGTCTTCATTCATTAATCACTTTTAATGACAGTTTGAAAAAAGATGAAGATTTAAATCAAAAAGAACGAAAAGTAGTTTTTGGACAATATTGGGATAGGTGGTAGGGGCCCCCGCGCACAAATGTTTATTGTTTCAATGTTTGTTGGTAGCATACAATATTCGTTGATGTATTTTGAATGAATTTTGATGACACTTTAGAAAAAGATGCAAATATGTATGGCAAGGAACTGATTAGATTTTTAGCGATAGTAAACAAAGTGGTAGGGGTCCGCCGAGCTTCTGTTTTTTTGGAAGCTTAATAACATCTGTATCTGATAATCGAATTGGACGAAACTTGGTACATACACATTTAGTACGGTTCACAACAGTTCTGCATCCCAACTGCCGCGGTTTGTTAAATTGTCCGGTTAAATTTTTTTTTTACTTCTTCTCGTACAACAGAATTGATGTTTGTTGGGATGCTACTGCTTTCTTTAATATTTTATAATTAGAACTACGCGAAATCTACAACATTGGTTCGCTTTTAATTAAAGTATTTGATGGATATTAGCTTATTATATATCCAGAACACTATGTTTCCAGAACTGTGGTGAAGTCAATCTATGCATCAGCGTCGCAATATTTTTTTAATATTTTATTCCGAGACACTGAATAGATTCACACAACGACCAATTTTCGTATTCGCTGGTAAAAAACTACTATAAATATATGAGACGCATGGTAGTTATAACTCTATTTACTTCCTTTATGTCTTTTAAGGGATTTTTGGAAAACTATTATTCATCGCATTGAGTGATCAGTTTTTGCTAATTTGTAGATTTTTGAGAACAATCTTCTGAATTGAATGTAAACATAATATAATTCAGTATCTATGCGAATAAAGTATAAACAACCACGTTGAAAATAGTATGAATTTAAACAGAATTGTATCGTATGTCTTTATACACTTAATTTTAATCTTTATCAAAATGTTTAAATAGAATATGAATTTAACTGTTTAAACGTTAAAAAGTTTCACTTTATATTTGCGGGTGACTTTCCAAAAACCTAACAATATCATGTCCGAGTAGAATAGCACAAAAATGGCTTGACATAGAAATTTGTTTTTTTTAAATTTTATGAAAGAACTTCTCCTATGTATTCCTATGCATATAAAAAATATTACTCTTTTCATATTACAATTACCAATGAATTTAAATTCCCTTAATGTTGTCTAATATTAATACATATAGAACTACAAATTGGCCAAGTGTCAGCGAGTGTTACCACATCGCGGGATTTTTTCTAGTTTGTGGGATATTTTATATAAAACGGGAAAGCGGGTAAAAACTTGGAAAGTGCGGGATTTTTCACATTTAATAGTAAAAAGCGTTTTAAATTAAAACTTATTTTGAAATTGTTGCACCAACCTCTTACGGATTAATAATAAACACTTTTATTAATTAAATTCATTCGCTGATGCTAATGTTTTCGCCTTTAACACTCGCAACACATGTATTTCAATGGATATCTGCTCGTTGACAAAACGTTGCTGTACAAATTGTACGAGTTGTATACGAGTTGTATACTACTATTTTTTTTCTATTTTGATCGGAAACTTTAATGTGAACTCGAATTAAGTACATATACTTACATTCCGGTTTTATAAATTGGCAACACTCGTTTGCGCTGCTGCTTTAAACATTCAGATTCAGTGATGTAAGGGTTATTATTTTGCCCTCGTAGTACTATATTGTACAAAATACATAACCAAAAATATAGAAACGGTTATAAAGTTTATCTATAGAAGCTCAAGAACCCTTTTATTGTGATCCGTTATTCTGATAAAACGTTTCAATTATCAAATAAAACTATTATAAGTATTACCTTAAGCATTAATAAATGCTAATAAGTATTACCTTAAAAATTTTCCAGTTTATACTTTTAAGTAAAAGGTTTCTATTATTCACAGAAACGTGAGTAAATACTTATACTTAAAAGTATTACCTTATACTTAAAAGGTAATACTTTTAAGTAAATACTTATTTTTATTCACTTCACCCCTTAAGTTTTCCATTTTACAAATTATCTTACTTTTTATAGAATTAGGGCACAGTTGTGATTGTGACTTTACTCAGAGCGATCGACGAAAATTTATGAAAAATAAATGAGACTAAAAATTTGAGACAGGCATATAGCACAGACACAGTACACATAATACATAATTATATAAATAAAGAGCGTAGATAGCTATTTACACTTTTCCTTTTCTTCTTTCGACGTGTTACGTATTTCTATTCACAATGACAAACCAATATCAACTCAGCAGGTCAGCAAACCAGCAAATAAATAAAAAGAGATTAACATTTTTTATATTGTGTTAACTTCTCCTTAACTCTCCATTACAGGTTGTTTCCGTCGTTGTTTTTAGTGTTTTTTCAGAAAAAAAATAAGTTTTTGTTGTTGTTTTCTTCACGATATTGGTATTTGTATGTAATTTGTAAATACATTATGTACTCAAATTTTAAGATCTATGTTTCGTTTGTCTTTTATTCTTTTAAGAAAATTTTAAATTTATACAGTTAGGTAGAGTATTTTGATTAAGCATGAAGAAAATATTTTTAGTTATTATGGCAATTCAAATCCGGCCGCCCCTAGAATTTGGCCGCCCGTGTTCGTGGCACACTCGAACACGGGGTTAGCGCGGCCCTGTGTTCAGTCTAACAACTATTGTACTCTCAAGTTCCAGAAAACATATTATAATATGGCAAGACGATGAACCTCATTATTAAATTAAATTCACTACAAAATTCAAACTCCATTTTGTGATACATATTAACACTAAACACAACCATCCAAAGAAAACCAAAAAAAAGGAAAGAAAAATTATTCTCTTTCCAGATCATAAATTTTTATTGAGTGCTTCGAATTTTGATAAATTGTTTTATAAAGTCTTTATGTAATCTCTTACTTAATTAAGATTAACGGCTTTGTTTATTAATTTATTTATCAAGTATATATATATAGTTCGAAAAAATGATTGATAGTAATTTTGCTTATTGGTTTTATTGACGATAAATTTTATGAAATAGATTTTGTGTCCCACTAAATCTAAAAATTTTATTGCTATTTATGAAGAAACATGTAATGGATTCAAAACGCTTAAGCATCTTGTCTTGAGAAATTAACAGTGAGAAAGTTTTGGATGTTTTAAAGCTAACACATATACAGTTGTGTGATTAAAAAAATTCTTTTATTTTTAACTACTTCAAGAAGGCAATGTAGATTGTTTTTCTGTTTTCCATTAACGCATTGGAAAAAAACGCTAATTTATTCAATAATTGATTTTTCTTAACAGTCTGTAATTTTCTTCTACATCCGAAATCGATCTTTTAATTAAAAATTAACATATAAAAGAAGAATTTCAATTATGTAAATTATAGATTTATGTAAATTTGATTGTTATAAGTAAGTTTAAAAAGTAATGGCTGTTACAAAAGACACAAAGGCTTTTTTTCTAATATAATATTATAATTAGATCACTTAAGTTTATTATAAGAATAGACAAGTTTAAAGAGTATTGAACATATTGGAATGGTTTAAGTTAGATTAGATTGGATTAGATTAAATTTGGTGGTGATAGGTTGTACTGCGACCAAAATGATCTATGGTACCCCACCATACTACTCCCTGGTGAATACCCAGTTAGAGCACCTCCTCCAATCCAGCCTCCCTTAGGAATTTCAGGATATGCAGAGTGTTAAGTTTATGCAGGTCATGCCCGGCAATATTATACTCCTCCAGATGCAACCTTCTCGAGTAGATCAACACTCTATAATCTTTGAGAAGATGGGCTGGGGTCTCTTCTTCCAATAGACAGAATCTACATTCGTACCTTGGCTCCACCCCAATCTTCTTAAGGTGTTTTTTTTAGTTTACAGTTTCCTGTAAGAACCCCTGATAGTATTCTCATGTTATTCATATTCATCTTAGAGCACATTACTGCTCTCGTTTGATTAAACTGTCCATCGTCCAATCAACTCCTTGAACTGCCTTAACCCCGCGTTGTTGTTCCAGATTTTGGACAATTTCATTATAATTACTTCTCTGATCCTTTCTTGGATTCTCTTGTCCCCAATCCACAAAAGGGTTCCAAACCGACAAAAGATGTAAAACACCTCGCCTTGACAATTTGTCGGCTTTTTCATTACCAGCGATACCCGCATGACCAGGTATCCAGTAAACTGTAACTGTGTTACTATTCCCAAGCTTGCTGTGCTTGCTCACAAGTCACACAGTCTTCAACCGATTTGGATGTGATGGTGTATGAGCTTAACGCATTAACTGATTAACTGCTGCTTGGCTGTCCGAGAAGATGGCAATTATCTTGTTTTTATATTTCCTTCCTAAGTTCGATAGCACATATTTCGGCTTGGAAGACGTTTGGGCAGGTGCTCATGGGCTCAAAGTATTTCTTTGGTTCAAATGCTCCTGCACCCACCCCTCGGTCTTTGAACCCTCCGCGTACCATTTGATTACATCATTGCTTAGGTGGTACGTAGTGGATTCACTGCTCCACTCCGCTTTTCAGCACAACTGTGATGTAAATTTCCTATCGAAGTTGAACTGCTTAATCATTCCGTCTTTAGGAAACTCAAGCAAGGGATTCTCCCTTGAAAGACTTTCTCAATATTTAGACTCGATGATTTTTCCCTTTTTCGCTAAGCTCTTAACCTGCAAGTGGAGTGGAACAAGTCCTAACAGCATCTCCATTGATGCAGTAGGACATTGCCCTCGTGATGCAGATACAAGCCAGCCTCTGCACCTTTTCCAACTTTGTCTTCCTAGCTTTAAGTTGGGCACTTTTATTCCATGCGACTGCTCCGTAAGTGATGGCTGGTCTCACTATCATGGTATACATCCACCTTAGGATACCTGGGCTGCCCCCCATGTTCTACCCGAAAGATTTTAACATACCATCAGAGCTCTTACGGCTTTGGTTACCACCGCTTCGATGTGGTTTGTTCACGGGAGTTTACTATCGAGAATTATTCTCAGATATTTAGTCTCCTGTGCAGATTCAATCAAGGAGCCTTTCATTATGATTGGCTTCACACTAAGTTTTCTTTTCATGGTGAATGGAGCTACCATAGTTTTACTCAAATTGAGTTTTAGTCCCACAGATGTACAGGAGGTGTCTACCAGATTCAGTCCCCTCTGTACAATGTCACAGAGTGTTTCTTTGAACTTCGCTCTGGTGATAATGACAATATCATCCGCGTACCCAAGACATTTAATACGCTGGTTGCTTAATACAACTAGAATTTCATCCACCACCAGACTCCACATGAGGGGTGATAAGACCCTACTTTGCGGACAGCTCCTAGTGGTGCCAAGGCTGATTTTACAATCACCAGCCTTGGTTTCTGCTACTCTAGTTCTCAGCATCTCACACATCCAGTCAGTTGTGGTGCTCTCAATCTTTTTCCCGCTTAGAGCCTTCTTGACTACTCCATGCGAAGTGTTATCGAAAGCTCCTTCAATGTCCAGAAAGGCACAGACAGCAACTTAATTGTTGTCCACTACTTCCTCTAATTCTTTGGTCAACCTGAACAGCACGGTTTCTGTTGATCGGCCCGTTGTGTACGCATGTTGACTATCTTGTAAAGGCGATCTCACCAAGATATTGGTTCGAATGTGGTTGTCAATCACCTCTTCCACCGTTTTCAACTTGAAAGATATTAAACTGATGGGTCTTTGAGACTTCAGCTGGGTGACATCTTTCTTACCTACCTTTGGAATAAATATCACTTTTGCCGTTCTCCATGGTTCTGGAATATGCCCAAGTGCCAGGCTGCTCCTGAAGATGCCCAGGAGGTGCGATAATAGCCAATTCTGCCCCCTCTGCAGGAGAACTATTCCGTCCACTCCTGGTGATTTGTATGGCTGGAACGTGCCTATAGCCCACTTGATACCGTCCTCTGGTTTGGTCTTTTACTTTTCTTCTTACTCGCGTCTTCTGCATACGTGCGCCTTTTTCTCCCGGAAAGTGTGTTTCTAGAAGAAGAGCAGCTCTATGTTGCTCATTCTCCGTATGCGTTCCATCCGGTCTTCTCAACGAAGTTTTAATCTCGACACGGTCCTTGGCCAAAATTTTACGCAGCAAAGTCGCTACAGACGTTGCAGAGCTATTATCACAGAAAGTTCTGAAGCTGCTCCTTTTTGCCCTGCTGGTTTCCTTATTGAAGGTGGTAAGCACCCTAGTATACTCTTTCCAGTTTTCGGATTGTTTTGCTCTATTAAAGAGCCTCCGTACGTCTGTTCTGAGTTTTGATAACTCCTTGCTCCACAAAAACGCGTTCCTCTGCTTTTTTACCTTAGTAATTGGGCAGCTTGATTTGAACGCCTTGGTGATTGCCAGGTTTACCTCCGCTACAACTTGTTCCAGCGCGGCATAGTGTTTTGCTGTCCCTCTAACCGTTACTAGCTGTAGGACTTCTTTTAGATTCTCCTCAAATTGATCCCACCTTGTGTTCCTGGGGTTCCAAACCAGGGGTGACTCATCTTTCGTACTACCCAATTCAAACAGAATTATTGAAAGATCTGACAAGAAGGGTTCATTTGAGTCGCACGTTGGCACTTCCTACCGTTAAATTTAACACTTCCTGTTTTGCCCTTGTGACAAAAGTGGGTGTGTTTCCGACGTTAAATTATGAGAGGCCACTTCTTCTTGCACCATTCCACCAGGTCCTGTAGCTGTAGGCGGTATCAGTACCCCGTTCCTTGCACAGTATGCTGATGCTACCACTAACTGGCAGCGAATGGCTCCTACTGTGATGGTAGTTGATATGACCACCAAGTCCCTGGTAAGAAAATCTGAAAGACAAATATAATTAATGTTTTCCTAATCATAATGCACGCTCCAGGTGAGTTTGCATTAGTATCCCATACTACCTTTGCCTCTCTGTTTATTGTTTTTGTGGATCCAGGTTCCTGTATCAGCATGAGCCCTAGCTGTTTCTTAGTGAATGTTCTGGCAACAGCTGACACTGCTCTGGCGGGGTGGACATTCAATTGGTCCACGGGCAATCTTCCTGCCACCTCCATGTTGATGTTGTTGGAGAGGGGCGTACCTGTCCTTTCATCCATCAACAACCTCTTCTCCTTCTCGGTACCTACGTCTTCGATACTACTGCAATTCTCTGTAGCAGCATCCTCCTCCTCTTCTACAACCATATTTACCACCTCATTGGGTGTCATTATGGTTGCGGCAGCCTCCTTGGGCTGTGGTGATATCTGAGATACTTCGCCCGAGATGCCACCAGCCCCGTTTTCCCCCGTACCTTCTGCTGGTGCACTTCTATAGGTCCATGGACAATGACTTTGCCAAACCGGTAGTTGAGGGTATTTCCTACCCCTGATAAGGCTGTCTTTGTTTTGTCGTTAACCAGGGCCGTCAGGAGTTGGACTGTGCCCTCATCTTGACCTCCTGACAGCTTCCACTCCTTAACAAATAAACCGGCGTTTTGCCCCTCTAGCAAAGCGAGAGATTTCTTCCTGGTCTGCCTAGCACTCCTTGGGAGAAAAACTTTTTCCTGTCTTATCAAATCTTATGAAGAATCGGAATTTCATCCCCCTTTTTTGTCACAAATATATGTTTACCGACTTCCACTTCAGGTAAAACAGACACAAGCCATTTTATCGTCTGCTCGTCGTCGCATTATACCACCACATAACCAGGTTTGAAGTGGATATTCCCAAACCCAATCCTGTGATCAGCACATCCTATCGCTAGTTGGTTCACTAGCCCTGCTTCGATTAACCCAAGCTCCTCCGCACTAAGTATTGTCTGGGGATAATTCACATAAATAATAGCCACCTTGCTTGCCTTAATAACTCCAGCAAAGCTGGTGCTTGGATTGAGATGGTGTTGCTCTCTGTCCTGATGGGTGGCTATCCTGGGTTTTTTGATGCATTGTCCTGCAGCGTCATGGAATCTCTGGCCCGCTTCACGTTTCTTGCTCCGACGGTTGGGGTCTTCCCTTTCCGTGCCAGAGCCCTTCTCTTTAAGTCCTCCGGAGAAATTCCCTCCGCGACGAACCTTAGGTACCACCTGGTACCAGCCCCTACCTCAGTGGGTCGTCCATCCCTCCAGGCTGGCCTAAAGGTGGCACAGAGCCACTTTCTGCTGGCACGGGAGCTATACTGCTCCCGGCCACATCAGTACCACTTCCCGCCGGTACACTCCCATCGTCAGAACAGCGAGGAGACTCACTCCTGTGCCTGCCACTTGTACTTTCTTCTCTTGTCAGTGCGGTGACATCCCGCCTTTTATGTTTGTTTGTGTTTTTTTTTATAATTATATGTTTTCATTTTGTTCCCACGAGAATAACGAGAAAGTAGGTCGGCCAAGTCAGAGCTCTGTTAATTTGGCAAGGCAAAATAAACCTGGAGGTTGCCCGGTATCCAGGTTAGGGTTTCTCAAACGGGATCCCGTTTTCCCGGGATCCCGGGGGTACATTTTCATTCCGTTTTTCCCGGGATTTCATCCCGGGATCCCGGGTATCCAGCTAATTTTTATTAACAATTTTTTGTACTTTTTTCAAAGATATTAAAAGTTTTCTCACTCGAAAATCGAGTAGTTTTTAATTCTTTTCTCTCTGTAGTAATTAATTTCGTTCAAAATTAGGAAAAATTTTTTTTTGACACATATGGTATCATGGTTGTTTTGTATGGTTTTTTTGATACATATAAACACAACAAATTAAAACCAATAAAACTTAAAATAGGTAGATTTTTCTGAGAAATCTCCATAAAACTTGCGCTTCGTTTCTCTTAATTTATGTTTAATGGTTCTCTTGGACGGATGGTGTTCAATGGATGGTTCATGGACGTTTCGTCACGAAAATTCGGACAAACTTGAGTGATGGCACCATTGACAACCTAGTTTTTTGAAAAATTGTTTAAAAATTAGTATTATGAATTTATTTTTGTTTTTTGAATTAAAAATAATTTAAATTTAAAAATCAATAGCGCATTTTTTGTGCTGTTTGAATTTTACCCATTTTTCTACCACCCAATTAGAAAAATCTAGCTTTTTAGCATTCCCGGGATCCCGGGAATTTAATATTTTTTATCCCGCCTTCCCGGGATTTGAATTTCTACGGGAAATGAGAAACCCTAATCCAGGTGGCTCCATTCGTTACTGAGCTATTTGAATGGGCCCTCAGCCTAGATGATCATCGGTACGGCACGAATCGCATTACACTTTGATCCAGCACATTTGCTAATCATTTAGCGTGACTCGCTCCACATCTGGATCATTAACACACGTGCAAGGACCCGGAGGCGATAGCAAGTAGACTCGGAGGCAATAGCAATATGGAGCATGGTTTAAGTTAAAGTTTGTGGCTAAATCGAAAAGAATTACTTTTATATCCACGACTACTAAAGAATATATGCTTTCCATGTGTATGTCGTCCATTGTAATTTTATACATTTTCTCACTTGTGTGTAGAATGTGACGCAATCATTACATTCTACAACAGTTCTATAGTTTATTAAATATTCCCCTAACAAATTTAAAACTTCATTTGTTGGTATAGACTATAGTAATATCAAAAGGTTAAAACGAGAACAATACATATATAAAATATATTCCCACTATGTTAGTATACTAACAGATTGAAAAAACTTTTTAACTTTTTCTTTTAAAAAATAATAATTTATTTTAAATAACAAAAAAAATTTTGGTCATGTGAAGTATTGTTTGTTGATGTTAAACTTTATTTGTTAGACATATGTTTCGATAAATTGATTATCATCTTCAGTACCGCGTCTTTAATGTGCATATAAATATAATTACTTAGACTTACTTACAAATTAAAAATTAAAAAACCATGATTACAAACAGGTTTGGAAAGTATTAAAATTAAAAAATTAAAATAGACATATTAAAATATAAATAAAAATAAAAAATAAAAAAATTAAAAAATAAAAAAATTAAAAAATTAAAAACTAAATTACAACATTCAGGTAAAATTACGTTTAGCAATTACATGTTAAAATTGTTGATGGCGTTGGTGGTATTATCTGAGTCCATATTTCGCTTTTATTTGGGCAGCAGTTTCGTATAAGACATTTTCTTTTATGGTTAACTTGTCATTCAGTAAAATGTTGCTATTATGTTTGTTTGTTTTGTAAATCTCATATTACTTCGGTTTGAAAGACCTAATTACTTCGGTCTGAAAGACCTAATTACTTCGGTCTGAAAGACCTAAGTATTACATTCATGAGCTCAAAGTGAAATTCTTACCCCCACTTTTTTTGGCATTTCTCGACGTTTTAAGACCTACTGATTCTAAAAAAGCAAAAAAAAAAATGTGTGTCTGTCTGCCGGCCGGCCGTCTCATGATATTTTGAAAATGAACTTGTAGGTTTTCGTAATTTTTAAAAAACATAAAAAATAAAGATGACGAAAAAGTCCTAATTTTCTTCGTATGCTATAGAATGAAATGTATAAAAAAATAATCGTGACAAAAAAATCAAAATTAGTACTTTTTCGTCGAAATTTTCATCATTTGGTTTAACGAGTTTCGAAGAATTTCAAGTTTTATTTCAAAATATCATCAGAAATATAGGTTTTAGGAAAAAAATGACTTGGACCTTTTTTGTAGAGAATTAAATTTCCTACAAAAAAGATCATGTGATTTTTTTTGACATCTGCATATTTTATGAGATATTAACAATTTTATCAAAAAATAAAGTTCGGTGATTTTGCGGCCCGTGTTCTTTTGACTTAAAAAAAAAAAAAATAATGCCGTTGTGGTTTTTTGACCACAAAGAATTTTTCTAGGGGGCGTCTCGCAAAATTTAGTTTTTAACGACCAGTCTAATATATATATATATATATAGATATATATATATATATATATATATATATATATATATATATATATATATATATATATATATATATATATATATATATATATATATATATATATATATATATATATATATATAACATATATATATATATATATATATATATATATATATATATATATATATATATATATATATATATATATATATATATATATATATATATATATATATATATATATATATATATATATATATATATATATATATATATATATATATATATTTATATATATATATATATATATATATATATATATATATATATATATATATATATATATATATATATATATATATATATCACTGGCGGGCGGTACGAAGAAAGCAGGGTCATACCTGCTTACCCAAACAAAATTTAAAATAGTCTTCTTAACAAAAATTTAAATTAATTAAAGAATATAAAAACATTCTAAATTGATTAATAATATCATTTATTTATTAACGATTATTCTAATATTCCAAAAACCTATATTTACATGTCAGCCTTTTCGAATTTTCAACACTCCAAATCTAAAATGCACATTTGAATAAAATATAAAAAAATTTTGTTTTTGGCAGATTTTATCTATTCTTTGTTCTATGGTCATAGTAAAATTTCTGCTTTCAATCGCTATGTATTCCTTAGAAGTTGTATTGAAAAACAAACAATTAAAGTCCCAATAAAATGTGTGAAAATAAGCAGAAGATAATTCTGCTTTTAAAGTTTTTTCTTTCTTTTCCTTTTGTCATTTCACATTTTGTACATTTTGAACACAAGTTTTTTGGTTATGTCGTATGAGCGAATATAAAGAAAATTGTTTGTTAGTTTTTTCCTGATAAGATTGAAATTATTTTTAATCTATTTGTTGTGTTATTAAAATTAATAACATTATTTATTTATAGTTTTAATGGGTGTAATATTTCGTTTATTAAAATGGTGCAACCATTAACTAATATAGTTTCCAGTGATTTAAATTATGAAATTATTGGATCTTTCTTTGAAGGTTTTTTATGTATGTTTCTTGAAAACGGTTCATTCGATTTGGATGATTTAAATTGTATTCTGTTAAGGTAGACTCCCAAGTGGTCCATTTTTTTATGACGTGAAAAATACCGTTTTTCTATGATTGCAGAGGAAAATTTTATTTTCAAGCAGGCTTAATCCCTGTGAAAATGGGCTTTTTCCCTCTATTGTAAAAAGAATAACAAATTGTAGTTGCTATGGTATTTTTATATAATTTTAAAACAAAGCAACCATATGTAAAAATAGAATATGACTTTTGAATGTTATTTTGTCGATTTCTAATTTAATAAATTCTAAGAAATATCGTTTATGTATTTACTATCATAGAAAAAAGTGTATTTCTTACGCGAGATAAAAACATTTTGCGTTCGTGAAATTGTCCAACTGGACGTTAACGGCTGAACAAATTTTTAATTTTTAACGGCTGAACAAATTTTCACTCACGAAAAAGCAGCGTTTTCATCTCTTGTATAGCAAAATGTACTATTTTCAGAAAATTGGAAAAACTATATTTTTTTATGTATATTCGCCAGTTTATCGAAAACAGCTCACTTGATTTGGATGGTTTAAATGTATTCTATTAAGATAGATGCCAAGGTTGTCCCATATTTTTTATATTACCTGAAAAACGGTCGTTGTTCAGGAAATTGAAAAAAAACTATATTTTTCATGTATTTTCGTCGATTTCTTTGAAACAGCTTAATCTATTTGGATCTATTTGGACGCTTTGAGTTGTATTTAATTGATATAGATGCCGAAATGGTCCTAAATTCCTTTCTATGACATAAAATATCCCCTTTTTCAAAAATATGATAAAACATGTTTGTTAGATTTTCATCGATGAATGCTTGCCGCGATTTTAAGTTATTACTTCAAAAACACTTTCTTAGCCGCCTTTTGATTTTATGACTACACAAAATGAAATAATAAATAAACTTTTTAAAAAAATAAAACCGACTTCAGAAAAAACAAAAGAGGCACAAAAAAGTGGAAAATAACTCAATCGTGCCTTTTAGAGACGAAAATACGTATACATTTTGATTAATTTAATTTAATTATAGTTAGTTACATACAAAAAATTACGCTTTTAAACAAAGATATTATATTGTAAAAGTTATTTTTTTTTAATAGCTTTTATATTATGAAATTTATTTTCAATACAAAATGTTCGAAGTCACATCTCATCGATTGCCAACAGTTTTGTACCACAAATAAATCTTATAATATAATAATTATTACAACAACTATAATAATTATAATAAAATATAAGTTTTATAATATAACATCTTTGTTTAAAAGTGTAATTTTTTGTAGTTAAGTATAATTAAATTAAATTAATCAAAATTTATATGTATTTCTGTCTCTAAAAGCCACAATTGAAATATTTTTCACTTTTTTGTGCCTCTTTTATTGTTTCTGAAGTCTGTTTCATTTTTTTTAAAAATGTTTATTTTATTTTCTTAAGAAAAGGGTATTTATACCTACGATGGTTATCATAATTTAAATAATTTTTTTAATGCCGTTAGTAAACACCAAGCCATATTATATTAATCAATAAATTTTTTCAAATTATTCGGGAGTGTTATAATGTTGAAAGTGTTATCAATATATGATCAAGAATTGGACACATTTTTATAGGAATCCAAAGTATTTTTTGTCATTTTTAGTCATATACAAAATGATTTGAGTGAATCAATAGGTGTTGATCTAAAAAACTCAATTTTTTTAGAAATCAAAGTTTGTTTATTTATTGCCATACTTCTTGATGAAAAGATATATCTTATAAGTCGCAATTGTCAACAATAGGACGATTTGTAACTAAAACAGAAGAAGTTTTTGAAAGACTCTTAGCTTTTACAGATATTAGTGCAGACTGATCTGCCAAAGCCTTATCACGTCATGCAATCAATACAATGGAAGAACTATCGTGTGGGTATAAATTAAAAAATGTTCTGTTTTTTATATAATCTGCTTACCGTCTATCGAAACCCACTGCACGCCACTGATATATATATATATATATATTATATATATATATATATATATATATATATATATATATATATATATATATATATATATATATATATATATATATATATATATATATTTATATATATATATATATATATATATATATATATATATATATATATATATATATATATATATATATATATATATATATATATATATATATATATATATATATATATATATATATATATATATATATATATATATATATATGGGGCTTTCATATCAAGTGAGACAGCTTTTGAAACCGATGTCTTCCGATCGGGATGAAATTTGCACCAAGGTTAGTCTTATTGGATAGTAATTTGGACACAATTTTTCAACAAGATCGGTCAAGAACTCTCTGAGTTAGAGAGGGTCAAAATTAACATTTTGGCCAAACATGTGTGTTTTCTCGTCCATGTAACTTATTACCTATTGTTCTTAGCAAAATTTGTCCCAAATAGTTTAGATAGCTATTTCTTCAATCTTTTGAAAAAAAAAATTTAAAAACAAAAAAAATTATTTTTGAATTTTGTTTTGCAAAATCAAAAACTTTTTTAACGTTTTTTCAAAAAAGGCCCTTTTTTTCTTTTTTTTTTTGATCAAAAGAAAGCTAAGACCTTTTCCTTTAAGAGCTTTTTGGTCGCTTAGTGGGGTGCGAGTGGGATATCTATTAAAATAAATGTTTTGTAACTCAAGACAAAGGTTTTTCAATTTTTAGCATATGCACTATTTTGAATTTTTTCCTATTTGTGTATAATTGTTTCTAAAACTCCAAAAATAAAACTTACACTGAGAAACTAAACAAACTAACTAGACAAACTAGAAACTAGACAAAAAAGTGATTTATTCATGAGGTTAACATATTGTGGGAATTACAGTATCGAGGGTATGAAATTTTAGTTAGGTATGTTACATACCGTCGGAAAGGTTAGTTTGTCTAGTTTCTCAGTGTAAGTTTTATTTTTGGAGTTTTAGAAACAATTACACACAAATAGGAAAAAACTCAAAATAGTGCACACTGAAAAAAACATGTCCTATTTCCAATCAAAATGCAATTCTCTCAACCTCACCGTGCGGTCACATATGGCGAATCAAACTACGAAATTGCTTCAACAACTCTACAATTATAAATCGATGAAGTTGAGACAATCACACGAAATATTTATGTGAAAATAAAACATAATTCAATTAATCTCAAATACTTAAACTTTAAGATGTAAAATTCATGATATAAGGTCAAAGAAAATTTTTTTCAGGGAAATACTTATTATCGTTATTCAACTACTGTTGTATTGGATATAACACTTTATATTTTAAATAAACATCATTCTGTTGTTAGGAAAATGTTATCGTGTAGTTGTCCCAATCACAGTGAAATTGATTGCAAATAATTTTTCTTTGCATGTATAATAAACTGCCAACTTCGAGGTGAGGTTGTCATGAACTTCAATTTTTTTTTCAGTGCATATGCTAAAAATTGAAAAATTGAGTTGCAAAACATTTATTTTGATAGATATCCCACTCGCATCCCACTAAGCGACCAAAAAGCTCTTAAAGGAAAAGGTCTTAGCTTTCTTTTGATCAAAAAAAAAAAGAAAAAACGGGCCTTTTTTGAAAAAACGTCAAAAAAGTTTTTGATTTTGCAAAACAAAATTCAAAAATAATTTTTTTTGTTCTTAAATTTTTTTTTTCAAAAGATTGAAGAAATAGCTATCTAAACTATTTGGGACAAATTTTGCTAAGAACAATAGGTAATAAGTTACATGGACGAGAAAACACACATGTTTGGCCAAAATGTCAAATTTTGATCCTCCCTAACTCAGAGAGTTCTTGACCGATCTTGTTGAAAAATTGTGTCTAAATTACTATCCAATAGGACTAACCTTGGTGCAAATTTCATCCCGATCGGTTTCAAAAGTTGACATCGGTTTCAAAAGTTGTCTCACTTGATATGATATATATATATATATATATATATATATATATATATATATATATATATATATATATATATATATATATATATATATATATATATATATATATATATATATATATATATATATATATATATATATATATATAAACATATATATATATATATATATATATATATATATATATATATATATATATATATATATATATATATATATATATATATATATATATATATATATATATATATAAACCATTATTATATAAAAACCATTTTTAAACCATTATAACGGCCGTTTGGATACTAATATTTTAAAAAAATTAACAAGTTTAAAATTTTTGAAATCTTTTTTATCAATTTGTTTTAAAAATAGACCTATGAAGTTAGAGGTTCCTGAGTGAGCGGCTCAAACAAAAAAATACAAAAAAAATTTTTTTTTGAAACAACCGGCACTCTCACGGTCGCATTTGTAAGGCCAGATCAAAAAACCTTTTCTAAAAATGTGCGATTTATTAATATCTTGGACATGTTCGTAAATCAGCCAAATCCGAGGCATGGTTAAGATACTAGAGGCTTTATACTAGAAAAAAACTCTGTTTTTTCGATCCGTTATAACGGCCGTTTGGATTCTAATATTTTTAAAAACTTCATAAATTTAGAATCCTTGAAACTTTTTTATTCAGTTTTTTTCAAAAAAAGACCTCTGCAGTTGGAGATTTCTGAGTGAGCGACTTCAACAGAAAAGCTTGTAATACACAAAATGCGTTTGAATCAACCGGCACTCTCACGGTCGCATTTGTGGAGCCAGATCAAAAAACCTTCCGTAAACATGTGTGTTTTATTAATATCTTAGACAAGTTCGTAAATCAGAAAAATCTGACACATGGTTAAATAACTAGAGGCTTTATATTAGAAAAAATTCGTTTTTTTAATCCGTTATAACGGCCGTTTGGATACTAATATTTTTAAAAAATCCATAAATTTAAAATCTGTGGAAACATTTTAATCCGTTTCTTATAAACATAAACCTCTGCAATTAGAGGTTTTTGACGTGTTGGCTTCAACAACAAAGTTTGCAACAATCCATAACTAAAATTTCCAAAAACCTTATAACAGTCAATGAAAAAAAAATAAAAAGGTTTGAATAGAAAAAATTAATTTTTTTCTTAGAAATAAACTATTTTGATATTTTGCAGTAATTGGACGACATATGATATAGCGTAGGTTTGTATCATAAATTGTCACTCACATGTTCTGTGGTAGATTTGATACTTGTTTGTTGCAAAATTGGATAGATATAGTTTTGCTTATATGTAGCTAATTTTCTTTTTAAAATTTCTTCGATTTCTGTTTGAAATTAGTTTGTTTTGTTTAAACTAATCTGATACATCAGATTCTACTGGCACACAAAACTGTCTGATCTCGAAATCTACCTATTTCTAGGATATACGTGCCGCTTGGACTTTTTTTAATATGTTTTTTATGGTGAACGGCTAAAGGATAAAGGCAATACAGTTGTCATCATGGATAACGGTGAATACCACAATAAAACTTTGGACTTCTTTCCTAATAACAACATTGCCAAGCTAAATGCTGATCCTACTGAAAATTACCATAAAATCATCAATAATACCATAAATACATGCAACAATTTAATAATCCAAAAACACAATATAAAATACAAAATAACCAACGCAATTGCACCTAAATTTTTGGTTTTACCTAAAGTACACAAAACAGATATGCCAATCCGGCCTTTAATCAACTATACAACGGCACCAATTTTCAAAATTTCAAAATTTATTGAAAGCATAATCAAAAACAATATAAACCTCAACAACAACCACAGTGTCAAAAATTGCAATGAATTCATCGATAAACTAAGCAAAATAAACATAAAACCCAGTTATAAGTTAGCATCATTCGATGTAGTAAACATGTATACCAATATACCTATCAACGACACCATCGAAATTACTATACAGCAACTAAAAAATAGTAACCAGTTACAACCACAACAAATAAATGATATAAAGGTACTACTTACAAGGATACTAGCTCAAAACTACTTTTAATATTCCGATGAATTCTACACGCAGAACGACGGGTTAGCCATGGGGTTCCCGTTATCAGGACTACTGGCAGATATATATCTCAATCATTTTGAAAACGCTTATATCTTCAACGACATGGTTAACCAACATAAAGAAAAGATAGTTTTTTATTGCAGATATGTCGATGACACATTCATTGTCTTTAATGGTACCAATAGACAGATTACAAACCTAAACAACCTGATAAACAAGCAAAACACCAATATAAATTTCACAGCCGAACTCGAATTCAGCAACACAATTAATTTTCTCGATTTATCCATAACCAGATACTCCCACAACATTGAATATAAAATATACAGGAAGCCAACTACCAGCGACGTTACAATCCACCAGAACTCTCATCAACACAAACTAGCCGCTTACAACAGTTTTGTCAACAGACTGCTATCAGTTCCTATGAGCAAACAAATTTTAAAGAAGAAACGAGAATTTTGCAACACATAGCCCAAGCCAACGGATACACACCCAACATAATAGATAAATTAATAAATAAACACAGAAACCGAATAACTGGGAAACGTAATAACTCAACTAGCACGAACCGTTACATTTCCGCCGCATACTCTTCATTTATGCCGTTCACCATAAAAAACATATTAAAAAAATTCAACATCAATATAGGTTACAAAACAAGAAATAATATAAAGAACAGGCTAAAAGTTCAACATAAAACTCCATTAGAAAAATCAACAGGTGTATACAAAATTACATGTCAAACATGCCAAAAGCTTTATATAGGCCAAACGGGAAGGCACCTCATCAAAAGGTATAAAAAGCATCTGCCCTCTAGCAAACATAATAAACACAACTCAAATTATGCACAACACTTAATAGACGAAAACCACAACCGCACAGATTTCCACAATGACATTAAACTATTACACAAATGTTCTAAAGGCCGATATATGAACACACTTGAAGAATATGAAATTTACAAAACAAACAAACATAATAGCAACATTTTACTGAATGACGAGCTAACCATAAAAGAAAATGTCTTATACGAAACTGCTGCCCAAATAAAAGCGAAATATGGACACAGATAATACCACCAACGCCATCAACAATTTTAATATGTAATTGCTAAACGTAATTTTACCTGAATGTTGTAATTTAGTTTTTAATTTTTTTATTTTTAATTTTTTTATTTTTTATTTTTATTTATATTTTAATTTGTCTATTTTAATTTTTTAGTTTTAATACTTTCCAAACCTGTTTTTAATTTTTAATTTGTAAGTAAGTTTAAGTAATTATATTTATATGCACATTAAAGACGCGGTACTGAAGATGATAATCAATTTATCGAAACATATGTCTAACAAATAAAGTTTAACATCAACAAACAATACTTCACATTGTAATGAAGAGTTTTCTCATTGGCGAACCAATGAGAATGGCATAGCAGGAAGCGTACCTTGAGTAGTTTAAAGCCGTCACGACTAAGGCTCAGCCATCGCGGGTTTGATAGGATAATACCTGCTGCTTCAGCACAAATACAGAAATGTACGCTATTTACGAAAAGTCACAGAAATGAATAAAAATACAAGTGGAAAATGGAGACTCTGGCGAGTCCGTTTGCGAAAGACCTACGATCAGCGCGTCCAACCCCCACAATCACTCTCAGACACCCACACACTTACACTTCACACATACTACCATTCACCCACACATTCAGACGGCGAAGCAAGACACTTAAGCTCCAAGACCCGCAGCAAGTATCGCAAGTGGTAGTATTTAAAATTAAGTTGTATTGCGGTCATCTGAGCAATAGGATACAGCCCACAAACCACTGCCCTTGCTGGTAAACCGTGAATCAAATCCTAGAGCACTGGAATACGTCACACGCCATATTGAAAGTCCCTATTGATTAGTTCCCTTTTTCCTTATTAATAACCTTTTTAAAAATTTATAAAATCAGATGTAATTCCAAAACAAAATAATTACAACCCACAAAAAAAATTATAATTTTATTTGTAAGTTAGGCAATCATGTCCAACCCCGTTTATTTCCATACCTGCAGTTTACAGTTGGTTATTGTATAATAAACCTGAAACATGACAAGAATTTGTCCTTTTCTTTTCTTTTTTTACTTCACCACAATTTTAAATTGTGTGAAGTAATGCAATCTATCGTGAAAAAAAAAAATCTTACATTCCCCAAATTTTGTTTTTTCTTTTGTTTTGGACCATCCTCTATCCAAATAGCCAATAAAAATTTTGGTGTACGTCTGTGTGTGGGTGGGTGGGTGGGTGGGTGCTCGGGTGGGTGGGTGGGTGGGTGTGTGAGTTTTCTGCATAGGATCTTGATGAAACTTTGGCAAATGATACAGGTTCACTTGAAAATAGAAGATCTGGATTCATTTTAAATTTGGACAAAATGGCGGGGGGTCTCCCGAACACCTCTAAGTTTAAATCTTGAATAACTTCTGATTCCGAGCTATGATCTTATTAAAACTTAGTATATAAGGTTTTAATACTGTTTCCAATACTTCTGCATACCAACTTCCGGTTTGTCACTTCCGGTTAAAAAGTTTTTTTTTCAGGTGTTTATCCCTACTGTAGCCTACAATTACCGATCGATTTTCATGAAACGTTGCGAAAAGCTTTTAAATAACATGAGAAAGATTTTATCAGCTTTTGGAGCACATTGGATAAAGGGTTGGGGGGTCCACCATACAACAGGTGGTTTTTTCCACAAAGTTTTTATGTTTGTTGGGAGCATAAAACATTCATTCGTGAATGAATTTTGATGACACTTTGGAAAAAGATGCAAACATGTATGACAGAGAACTGGTTAGTTTTTGAGCGATAGTGAACAAAGTGGTGGGGGGTCCCTGGAGCACCTGTTTTTTTGAAAGCTCTATAACTTCTGTACGTGATAAGCGAATTGGATGAAACTTGGTACATGAGTAAGTAGTACGGTTTAAAATAGTTCTGCATCCCAACTTCCGGTTTTTTACTTCCGGTAAAAAAAATTTTTTTGTACTTTTTTGAAGTTTTGTCAGTGTGTTTATACACACTACAGCCAACAATAATGAAGTGATTATGATGAAACTTATTGAATAGGGTTCCAATAAGTGTGAAAAGATAATTATCATGTTTTGGGATACATTGATCAAAGTGGCGGGGGGTCTACCATACAAATGCTGACTTTTCACACTTTGTTTTTTAAGTTTGTTGGGAGCATACAGACTTCGTTCATTAATTTATTTTAATGACACTTTGGAAAATGATAGAGACTTAAGTAACAAAGAACTGATTAGTTTTTGGATAATATTGGAATAAGTCGTGGGGGTCCTCACGAACACCTGTTTAATGTGTCACACTTTTTTAAATGTTTGTTGGGAGCACACAGCATTCGTTCGTGAACGAATTTTGATGACACTTTGGAAAAAGATGCAAACATATATGGGAAAGAATTGATTAGTTTTTGAGCGATAGTCAACAAAGTGGTGGGGGGTCCCTGGAGCACCTGTTTTTTTTAAAGCTCTATAACTTCTGTACCTGATAAGCTAATTGGATGAAACTTGGTACATGAGTATGTAGTACGGTTTAAAATAGTTCTGCATCCCAACTTCCGGTTTTTTACTTCCGGTAAAAAAAATTTTTTTGTACTCTTTTGAAGTTTTTTCAGTGTCTTTATGCACACTACAGCCTACAATAATGAAGTGATTATGATGAAACTTATGGAATAGGGTTTCAATTAGTGTGAAAAGATAATTATCATGTTTTGGGACACATTGATCAAAGTGGTGGGGGGTCTACCATACAAATGCTGACTTTTCACACTTTGTTTTTTAAGTTTGTTGGGAGCATACAGACTTCGTTCATTAATTTATTTTAATGACACTTTGGAAAATGATGGAGATTTAAGTAACAAAGAACTGATTAGTTTTTGGATAATATTGGAATAAGTGGTGGGGGTCCTCCCGAACACCTGTTTAATGTGTCACACTTTTTTCAATGTTTGTTGGGAGCACACAGCATTCGTTCGTAAACGAATTTTGATGACACTTTGGAAAAAGATGCAAAAATGTATGGCAAAGAACTGATTAGTTTTTGAGCGATAGTGAACAAAGTGGTGGGGGGGTCCCTTTTAGCACCTGTTTTTTTGAAAGCTCTATAACTTCTGTACGGAAACGTAGTATGAGTCAATTTTAGGGGGTTGCAAAATTAAATAGTAATGTTTATATAGATAAATAATAAAAAAAAACTATGGGTTACGGAGACAATGAGAAAATATGACTATTGATGGAGAAAGGATGAGAAACTATTACGAGCTACACAGGTTAATACAAATGACAACTAATGAATCTGAGACTATAATACACTACGTTCAGGCATCGCCCCTGGCTATTCATTACAACATGACGGGAAATACACAATTTTTAAACCAAAATTTTTTAAAATAAAGTTATTTAAAATAAATTATTATTTTTTAAAAGAAAAAGTTAAAAAGTTTTTTCAATCTGTTAGTATACTAACATAGTGGTTGTTATTATTGTGAAGTGGGTGATTTATCACAAAAAAATTGGAAGAATAACTTAACAATTAGTTATTCCAACAACATGAATTTTAAAATATATTATAAAAAATTGTGCCGAATGGAAAATCTTCAATATTAATCTTCCTTCCATTCGTCACATTTTTCCAATCCCCATGATTGGCTAACTTTTCAAAATCATAAAAACCTTTTTCCAAATTTATCTAAAATTGAAAATGAAAATTGCTTGACATTCTACAATCGACAAAATTTAATGAAAGAAAAGTTTGCATTGTATTACATTGCAAAATTTAAGATTTTCCGTTATGTCAATTGTTTTATTTTCTATGCTATCTATGATGCATGTATTTCAACATGATGATAAAAATTTTAGTAGACAAACTGGAAATTAATCGAAATATTTTGCAGTCGTGGATAAAATAGCATCTTGTATTCGCATAGGACGATGGCAATTCTTCACTCGGATAATTCCATCCACTCGTTACGCTCGTTCCGGGAAACTTCATCTTCGTGAAGAATTGCCATCATTCTAAACGCATGCTAGAATCTACTATTCTTTCCTTATTTGATTTTTGTATTACGGTTAGTTTATTTTTTGTCTGTTGAAGATTGTTTATTTTTTCAGAGTTATTTACTTATGAAGTAAATAATTGCTAGAACTCATACATTACTTTCATCTTAATTCTGTTTGTTCCTTAAAGGATCCAACTTTCCTTAGTCCTATAACTCACGTTTCGTGTGGTACTCCATTTTTAATAACCCTAAACTGTTAGTTGTTAAACTGTTAGTTGTTAAACTGTTTTTTTGGTTATAAACACTTTACGGTACATATGGCTGAAAATTCAAATCTTGCGTTAATTTTGGTAGAAAAATATGAGCTCCTTACAATTACGTTATTTTGAATCAGTTACCGGTGACTCACATTTAACCATATAGACCATTTTCAGAAATGAAAAGCGATATCATATTTTTTTTTAAACCTCAGAAGAAACTCTATCCCATACTATACATCCATAATTGTCTAACATGTGTGATTTGTGATTATAAATGTAGTTAAGTGCATTAATTTCCATGTAGTTCTCGTTTTGTAATTAAAAAACATTCATGTTTTACTACGAATAAAACAAGAATAACCGAATATTAAAATAATTGAAATCATAAATAATGTCTGTATAAACATCCTTGTTTGTATTTTAAATATGTATCACATTTTCACCTCACCACAAAAATAATTTACATCTTTAAACTACAAGAATCGTAGTCGTAAACATTTTAAACCACACAAGCAAATCAAATTTATACAACTAATTACCTCAGAACATGTGATCAGCACAAAAAAATATTCTTCTACATATCT
Source organism: Diogma glabrata (assembly GCA_963693315.1). Classification (NCBI taxonomy): domain Eukaryota; kingdom Metazoa; phylum Arthropoda; class Insecta; order Diptera; family Cylindrotomidae; genus Diogma; species Diogma glabrata. The sequence continues at coordinate 15,174,016 of OY856188.1, read as the reverse complement.
GCAGTTTTTAGTTTGAAAAAAAAAAATATGTGCTAAAAGACAATAAAATACAAAACATAATCTTCCAAATATCACAACAATAAAATAATTACAATCGCTAAGTTCTATTTATTTATTATGTTAAACTTTTAGTACAGAAAAAAAAAGAAACACGAATTAATTTTTGGCAAAAGCTCAAGTTGACATTTTTACAAGAAATTAACTTTTTTTTTATTTTCCGAATTTTTTTTTTTAAGATTTTAAAATTTCTAACAAAATTTTTTATTTATTTTATTTTTATTTTATTTTTATTTATGTTTTTGTTGTTGTTTCAAAAATTAAATATTAAAATGAAATAAAAAAGTTGAACATTAAGGATACAAGAAATAAAAAAAAAAAGTTTCATAGGACAAAAATAAAATAAGATTAAGTGATTGTTCTGGAACTTAAGGAATTCCGTTGTTCTTGGTTTACTAATGTTCTTGGATATAGAGTTTTTGAAATTTTTATTGCCTATTTGGATTGGACTAAAATAGTTAAACGAAAGGATAATGAGTGTTGTTGAAAGGAGTGAGAAGATGGAATGATGAATGAAAATCTTCAAGGAGGGATTAGTTTTTGTTGATTTTTAAGTTTTTTAAATTTTTGATTTATGACTGTGACAAGCTGGCTTTCTTCATTCCCTGGTCTTGACATATGATCATTAGCGTGAAATATCACGTACCACTGACAATATCAGTAATACATCACTTGCATTTTGGAGCTGCTGGCGGGTGAACTCTATTCAGTCAATGGTATAGCATTCAGTTTTAGCTATGAAATATTCCCTGACGCAATTGCTTGCTCGAAAAAATAGCATGCATATAACTCTATGTATGGGCTTAAATCTTTGAGGAAAGCAGTGTATCACATGATCGAGGAATATGCCACTAGTCGCATTATTGGCAGCTTCATTTTAATTTTGTTTCTGCAAATATAATATAAAAAAAATATGAAACAATAATTTGTGTCCATCAACACCGGAGAGCGCATGTTGTTTTTGGGTACTGGGTTGTAAAAGGTTTTTATGTAAAAGGTCGTTAAAGGTTTTGTAATCTCTACGACACAGAATCGTAATTCCAACGACACATTTTATTAAAAAAATAAATAATTTAAATTCTGGTGTAGGTTAGTCTAAATAATTATTCTGTTTCGTAAATTGAGGTTTATTTTTTAGAGTGGAATTGAATGTTGTTTTTTTCCTCAAAGTTATTTTCTTTAAGGGTCATGCATTGTTCTCTACTTTTTTTATCTCTAGCTTTTAAAACAAACTGTTCTGTACACCTGAGCTTGAATTAATTAGTGATCTTAGTCACTCACGCCGTGCTTCAACTAATCCGGCCTTCAACGATTCTGTTTCCCTCAAAACCCCAATCTATTTTTTTAGGTAGATTTCATATAAAAATCTGTTGCTTCATCTCGGAATTTCGGAAAAATTTTTGTGCCAAACGGCTATATATTATAAGCGGTGACGAAAAAACAAAAAAAAAATTTATATATGTATATATATATATATATATATATATATATATATATATATATATATATATATATATATATATATATATATATATATATATATATATATATATATATATATATATATATATATATATATATATATATATATATATATATATATATATATATATATATATATATATATATATATATATATATTAGACTGGTCGCTAAAAACTAAATTTTCCGAGACGCCCCCTAGAAAAATTCTTTGTGGTCAAAAAACCACAACGGCATTATTTTTTTTTTTTAAAATCAAAAGAACACGTGCCGCAAAATCGTCGAAGTTGATTTTTTGAAAAATTCGTAGATTTTTTCAAATATCTCATAAAATATTCAGATGTCAAAAAAAATCACATAACCATTTTTGTAGGAAATTTAATTCTCTACAAAAAAGGTCCAAGTCATTTTTTCCCGAAAACGTATAGTTCTCATGATATTTTGAAAATGAACTTGTCAGTTTTCGTAATTTTTAAAAAACATAAAAAATAAAGATGACGGAAAAGTCCTAATTTTCTTCTTATGCTATAGAATGAAATGTATAAAAAAATAATCGTGACAAAAAAATTCAAAATTAGTACTTTTTCGTCGAAATTTTCATCATTTGGTTTTACGAGTTTCGAAGAATTTCAAGTTTTATTTCAAAATATCATCAGAAATATAGGTTTTAGGAAAAAAATGACCTGGACCTTTTTTGTAGAGAATTAAATTTCCTACAAAAATGGTTATATAATTTTTTTTGACATCTGCATATTTGATGAGATATTAACAATTTTATCAAAAAATAAACTTCGATGATTTTGCGGCACGTGTTCGTTTGACTTAAAAAAAAAAAAATAATGCCGTTGTGGTTTTTTGACCACAAAGAATTTTTCTAGGGGGCGTCTCGCAAAATTTAGTTTTTAACGACCAGTCTAATATATATATATATATATATATATATATATATATATATATATATATATATATATATATATATATATATATATATATATATATATACACGATATGCGATATAACGAAAACGACCAGAACTCTCACGGTCGCATTTGTTGAGGTACATCAAAAAAATTTTCTGTACATGTGTGTTCTATTAATATCTCGGACAACTTCGTGAATCAGCAAAATCCGACACGTGGTTAAGGAACTAGAGCCTTTTTTCTAAAAAATCATTTTTTAAAACCGTTATAACGGCCGTTGGGATACTAATATCTTAAAAAAATTAACAAATTAAAAATTTTTAGAATCTTTTTTATCAATTTGTTTTAAAAATAGAGCTCTGCAGTTAGAGGTTCCTGAGTGAGTGGCTCCAACAAAAAAGTTTGCAAAACAAATTTTTTTTTTAAACAACCGGCACTCTCATGGTCGCATTTGTAAGGCCAGATCAAAAAACCCTTTCTTAAAACGTGCGTTTTATTAATATCTTGAACAAGCTCGTAAATCAGTCAAATCCGACACAGGGTTAAGAAACTAGAGGCTTTATACTAGAAAAAAACTATGTTTTTAAGATCCGATTAGATTCTAATATTTTTAAAATCTTCATAAATTTAGAATCTTTGAAACCTTTATAATCAGTTTCTTTAAAAAACGACCTCTGCAGTTGGAGGTTTCTGAGTGAGCGGCTCCAACGAAAAAGCTTGTAATACACAAAATGCGTTTGAATCAACCGGCATTCTCACGGTCGCATTTGTAGAGCCAGATCAAAAAACCTTACGTAAACATGTTGTAATGAAGCGCTTATTCGTTGTCAAACAACGAAGAGGCATCGCAGGGGGCGTACCTAGCGAGATTTATTTTTTTGCCCCAAACTAGCTTCAATCCATGGGAACGATTAAGAAACCCTGCTACTTCAACACAAATGCAGAAATGTACACCATTTACGAAATTTTACAGAAATGGAAAGAAATACAAGTGGAAAATGGAGACTCTGGCGACCCCGTTTGCGAAAGACCTACGATCAGCACGTCCAACCCCACATTTACTCACTATCACACTCTATTGCACCTCCCATATACACATCCTTACTCATTCATACCTAAAAGCAAAACAAAAATTTTACTCACCCCATAGCATCGGCCAATTCCGTTCCCCAGTCTGATTATTCACTCATCTTATCCTGGTATAGAGGAAATTTCGTTAGCGGCAGACATAGATATACACCAAGTCGAATCCAGTGATTGCTTCAAAAGTGATAAATTGGTTGCACTCAGCCACAGCAATCGAGAGGTGTAGCAATAAATATATATATTTAACGTCAATTCAGAATAAAGCGCAGAAATTTTGCATAAATGGAGCGCAACAACAGCTATGCCAGTTGAGTTCAGTTAATATATACGACTGTTGAGTAAGCTGGGTGCAAAAACATATATTCACAACCGTTGATTCCAATAAAAGCATATAAATGTTGCATAAATGAAGCGTAGCAATAGCTATACCAGTTGAGTTCAGTTAATATATACGAATGTTGAGTAAATTGGGTGTAAAAACATATATTCACAACCGTTGATTCCAATAAAAGCATATAAATGTTGCATAAATGAAGCGTAACAATACTCAATACACACGAATAAATATTCCCGTTGTTTTTGTATTCATACATTTATTTCACGGTTTCGGTTGTTCACTAAAACTATGGTTCAAACAATTCCAGTTATATACTATGCTTCAACTTTTGCATCAAGGTGAAGTATTTTAATAAAATAAATAGTTTATTCTAATGTCCTAACTTAATAAGTTATTAAATACATCAGCACTCTACTAACGGACGTACACAAACATTGAACTTAATATTTTTTTTGTTCTATCTCAGGCTAATCTAAAATTTTACTTATTTACGTATCTTTTTAATTTACTTAGACTATAATTCGAACTAATAACTTAATCACTATAGTTCCTCGTTTACAACATGGCGAAGTATTTTAATAACAAAATTGATTCGAGTCAATCACTTCACAGAATACAATAATGATCAAAACTACAGTCAACTAACTCACGTACACAGTTCCAATCGGAATATTTCAATAAAAAAAACGCAAAATTAGTTTAACATGAAAGACCTGACTTGATAGATTAATGACAAAACGGTAATTGACTAATTCACATATACAAAACATTCACCGTATCTTTTTGTATCCGGTTAAATCCAATTTTATAAGGTTTGGTTTCTTTTGGGTTATGTTAAGCTTTACTTTATTTCATTTAATTTAATCTTTATACTTTACACCGATTGAGATAGTTAATAAAAGAAGTAATTCAATTCACTTTCCTAGTTTAATAGCTCAATCCACGAAATCTACGCGAAAAAGTCAAACCACACAAAATGATATTCGTTTTCTTGTTAATTTTGTCCTTCCTATTCTTTCACTTAATTAATACAATATAGGAACACTATACTCACAATTTCTCAGAAGTTATTCCTGTTCTATTCATATCTTTGGCTTTTATATCAGTAATCATCGTCCAACCAAAAGTAATCGCCATCTTAGAACTCAAAATCACGAAGAAACAATACTCATAGTGTAGAACTTACTTGGAAACAATTTGCTGACCAAAGCTTTTGAAATATATATATATATATATATATATATATATATATATATATATATATATATATATATATATATATATATATATATATATATATATATATATATATATATATATATATATATATATATATATATATATATATATATATATATATATATATGTGGGAAACCTGAGTACAGCACTGGTCATGTATTTTTATGATATGTTAATATTACTTAGTTGTAATCAATATATTGTATAAATAAAATTCAGTTACGATAATCATTTCATGAAGAAAAGTTCTAAATTAAATAAATACTCCTCTATATATAATCAGTTTTTGTTTAAATTCTATCCAATAAATCCTACATGGGGGCTCAGCCGTGATTCTGGAGCATTAAACAAGAATTTTATGTATAGTAAGTACTACAGGCAAAGTTATGGCTTATGGCAAAGTTTTATTTTAAAAATAATTGTTAAGGCAAAGAAACTACAGAAAAGTGAAAAGTGAAAAGATATTTTTAAATAAAATAACTCAAAGTGATAAGTCTTAAACTATTTTTACAGACAAGTCTAAAGGAAAGACAATTTAGAAAAATAGTTAAAAAATATTAGCAACAAAAGTTCTGCAATCACTGCAAACAAGGTAACGTTATTTTTTATAAATATGTGCTCTCATAATTATCTATGTACAATGTACGGTAAAGTAGTCAACCTTTGAATAAAAATTTAATAATTAAAGTGTTAAGGTTTATAAAAAAAACATTATAAACATTTTATAGAACAATCGATTTATTAAATTAACTGTGGTATATTCTTTTTTTAATTGCTTTTGCTTGTTCATATGGATGCTTCCATTTCTGAACTTAAAACGAAAGAACTCAAAGATCTGTTAAAACAAAGAAATTTACCGACGCATTATAGAAAGAAAACTGATCTTATCGAAAGGTTAAAAGCGTCAATGTCAGCAGACGATTTGCAAGAACATTCAGACCACAGTTATAGCAGTTTAGAGGAAGACGGTAAAGTTAACGAGATGACTCATGAAAACAGTTTTACCTTCAAAGATGTTGAAGAATCATTAGAAACTTTTGATGGTGAAACCGATAGAAATGTTTCGGAGTGGATATCAGAATATGATGATGTCGCCAAAGCGTGTGGATGGAATGAAATACAAAAGTATTTGTATGCGAGAAGATTATTACGTAATGCAGCAAAGCTTGCAGTAGAATCTGCTACCAAAGTGCATAGTTGGGAAGCGTTGAAAAAGTTTTTAAAAGATGAGTTTAGTGATTCGCTGCCCAGTATAGATGTGCATAAAAAATTGTCAGATCGTAAAATGTCAAAAAATGAAACATTTTTACAATACTTTTATAGTATGCGGCAAATTGGAAAGCAAGGCAGTGTCGATGATGTATCAATTATTTCATATATCATTGCAGGAATTTTTGATGAACCATCAAATAAAATGATTTTGTATGAAGCCAAGACGTTTAATGAACTGAAAGAAAAATTTAAGGTGTATGAAACAATGAAATCTCAAAGTAAAATAAAGAGTTTTGGCAAAACACCTGAAAAGCGTTTTGCGCCTAGTGTGAGGAATCGTTGTAAAAATTGTGGATCGCTTAGTCATGCTCAATATAGTTGTCCACACAAAGAAAAGGGAATGCGTTGTTTTCATTGCGATGAATTTGGACATATTGCGAAAAGTTGTGTTAAGAGGAACCCTGTTGCATCGACTTCAAAACAATTTGAAGATAAATCTAAAACAATAAGTACAATTATATTACCAGATATGCATGTTGTGGTTGAATTTTATGATGTTGAAATAAGGGCGCTACTGGATACTGGCAGTGATGTGTCTTTAATTAAAAAATCAGTTTATGAATCTGCTAATTCTCCGCCAGAGATTGTTGGTTTGCAGATACCATTATCTGGGTTTGGGCAAACCTTACAAAACAGTATCGGATCATTTTTATCACCGGTAAGTATTGAAAACGAAACATATTTCATAAATTTTCATATTGTTACAGACAGTTTGCTGAATGAAGATATGATTTTGGGCAAAGATTTGTTAACAAGTGCTAATATTAGTATTGTTAATGGAAGCATCACCATAAAGAAGATTATAATTCCTTATATGTTTCAAGAAATCAATGTTGCTGAATTGATCGAAGAAAGTCATCAAATCAATACTATTTCTGCAATTAATAATCCTAAAATTAGATATGAGGTGAATAAGTTGGTTGAATCATATAATCCTGTTAAGCCAAAAGAATCGTGTGTACAATTAAAACTTGTACTTGAAGATGATGTCCCTGTTCACCAACCACCAAGAAGATTAGCACCAAGAGAAAAGTTATTTGTAAATGAGCAAATTGATGAATGGCTACAAGATGGTATAATTTGCGAAAGTAACTCTGATTTTGCCAGTCCAATAGTGGTAGTCAAGAAAAAGAATGGTACGAATAGACTTTGTATAGACTATCGTGCACTCAATGCTAAAATAATAAAGGATCGTTACCCATTGCCAGTTATAGAAGATGTGTTAGAAAAACTTTATTTGGGCAAAATATTTACAACCTTGGATTTGAAAAATGGGTTTTTCCACGTTGACATTCATAAAGATAGCATGAAGTATACTTCCTTCGTAACGCCAGATGGTCAATACGAGTTTAGAAAAGTACCATTTGGACTATGCAATTCGCCTTCTATTTTCCAGCGATTTATAAATACCGTTTTTCATCAACTGATAAGAGAAAATGTCATGTTTGTCTATATGGACGATGTAATAATAGCTGCCGAAAGTGAAGAAAAAAATTTGGAAAAGTTAAAAAGAGTTTTTGAAGTTGCTCAAAGTTTTGGTCTTATCATTCGTTTTGAAAAATGTCAATTCCTGCAAGAAAAAGTGGAATTTCTGGGACATACTTTAGAGAATGGTACTATCAAGCCTTCTGTAAACAAGACGTCAGCGATAAAGAATTTCCCCGAACCAACTACAGTGAAAAAGATTCAAAGCTTTTTAGGGTTGGCAGGATTTTTCAGAAAGTTTATTCAAAATTTCTCAACAATCGCCAAACCACTCAGCGACCTTACAAGAAAAGATGTTAAGTTTATATTTGGAAATGAACAAAGGGTTGCTTTTAGAACTTTGAAAGAAATGTTATGTAATGATCCTGTGCTAAGAATTTATAATCCAGATTTAGAAACAGAAGTGCATACTGATGCAAGTAAAGTAGGTTATGGTGCTTGCTTGTTGCAGAAAAATGGAGAAGATAACCGCTTTCATCCTGTTCTGTATTTGAGCTGCAAAACTACTGGCGCAGAAGAAAACTATTCTAGTTATGAGTTGGAAGTTTTAGCCGTTGTTAAGGCTCTTAAAAAATGGAGAGTTTATTTGCTGGGAATTAAATTCAAAATTTTTACCGATTGCCAAGCATTTAATCTAACGATGAAAAAAAGAGATTTATGTCCAAAAATTGCTCGTTGGGCATTATCTCTCGAAGAATTTGAATGTGAAGTAAGACATCGTTCTGGTTCGTCTATGAAGCATGTAGATGCGTTAAGCAGAGTGTCGTCGGTTATGACAGTTGAAGCTGATATCTTAGAGAAGTTAAGAACAACCCAGAAGGAGGATCCAGAATGTAAACTATTAGTAGATATTTTGAACGAAAAGAAAGAATATAAAAATTATGTGTTAAGAAGGGATATTTTATATAGATTGGTAGATGGAAGTTATTTGTTAGTAGTTCCAAAAATAATGCAACATCAAATTATCAAAAACGTCCATGAACAAGGTCACATTAGTTCTAGTAAAGTTGAAGCTATTGTACGTCAAGATTATGAAATGCAACAGTTGAATAAGAAGGTGGCAAGAGTTATTAGTAACTGCATTCCATGCATATTGGCTTCACGTAAGACTGGAAAAGGAGAATGTTACCTAAATCCAATTGATAAGCTGGATGTACCTTTGCATACATTTCACGTCGATCATCTTGGTCCTTTACCGTCAACTGCTAAAAAATACCAATATTTGTTTGTTGTGGTCGACGCCTTTGCTAAGTTTGTTTGGCTATACCCTGTGAAGAATACGACGTCCGCTAAAGTTTTAAAAAGGCTTAATGATCACAAAAATATATTTGGTAGTCCATCAAGAATTATATCCGATAGGGGTACGGCATTTACGTCTAAAGATTTCGAACAATTCTGTGCATATGAGAAAATTTTACATATACCAATAACTACAGGTATTCCTAGAGGTAACGGGCAGGTGGAACGAATCAATGGAGTAATTGTTCCAATTTTAACAAAAATGTCAATCAAAGATCCAATGAGCTGGTATAAGCATGTTGCAACTCTGCAACGATTTATTAATTCCACCACTTCACGCAGTACCAACAAGTCACCCTTTGAAATACTGTTTGGAGTCAAGATGAGAAAGGCTGAAGACTATGAACTGTCAACAATTATGGAAGAAGCACTGCAAGAAAGGTTTGAGCTGGGTCGAAGGGAGCTCAGAAAAGATGCAAAGATTCAAATAGAAAAGGTACAAGAAGAAAATAGAAAAACTTACAACAAACATAGAAAAGCTGCAAGAGGTTATTGTGTTGACGATTTGGTCGCGATAAGGAAAACTCAATTTGGTACAGGAAGTAAGTTGCATCCTATCTTTTTAGGACCTTACAAAGTTACGAAAGTAAAACGCTGCGATCGTTACGATGTAAAGAAAGTTGATGCTAGTTCTCCTGGACCTATTCAAACTTCAACGTCAGCTGACTTTATGAAACCATGGGCTAATCCGATTGAAGAAGATTCATCCGGGACTGATGAATAGTTAGGACGGCCGAGTGTGGGAAACCTGAGTACAGCACTGGTCATGTATTTTTATGATATGTTAATATTACTTAGTTGTAATCAATATATTGTATAAATAAAATTCAGTTACGATAATCATTTCATGAAGAAAAGTTCTAAATTAAATAAATACTCCTCTATATATAATCAGTTTTTGTTTAAATTCTATCCAATAAATCCTACATATATATATATATATATATATATATATATATATATATATATATATATATATATATATATATATATATATATATATATATATATATATATATATATATATATATATATATATATATATATATATATATATATATATATATATATATATATATATATATATATATATATATATATATATATATATATATATATATATATATAATTGATTTCCGCTTCTCCGTAATATCTTTATAATCTTGAACCCAAAATGCCTTCGATTTTTCCTATTTTACTTCGAGTTTCTTTTCTCAACCTCTCCCCACAAGACTCAAAAATATCCGACAAACGTCAAAAGAAAAACCAACATGAATCTAATCGGAACACCAAAATACGAGACTAAGAGACGTCAAACGCCCGAATCCAATTGTAATAGAATAAGAGCGTGAAAATTATACAGTCGTTCATTATACAGCCTTTTGACTTCGAAATATTCGAAGAAAGGGTTTTTGATGTAAGGAAATTATTTATGTAACTAAATGTTACGGATCTTTTTTCGATAAAACGAAACGGGCGGTAACTTTGTAATACTGACCATTGCAAAAAAACAATTTTGCGAAACAAATTATTCCTGACACATTAATAATGATTATCAATGAATTAAAATGAATCAAACGCAAGTTTAATCGATTTTAGGATGTTGATGTATTACAAAATAACAACTTACAACACTATTATAGTGGAATTCAGATCCATAACGGAAAGACAATTTGATAACAAAAAAATACCCATATATAAAATCGAATGCATAACACAGTAGGATATTAATTCTTTTTATGTTGACGATTGGACAAATACGCACAGCTGTTATGAGGTTTGAAAACTTTGTTGTTTAATCGCGGTTAGTGTATGGAGAATCCAAATTCAAATAGTATGGTGAAATTAATCGGATGAAAAGGTAGTATGAGTCAATTTTAGGGGGTTGCAAAATTAAATATTAATGTTTATGTAATTAAAATGAAAAATAATTATGAGTTACTGAGACTATAAGAAAAATGTGTCTGTTAATGATGGATGGATAAAAAAACTATTACAAGCTACTTATGGTAATCACAAATGACAACTAAAGAATCAGAGACTATAATACACTGTGTTCAAGCATTCTTCCAGGCTATCCATTACAATGTGTGTTTTATTAATATCTTGGACAAGTTCGTAGATCAGAAAAATCTGTTACATGGTTAAATAACTAGAGGCTTTATACTAGGAAAAAAAATTCGTTTTTTTAATCCATTATAACGGCCGTTTGTATACTAATATTTTTTAAAACTTCATAAATTTAAAATCTGTGGAAACATTTTAATCCGTTTCTTATAAATATAAACCTCTGCAGTTAGAGGTTTTTGACTTGTTGGCTTCAACAAAAAAGTTTGCAACAATCCATAACTACAATTTCCAAAAACCTTATAATAGTCAATGAAAAAAAATAAAAAGGTTTGAATAGAAGAAATTAATTTTTTTTCTTAGAAATAAACTATTTTGATATTTTGCAGTAATTGGACGACATATGATATAGCGTAGGTTTATGTCATAAATTGTCACACACATATTCTGTGGTATTTGATTTGATATTTGTTTGTTGCAAAATTGGATATATATAGTTTTGCTTATATGTAGCTAATTTTCTTTTTAAAATTTTTTCGATATCTGTTTGAAATTAGTTTGTTTTGTTTAAACTAATCTGATACATCAGATTCTACTGGCACACAAAACTGTATGATCTCGAAATCTACCTATTTCTAGCGGATATACGTGCCGTTTGGACTTTTTAATATTTAATTTGACTGCTTGAAGAGACAATTGAACTTTATACAGAAATATAATATATTCAAAAATAATATTATTAAACCGGAAAAATATGTCAAAACTGAATCTACGACAAACAAATCACACTTGCAAATCTCTTATCTATTTTGTCACAGAATAATGTAATGAAATTATTAATTAGCTAACAGAGAAAATAATTTAGTTAAATATATATTAACAAAAATTATATAATTCAAAATACAAAAAAAGGCTTACATTAATTTATTTCTTGAACGTTGTCTTCTTCTCAAAACCAGTCCATGGAACAAAGGTGATTGTAGGCTGTAATTCATTTTACTAAACGTAATTTTATTAAAAGTACCATGAAATGACAAAACCAAACTAGGTTTGCCAATTTGAAATACATCCCTCATAGTTTGATCAAACTTATCCACACGCCAACTTCCATTTGTATTCCAAAGCTCAGCAATATCAAAAACTGTTTTAGCTGTTTGTTGATTGACCTTAAATTTATGAATATTTGCATTCAACATGTAACGGCTTGGAATGAAACGAACACCGTAGTCATTGGGTATAAAAAGTATGTTGAACGGTTTCGTTATCACTTCACTTGAATAAATATTTTCACGCTTTTGCATTTGAATTTATGTTTAAGATTCATTTTAATTTTATTTACTAAATGATTCATCTAACATTGATTTTTTACTAAAATTCATTACATAAAAAACAAACAAATAAATAAAAACACTTCGATATCACCATCAAAATAAATAATTTAATTCTTTAATAATGAAAATTAACATTTTTCTAATAATAAATTAACACAATAATATTTTTTTGTTTAATTTTTAATTAATAACTAAACATGTGATTTAAATTTATATACTATCTCGATTTAAATTTATACTAAGCTTCGATCAAAATAATTTGATCGCTTATATACACATATCATTACGTTTTCTGTTTCCCACTCCAAGCAATTTTCACTAATACAGACATCAATTTTACTTTTTTTCAAATTAAACAATCATTTATGTAAAACATGTTTTGCACTGTTTTATTAATTGAAACAAAAAAATACAGTAGTACAAACAAATGTCCCTACGCTTATGACAATTGAAGAAAATAAATTAACAAATCATCAGCCAATTTCTCCGAACATGAATACTATTATTTTAGAGTAAAATTGAAAATAGTCCGTCGTTACATGCTTAACAAAAAAAAATCGGACTTAAGTGCGAATATAACTTCCTCGTCAAAGTTTCTTCAAAAATACAATTTTAGAAATAAATAAAACACGGTGTCTTTGCAAATTCAAAAAAATCATTTTAGACTAAAAAAAAAAATCACCTTTCATATGTGATATGACACACACTCGTAAAGGTCAAAAATATTTTTTTTCAAAATTTCTAGTCTCAACCCTCTCCAAATAACATTTTAAATGATGAACGGACCGCTATAGTTTTCATTCACTCGTTACAACATTTCCTATAACCGTAAATTTTTTCTTTTTTTTTTTTAGTTAAGGGTGGTACAAGCATAATTTTCTTGCAAAATTTCCTCTCTCAACCCTCTCAAAATTGCATATTTTTTTGTTTTTAGATGGTGTGAAGAAATTCCGTTTTCGAACTAGAAAATTTCAAGTTATAGTTTTTGAGAAAATTGATTATGTAGAAATTCAGACAGACATTGAAGTCTCACCAAAAGGGTACCGTCTTTTATACTTTTTCAAAGTACGGAACCTTAAAAATAAAGAACAGAGTTGTTAATTATAATTTCGACTTGCTGTTTTTTTTAATTTCTAGGTGAATTATACTTGTTATATCAATTTAACTATAGCTGAATTTCTATGATTTATTGCTGCGTCGTGAATTATTCATAGATGATAATCGGATGTCTATATATCATTACTTCCAGCACTATATTTTTTGGGATTTAATTCCAATCGTATCAGGATCGGGAAGATTGTTTACTACCAATATAATTTTTGTTGATTCTCAACGGTTTGTTAAATAAAAAACAATTTTTGTTAAATAAGCGGATAGTTTTGACATCTACTGTATTTGAGTTTCAAATTTTATTTCATATTCAATATTTATGTACCTTGCATTTAAATTATAAGTGATCTTTAATTTTTGAAATAAATGAATGAATAATAATAAAACAAAACACATTTAGGGAACTTTTTTGTAACACAGAATGAATAATAAAAAACGTGTTAATTTATTTTTAGTACTGTCAGAATTGTTCCTAGGTAACGCCACAACAATATATATTCAAAACTGTATTAAGGCTGGTCGCCACTAACACTTTATTATAATTTTAAGGCTAGTTCTCCACAAACACTCCCCCCCTAGTATCATCGAAGATGAGACGATGTAGAAAGATTAGTGTGCTACAGCACGAAGGAAGCGAGTAGGGGTACGAGTGGTTCTGCCTGCTCGCGTAATTGTAGATGCAGGGTGGAATATATGTTGTTGAGGAATGGGGTCAAAGCTAACCCTTTTAGCTGATAAATTTGCCTTAGCGTCACGTTTTTTGGTTTCTGTAGAGGGGGAAGGAGAAGACTGGAAAGTGTCCGAAGGAGTAGAATGGACAATATCAGTAGAAGATGAAGTTTCGTCTGCGCGACTGAGATCAGTTTTCAAAGTAGGTGAGTTTTGAGTTAAATCATCTTCAGATTGTTCCCTAAAGCAAGGTTTTTATCTGTCGATTGAAACTCGAATGTGTTGACCTTTACGGTCAATAAAGAAATTTTTATCATCGCGACTGATGACTTTGAAGGGACCTTCGTATGGCGGTTGTAATGCTTTACGTACTAAGTCTGTACGTAAGAAGACATGCGAACAAGACTGGAGATTTTTGGAGAAGAAAACTTTAGGAGAAGTGTGTCTTGATGCAATGGCGGGACGAAGGTAATCAAAATGTTGTTTCAATTGTGTAACAAAATCAGATTGAGGAGTGGAGTTAGAATTTCGGCTAAAAAATTCTCCAGGAAGACGTATGTTAGTACCGTAAACGAGCTCAGCCGATGAAGATTGGAAATCTTCACGGAAAGTGGTTCGTAAACCAAGTAATATTGACGGTAAAATTCTTGTCCAGTCGGTTCTGTCGTAGGTCATTATCGCAGATTTTAAAGTTCGGTGCCAACGTTCGATTAGTCTGTTACATTTCGGATTGTAACTT
Source organism: Diogma glabrata (assembly GCA_963693315.1). Lineage (NCBI taxonomy): Eukaryota > Metazoa > Arthropoda > Insecta > Diptera > Cylindrotomidae > Diogma > Diogma glabrata. The sequence goes on along the minus strand of OY856188.1, from coordinate 15,158,923 downwards.
GTAGTGCGTTTACGTTCGAAACCGACAAGTTTTGACAACTCGTTGAAGAGATTGGATTCAACTTGGGAGCCCTGATCAGTGACGATTACTGAAGGTACTCCGAAGCGGGAAATCCAATTTGAGTAGAAAGCTGATACTACTGTTTCAGCTGTGATATCCGAGATAGGAATGGCTTCAGGCCAGCGAGTATATCTGTCAATAATTGTGACACAATAGCGTTTGTCCTCAGAGGTAGGAAGTGGACCAATAATGTCCATATGTATCTCGGAAAATCGTTGAGAAGTTTGAGGATAATTACCTAATGGAGATTGAGTGTGGCGAGAAACTTTTGCCTTTTGGCAAGCCAGGCAGTTCTGAGCCATTTGTCGTACATCCTTTTTAATTGATGGCCAAATGACTTTTTCAGCAAGTAGTTTGGCAGAACAGTGGACTCCTGGGTGAAATAAGTTGTGGAGACTATCGAAAACAGATTGACGAAATTGCTTTGGAATAAAGGGGCGTGGATTACCGGTAGAGGTATCACATAAAATAGTTTTGGCACTAGAATTGTCGAACAATACTGGAAAGGATCGGAATTGAAGTGTGGGACTAGTGTCCACTAATTCCTTTAGTTCGTTATCGTTGAACTGAGCGTCAGAAATTTCGTCGTAGTTAATCTTTTCTGGAATTGATATTTGCTCGACACGAGAAAGTGTGTCAGCGACTACATTATCGATTCCAGAAATGTGGCGAATATCAGTCGTGGATTGACTGATAAAATCTAAATGGCGTAATTGGCGAGAACTAGCTTTGGCAGGGTTCTGCGACAAAGCGTAGACAAGTGGCTTATGATCGGTAAAAAGAGTGAAGATTCTACCTTCAAGGAGATACCGAAAATGTTTGATTGCAGAGTAAGCTGCAAGGAGTTCGCGATCATAAGCGCTGTATTTCTGTTGCGTTTCATTAAGTCGCACAGAAAAGAAACTAAGAGGTGTCCAACAATCGTCAATTTTTTATAGAACAACGGCGCCAAGTGCCTTGTCGGAAGCGTCGACCATAACGGCAAGTTGAGCAGAGCGTGAGGGGTGAGAAAGAGTTGTTGCCTCACTGAGTTGCAGCTTGCATAAGTCGAAGGCTTGAATGGCGTCTTCGGACCATTGAATGACACGTTTGTCATTCTTTTTGGAACCTTTAAGAAAATCGTTAAGAATTGCCACCAGCGTGAGGAATGAATCGGCGGTAGAAATTTATCATTTCAAGAAAACGGCGGAGTTGCATAACCGTCTCAGGTCGTTCGTAACGCGTAATAGCATCGACACGTTCAGCAGTTGGTTTGATTCCTGTTGAATCAATGGAATGTCCAAGAAAGTCAACGTTGGTTGTAGCAAAGTTGCATTTATCAACGTTGATAATGAGACCTGCGTCAGAAAGACGCTCGAAAACAGTCCTGAGATGTTGGAGGTGTTCCTTAAAGGTTTCTGAAGCAATAAGGAGGTCATCTATGTAGATGAAAACAAATTTAAGGTCTCGGAGAAGGGAGTGCATAAACCGTTGGAAAGATTGCGCGGCGTTTCGCAATCCAAAAGTCATTCCAACGAATTCGAAGAGTCCGAACGGAGTAGAAATTGCAATTTTTGCAATATCGCGCTCATCAATAGGAATTTGATGAGATGCGCGGACGAGATCGATAGTTAAGAAAATTTTGCATCCATGTAGCTAATGCGAAAAATCCTGAATATGCGGAATCGGATATTTATCAGGAGTAGAGACATTATTCAGAGCACGGTAGTCACCGCAAGGTCTCCACTCGCCGTTCTTCTTTTTAACGAGATGGAGAGGAGAAGCTCAAGGACTGTTAGACGGTCGGCAAATTCCTTGGGATAACATAACGTCAAATTCCGTCTTTGCGATGGCCAGTTTGTCAGGAGCAAGTCGATGATATCTACATGAAATGGGAGGACCATGTGTTTCAATAACGTGAGTTACGTTATGTTTCACTGGTTTGGTAAGATCATTTTTGGACGTTAAGTCCTTGAAATTTTTGAGAATATCGATAATTTCTATATTGACAGAATCGTTGATAAGCGTAAGAGAAGGTGCAGGATAAGTGGAGATTTTAGCCAATGTGAATAAGGAGGTTAGTGGATCGACAAGACGTCGGTTTTTGATGTCCACTAAAAGGCAATATTTATTTAGAAAATCAGCTCCGAGAATAGGTATGGTAACATCGGCGACAACAAAGGTCTGACAGAACGCTCGTCTGAGACCAATGTTTAGATTGAGAGTTCGTGTACCATACGTGCTAACCTTAGTTGCGTTAGCGGCGTAAAGGAAGAAGTCTGATTTTCTGTGAAGTTTTTCCTCCACAGTGGCGGGAATAACCGATACTTCGGCACCTGTATCAACAAGGAAATGCTTTCGTGAAGAAATGTCGTGGACCAGAAGACGGAGTTGAGAGTGACTGTCATCACACGTCGTCACATGTGAAGAGTCTAATCGTTTTTTGACGAAGTATAGGCAGAGGAGTTAGTCTACTTTGGAACATACTTGCACTCTGAATCGCATTTTTTGCCGTTCTCCTTGAAAGTATGATGGTAGTAGCAAATACCATCAAACAGTTGAGTTCGCGACTTGGACCGAGGTCGCGTGGGAGAACGATTATAACCGATGTTGCGTTTATCGTTTCGATCCTTAGATCTACTTCGATATTTATGAAATGGCCGAGAGAATTTTTTGAATTTTTCCTCAAGTGACAAGATTTGACTTGAGGAAGAAGAAGAAAGAAGAGAAGAAGCGGCAGGGTTAGATACCGCGTGAAGTTGAGATCCCCTTAGGGACGCGAGAACGTTGTCTGCTATCTCGGCAGTTTCTTGCAAACTGGTTTTAAGAATCGAGATAGTAGCGCGAACTGTAGGTGGAAGTTTTTCCTCTCAAAGGACTTTTAGAGTTTCGTCAGAAAAAGTGTTTCGGGATTCAGCAGTCATATCCCGTAAGAGCTGTGAGGGCTTTAGATCCCCAAGGTCCATACCGCATGAAACCTTTTTTATGCGGTTTGAAGTGCTGCTGGATAGGCGGGCTAGAAGAGCCTCTTTGAGCCTATCATAAGGAAAATCTTGGTCAGGCTTTACCAAGATATCACTGACTAATTTTGCCAGTGTGGGCGTGATCATACTAAGTAGATGACCATACTTAGTGTGTTGGTACTTGATGTTTCCCAACAAGAACTGACCTGCTAGGATAATGAACCAAAGGTCTGGTGTTTCAGACCAGAAAGGAGAAATTTCGATAGCTGCTGGTTCGGTTTGTGGCATAGTTGCCGAAAATGTAGCTGGAGATGGTGGAGGAGACAGAGCGAGAGTTGGAGGTGGTGGAGGATTTGAAGAAGGACCTCCAAGATTCATTTGAGCTAAAGCGGCGTCGATCCGCTTGGCGACCAGTGCCTCGAGCTGGTCTTCAGTAACCGTAAAGGTTTCGGATCCGGAAGTTGCAGCAGCTTTCTCAGGTTCTGGTGGACTTGCTGAAACTACTGGGAACATGAAAGAGTGGCGGAAAAAACTAGTTATGACGGAACCTAGGTACGTTGTCTCATATTTTGAGAATTTCCAATCGCTTCAATGTGCATATCTTTTCACTCGTGTTAATTGATTCAGGGATTATCTGGCTTAGTTTATAGACTACATATTCCTAGCGCATTTAAGATTTCTTTTGTCAATATTGTAAGAAATAGTTTCACTACTTACCTGCTTCAGTTAATTCTTTATTGACTTAAACTCAGCTTCTTATGAACTTTAAAAAAATGAGAATAAAATAAACAGTTTCATCACACCATTGTCATGCAAAAGGGGTCTTATAAATTATTAGACCTGTGGATTACAGGTACCGGTCGTTTAATGAACGCAATTTCTTTTGACAAATATTCTATATGGTTTTATTTACAATTAAAAACGTTGGCTTTTGTTAGTGTAACTTTATTTCTGAAAAACGAAATATGCTAATGTGGCATTTATGGAAAAGAGTTATATTTAATTTTAGACGATCTTTTTTAATCTCGTAAGTTTACATTTGTTCTGATGAGTTTTCGGAATGTTGATGCAGCCAGCTGAACAATTCCCACCCAACATACAATATTTAAGCTGCCTACCAGCACTAAAAAAAATATCATCCACAAAAGATCATCCACATATGTACATTGTATAGCTATGTAGAGCAGAACGTGCATATATAAACTTTTTACAGTCTGTATTAGCAATTTAATTAAATACCAGCTAGTTGGATATATGTAGGTAATGCAATATTATAAGTAAGAATGATTAACTTGAAGTGTTTCATTGGATCCTTTTCCACTATGTGCAGTTAACCTTTTTGACTGTTCTTGTTGCATTGTCGGTGTTCTAGTACTGATGTCTTTTAAAATTTAATATAGCTTGAATTGAGGATGATCAATTGTGTAAAAAGCAGCTAGAAATTTTGTTGTAACACACTTGGGATACTGATTCGTTGGTCATACTGATTCGAGTGAATCTTAGTGATTTAATAGAAATTTAAAAATATTCCCTAATGTGGGCAAAATCATTTTGGATATGGTTTTTAGTTTTGGGCAGCGATGTATATCAAACAAAACTCTTTGTTAAAGTACAAGTATTTTTTATCTCTGTTTAGAAATTTATTACAAAACTAGCACGAAACATCAATACGTTGCCGGAAAGTTATAACAGACCATAAATTAACTAATTTAGTGAAAAGATGATACACTCAGCAAACTACTCAAAAACTTCTCCATTTAGCGTTTCGAGAAAATATTACCAAATCACAAATTCATATTTCTTTCAAAATTTCAAAAATATTGTTAAATTGAATAAAATCAAAATTTTTTCAAAATCCCAAAAATATCCCAAAAATTAGAATAAAATCAAAAATTTAAAATTTTTCAAAATTCTAAAAATATTCCAAAAATTCTTAAATATTAAAACTTTTCCAAAATTCTAAAAATATTGCAAAAACTATTACAAAATCAAAAGTTCAAACTTTTTTCAAAATTCCAAAAATTATAATAAAAAATTCTTACAAAATCAAAATATGAAACTTTTTTCAAAATTCCAAATATTTATATGGAGCATTCCACGTCAACTGAAACACTGCTCCAGACATTTTTTAAAGACAGGGAAAAAAACTCTCCAAAGCTAACTTTTTGGATGTTGACTAGAGTTATCGAATGCCGTGTGTCGTTTTAAAAAATTTCAAAATGGCGTCCTTAAATTATCGCTGTTTTGATCGAAATAATATAACCACCCGAGCAGTTTGGCTACCAACACAAATTTAAGATCTCACAAGATGCGTTCTTGGGCTTAAAATGTTTCTAATGATACGTAGCTTCATATGCCGTATGGTGTTTAAGTGTGTTTTAAAAATGGCGGCTCCACAAAATGGAAAATGGAGACTTTGCGAGATTTTTGTTTTGTTTTCGCTGCCAACACAAATTTAAGATCTCAAAAAATGCGTACTTAGGCTTAAAATGTTGATAATAATACCTTGTTTCATACGATGTATGGTGTTTAAGTTTTTTCAAAGTGGCGGCTCTAAAATATGGAAAATGGCGTTCTTTTTTGCGATTTAACGAGATATCTGGCTACGAACAAAAATTCAAGATTTCAAAATATGCGTTCTTGTGCTGGAACTGTTGGTAATAAGATGTAGTCTCAAATGCTTTATGGTCTTTAAGTTTTTTTCAAAATGGCGGCTCGATAATAGGTAAATGGTTGTGAGATTTATGTTTTTTTTTTCGCTGCCAACACAAATTTAAGAACTCAAAATATGCGTTCTTAGGCTTAAAATGTTGGTAATAATATGCAGTTTTAAATTCCGTATGGACAAAATAAAGAAATCTCGCAAAATCGTCATTTTCGAGCCGCAATTTCAAAAAAAAAATCCTAAACACCACACTGCATTTGAGACTACGTATCATTATTAACATTTTAAGCTCAAGAATATCTTTTGGAAATTTTAAATTTGTGTTGTCACCAAAAACTAGACAGAAATTTCGCAAAGTCGCTATTTTCCTTATTATCGCGCCGTCATTTTGAAAAAAATAAACACCATACGGAATTTAAACCTGCATATCATTACCAACATTTTAAGCCTAAGAACGCATTTTTTCAGAACTTAAATTTGTGTTAGCAGCGAAAACACGATAGAAATTTCGCAACATCGCATTTTTTCACATTATCGGTCCGCCATTTTGAAAAAGTTTAAATGCCATACGGAACTTAAGAGTATGTATCACTACCAACATTTTAAGCCTAAGAACGCATCTTATGAGATCTTAAATTTGTGATGGCAACGAAAAAAAACATAAATCTCGCCAAACCGCCATTTACCTATTATCGAGCCACCATTTTACAAGAGAAACATAAAGACCATAAAGCAATTCAAACTACGTATCATTACTAACATTTTAAGCCCAAGAAAGCATATTTTGAAATCTTGAATTTTTGTTCCAGCCAGATATCTTGTTAAATCGCAAAAAAAAGAGCCATTTTCCATATTTTAGAGCCGCCACTTTGAAAAAACTTAAACACCATACATCGTATGAAACAAGGTATTATTATCAACATTTTAAGCCAAAGTACGCATTTTTTGAGATCTTAAATTTGTGTTGGCAGCGAAAACAAAACAGAAATCTCGCAAAGTCTTCATTTTTCATTTTGTCGAGCCGCCATTTTAAAAAACACGTAAACAATATACAGCATATGAAGCTGCGTATCATTACCAACATTTTGAGCCCAAGAACGCATCTTTTGAAATCTTTAATTTGTGTTGGTAGCCAAACTGCTCGGGTGGTTATATTATTTCGATCAAAACAGCGATAATTTAAGGTTCGCCATTTTGAAATTTTTTAAAACGACACACGGCATTCGATAGCTCTAGTCAACACCAAAAATGTTAGCTTTGGATAGTTAATTTTCCTGGCCTCAAAAAATGTCTGGAGCAGTGTTTCAGTTGACGTGAAATGCCCCATATATAAAATTCAAAAATTCTATTTTTTTCAAAATTCTAAAAATATTGCAAAAATTATAACAAAATCAAAAATTGAAACTTTTTTCAGAATTCCAAAAATATTCCAAAAATTAGAATAAAATCAAATATTTAAACTTTCTCTAAATTCCAATAATGGGCCCTATTCAATAAAAATCTTCTATCTTCTATTCTTCAACCCAAAAATAAATAGCAGAATTGAAAAATAGAAGACTGTTCGAAATTGGTATTCAATTTGCGGAGGGGAAATTTTCTGCTATTTTATTATCAATTTATGTTTTCGAACACAAAATCTTCTATTTTAATCTCAGTTTTGACAGTAAGTTTTGTTGGAAATTAAATTAGTTTTACATATTTAATTTTTAGTTATTTTTTAATTAAAAATTAAGTTGATAAATTACAAAACATGTTTGTAAATATATTATATTTCGTGTGCAAATTAAAGTATTTATATGTTTTTTATATTAAATTTTGTTTTAAAGAAAACAATAATTTACAGGTTATGACATCAGTATTTTATTTTAAACGTTTTCAATATCAAAACAATAGAAAGTTGAGCAGGAACTACAAAACGTAAAAAACGGCAAGTTTTATGTTTTTAAATTGCTTGGCAAAATTGTTGTTTAAAATTTATGTAACTTGTAACCAGTGTTTTTAATTTTTGAATGAAAGATGTAAAATTTTTAATATAATTTTATTAGTCCCCGGGCCCACGCCAATATAATGTGATGATTACCACATATCTTATGCTTCGTGAGGCGCCTGTCCTTGACGATCCCGAACATTTTTGCTCTGCGATTTTCCTCAAATCGGCCGCTTTTTCGTTCGGCAAGCTCCGAAAAAGGCCGATTGCCCACGATCTTGTAAATTTGCTACCACATTTTTTTTAACTGTGGTTATTGTAAATTTGGTTTAGAACACGAGAGTAATCTTGTCCGACCAAAATGTGTCTGCTATTGTCGAGTCCGACAACTGACATTTTGGTATGTTTGGGTTGTCGGACTAGATAATAGCAGACAAATGTTTGTCGGACAAATTTACCCTCGTGTTCTAAATCAAATTTCCAACCCCCATAGTTAAAAAAACCAAAAATTTACAAGATTGCTTTCAATCGGCCTTTTTGGAACTTTCTCTCTCTCTTTCTGGCGTTTACATCCCATGAAGGGATTTTGCCGTCTGTGCAATAAGCTTCCAATCATCTCGTGCAATGACCAGTTGACCCCAGTTTCAACATCCTATGTCACGATGGTCTTGGATGATGTCATCACGCCAGCGTTGTCTAGGTCTTCCTCTTCGACGAACACCAGCTGGTTTTTGTTGGGACGCTTTTTTTATCATTCTATCTAATGGAGCCCTTTCTACATGACCAAACCATCTGATCCGGTTAGATTTAATGAATCCGATTACATCGCAGCCTCCAAAAAGCTGTCTGATTTCGTGATTCATTCGGATTCTATATTGATTTTCAGCAACTTTACATGGACCATAAATTGTTCGTATGACCTTCCTCTCGAATGTTGATAAAATTCTACAATCGGAGGAAGTCAGTGTCCAGCTTTCACTTCCAAATGTAAGCACAGGTCGGATTAATGCTTTGTAAAGTGTGAGTTTACACGACCGCGAAAGATGTTTTGATCGCAGAAGTTTTGAGTATGCGTAGAAAACTCTGTATGCGGCAGAGACACGGGCTTTGATATCTGCCTGCATGTCATTTGACGATGTTATTACAGATCCGAGATATTTGAAGTATTCCACGCGTTCCACCTCGTAGTCGCCAGTATCCAGATTTCCAGGAGGTATGTTCTTAGATGTTGTTAACACTTTAGTTTTGCCGGTGTTGATGCATAATCCAAGTCGTTTAGCATTTCTTTCAAGCTGAGAGAGACTATCTTTAATATCGCTCGTTCTACGTCCGAGAAGCACAATATCATCTGCATAGCCAAGAACTTGACTAGATTTGTTATATATGCAGTTTTGCGTCTCAATTCGGCTTTTTCTTATCGCGTACTCCAGCGCCAAATTAAACAGTACAGGCGCGAGTGCATCACCTTGTCGAACACCTGATGTTATATCGAAATGATCAGAAACTGACCCTTCGATTACTATTCTACAATTTGATCCCGATGTTGTGAGTTTGCACAGAGAAATAAGTTTCTCTGGGATACCAAGGCATATGAGTGCGGACCAGAGGTTGTCGCGGATGATACTATCATATGCTTGCCTGAAATCAACGTAGAGCTGGTGAATGCTGATGTTGTACTCCCAACATTTTTCCAGAATCATCCTTAATGTAAAACATTGATCTGTGGTTGAGCGGTTGGGACGAAAACCACACTGATAGTCGGTCACCACTTCAGACCACAGTCGGTCACCACTTTAGATGGTCACCTTTCTTATGTAGCGGAACAATGAGAGCTGTTTTCCATTCAGCAGGTAGTTCTTCTTGGTCCCAGATTGCAAGAATTAGATCGTATATACGTGAGACCAGAGCTGCTCCTCCATTTTTCAAAAGTTCTGCGGAATTCCATCGAAACCTGGTGATTTGCCATTTTTCAGTTTTTTAATGGCAGCTTCCACTTCTTCTATTGCTGGGTAAGGGACAAAAATTTCCTCAGTTGATGAAGCAATTGCTCGAATAGGATGAACTTCGTTCGTCCTATTCAGTAGGTCTTGAAAGTGGGATCGCCACACTGCCAGCACATCACGTTCACTTGATGTAAGTTCATTATTTTCATTTTTGATGGCTGTAGATCTTGGGTGGAAATCTTTTGACAGATTCCGTGCATTGTCAAAGCACTCTTTTGAATTTCCGTTGGCTGCATGTTGGTTGATGTTTTCGATGCAGCTCTTCATGTGTTCGCGTTTCTTTTTACGTAGAAGTTTTGCTGAGGCTTTCCTGGCGCACAGATAATCAGCTTGGGAGCTTCGGGTGTTCCTTGTTAACCATTTTTCTCGCAGTTTTTGTTTATGTTCAACGGATTGGCGGCACTCGTCGTCAAACTATTCGTTGTGTGATTTCGGTGGTCGTTTTCCGATTGTAGTTTGTGCTGCGGATATAATGGTTGATTGAAGCGTTTGCCATTCTTCTTGTATGTTTAATGGCCACTCAGAAGAGATGTCATGCTCTTCTATGTTTTGTGTTATTATTTCCTGATATCTATTCAGCGTTTCCGGATGTTTAAATGCTTCGACATTCCAGCGCACGGTCTTTTTTGCTTGTCTGTTAAATGTAGATGATAATTTGCACTTGTACTTAAAGATGACAAGCATATGATCAGTGTCCATATCAGCACCTCTGTATGATCGAACGTCAGTTACACTTGTGGAGTGTCTCTTAGAAATCATGACGTGATCGATTTGATTTTCCGTTCTTCTGTCATTTTATTTCCACGTTGCCTTGTGAATTCTCTTGTGAGGGAAGAAAGTGCTGGAAATTACTAGATCATACATCATAGCCAGTTCGGCTGCGCGAAAACCGTTATTGTTGCTAGTATGATGCAAGCTGTTAGGGCCGATATGTGTTTAAAGTTCTGCAATCCTACCGATTTGAGCATTAAAGTCTCCTACCACGATTTTTATATCGTGCCGCGGGATTTTATTGATGACTTCTTCGAGTTCTAGGAAGAACAGGTCTTTAATATCATCTGCTTTATCTTCAGTAGGTGCATGAACATTGACGATCGTTACATTGAATTTTGCGTGCGGATTCTCAGTGTGCATAACCGCATATTAATTGGGCAGAAGTCGATAACATGCTGATTCACGCGACGGTGAATAAGAAAGCCAACTCCAAATTCTCCTCCGTTTGGATAATAATAATTCATGGATTCCACTACCTGGCCATCTTAGTTCTTGTAATCCCACTATATCCAGTGTGTAGCTCTCGACTTGTTGTGTGAGTTCTAGGAGATCTCCTGGTCTTCTAAGGCTTAGCACGTTCCAGGTTCCCATTTTTAAATCGTAGTCCGGGTACAGTTTCCGAGGTCGTTCCAATAATGATTCAGAGATATGCCGAGGCCTGTGTACAGAATTCATGACAATAATTTTTTGGGGGGGAAATGGGGTGTTAGCCCTTCGCCCAACCCAAATTTACGTGAATGGGTTCGTTCTGCATCTTAAGGTCACCAGAAACAACCTTTTTACACGTTTATATAGCGAGCCGCTTGATCCAAGACAGACGCCCGCTGAAAACCGCCCCTTACATGGAGAACAGACGCTTTCTACACATTTATATAGCGAGCCGCTTGATCCAAGACAGACGCCCGCTCCAAGCCGCCCCAAACATGGAGAACAGACGCTTGAGTTGCATTAGTTTTATCGCGCCAATGACTCGCCATGGTGCAGAATCATTGAGTATAAGCAGTATTTACTCTGCCCCTCTCAACTACACCAACCTAATTCTGTTAGCGTTACCCAGGTAGCACGGCGTGGACGTAGAATTTCGGATTTTCACTACCCCTCTTTGGAACTTTCCCTACCCCACTTTGGAACTTGCCGAACGAAAAAGCTTCCGATTAGAGGAAAATCGCAGAACAAAATTTTTCGGGCTCGTCAAGGACAGGTGCTTCACGAAGTATAAAATATATGGTAATCATCACATAAAATCGACGTTGGCCCAGTGACTATATATGTTATATATATGTATTTATTAACTATATATGTATTTCTTAAAATAAAATTTTGTATTTTTCATTGTATTATGATTTTGAAAATAATGAAAAGTCATGTTTTGATTTGAATCCAGAGAGCAAAGTTTGGATATACGGAGTAGTACTGACAAAGTGACAAGTAAACGTGACGACTAAACAGAAAATAGCAAATACTCAGTAGTATATATAAAATAGCAGAAATTAAACAAAATTCAGGAATTAGAGGATATAAATTGTATTTTTAGAGTGTATACATCGTACAAGATGTACATCGATTTTTCCGACTATTTTTTAAAAATCTGAAATTTGGGATTGATATTAGTTTTAACAAAAGGAAAAACTGAATTCAGGATTTTGTATTTTAATTTCTCTAAAATGTAGTTATGAATTTTGGTCAGTTTTCGTTCGTTTTTGGTATGAAGTCGGTGTTTTGATAATAACTCTCACAAATTTCATTGAATTGATTTACATTTTTTCAAGTGAGTGTAGCAATAGTTATGTATAATCAAAAACGCTTGTTTCAAACCACTAATTTATTTCATGTCCGCTGTGTTATGCGTTGAAACCCTTTTTACTGAAAAGCTCATATCTCAAAATAGCACTTTTTTCACAAATTTTACAGACTTGTGAAAAAAAGTTCTGAAATTTCCAAGTTATGTCATATGGTTTAAGGTTTTTCGGTGTGGTGTTTTATTCGATTTTCGCCACACAGCGCGCGGTGGTGCGCTTGAACTCTTTTACCTAAAAGCTCATATCTCGATATAGCACTTTTATTTTATAATTTTTTCACAAATCTTACAGATAATACATGCAACTTTGAAAGTCGAAAAAACTTAAAGTTTCATGTATGAATTGATTTTACCGAATTTTTAAAGAGTGCTATATAACATATATGATGTTTACATGTTTTTAAATATTCAAAAAATCTATATATGGATCCTTAAATTTTCTCTTCAAATTTTTTTGGTAGCTGCATGTTTTATAAGACTTGTTCAAAAAATTACAAAATAAAACTAATATTTTGATTTATGAGCGTTTTTTAGTAAAAGGTACCAGCAGAGATCCAAATAATTATAAATTTTCAAATAGCACTTTTCGATACAACTATTTCTCCTCTCACTTGTAAACATTTATAATGACTCAATGAAATTTGTGAGAGGTGCTAGCAAAACACCGACTCCATACGGAAAAACCTTAAAAAAGGACCAATAACTCATAACTCCATTTCAGAAACAAAGAAATCCTTAACTAAGGTTTTTTTACATTCGTCAATAAGTATAAAACGCTTAGTAACGCTTTTCAAAAAAAAAAAAAATATCGAAAAATATCGATATCGAAACTTTTACTTACGAGGTTATTTTGAGTAAGAAAAATCTACCCTCGAGAAGTGGTGGCACTCAACCCCAGGGTAAAACACACATTATCGCTTTATCACTTTTGTTCTTTGACCAACTTTCACACCAATCGGTCAAGCTTCAAAGAATTCCGAGCGGAACACCTTAAGTTTTTTTTTTAAATAAAATAAGACATGTTTAGTGTTAATTATAATAAATTATAAATTAGCGTCTCTGAAGATCCGAAGAAACCATGCCAGCTAAGGACTAGGATTTTGTTTAAATAAAGTATAGGTTTCTTTAAGAAACTTATGAATGCTAACTTTAAATTTTTGAGGATTAAAGCTATCGGGGAAAATCCGTGAAGGTAAGGCATTCCAGAGATGAGAGACACGCTGAAAAGCAACAGTTCTGCATTTTTGATTTGAACCGTAAAAGGTTTGGCACTAGCTCTGGTGTAACGTAAGAAGTTTGGAGTTCAGGTAAAATTGATTTAATCTCTGCGGAAGTTCGTTTATCCATAATATATTTGTAGAAAATTGTCAGATCAGCAACATTTCGTCTGTGATGTAAGCAATCAAGCTCATTAGTAAGAGTAGAGTTGCCAATCAATTTAACAGCTCTGCGCTAAACAGAATCAAGGTACTTCAAACTCCTATAATAAGCTCCACTCCATATGTGAGAACAATACTCCGTGCGGAGACGTATAAATGATTTGTATATTAATAGAAGTTATTCGCTATTGAAAAACTTACGGCATCGTCCCAAAAAGCCCAATTTCTGAACAGTGTTCTTAGCGAGGTTAAAAATACGAGAATTTTATTTCATATTATTTCCAACTTCTACTAGAGTCGAACTTTAATTGAAACGGATTTAATGTGGATAATCTAGGAAAATAACAAACCTGTGCTTTATTCGTATTCAATTTAACACTAACCAGGCCTAACTGGTGGAATCCAACAAACAAACCAAACATAAATAAGAAAGAGAGTTGGTGACAAAATAGAACCCTGAGGAACTACTGTATTAGTTGAGAATATTTCCGAAGAGACACCATCAACGTTGACCCGAAATTTTCGCTCGGAAATAAAGCTTTGTATCCAAGTATCTTTGTATCCTTTGTAAAGCATAACATCTTAATTTGCAAATAAGATTGTTGTGTCAAACTTTGTCAAATGCTTTGGGTATGCTTTGGGCAACCCCGAAAGTTTCACCATTATATTCAAGCGATTTGTTCCAGACATGAGTGACAAAGGAAAGTGATTCTCCCGTCGCTTTTCCTTTTCGAAAGCCGTATTGTCTTTCATTGAGTAGTTTTGATGACTCTAAGAAACTCATTAGATTAAAATTAATGTATTTCTCAAAAATTTTAGAAACAACCGATAAAATTGAAATGGGTCTGTATTTTGTGAGATCAGTTTTACTACCTTTTTTAGGAACTGGTTGTGCGCTTGCCATTTTCTACGAAAAACTATACGTCCCATTAAGAATAAAACTCTATGAACCGGGCTTCGCAAAGATATTGTTATCATATTTAGAGAAATAACTAGCTTGAGAAATAACTTTTTCTTAATTTTAATCACCTTATTGCATTTATTTGAAAACCACAGATCAGCCTTAGGAATGGCCAATTTATTAAGATGAAATCTCCGCATGCCCTCAAGAATAGCCTCCGAAAAATATAACGCAGCTAGGTTAGAATCATGGACGGTAAGACAATTACGTTTCCAAGGAAGCCGTTTAAAAATACCTCTAAGACCCTCCCAATACGCTGCTTTATAATCTCAAATAACACGAGGATTAGCTTTAAATTAATTTGGAATTTGTAAATCTAACTGTGTAGAAATCCAATTACGATCTGAATCACCTAAAGGCTCAAATACTTTAAATTGTACCAGATAAGGATTATTTGTTAAAAACAAATAGTTACTGTACTAAATACTAAACATATACCAAATGTTTATGAATTTTAAGAAAAATCTATAAAACATGTGCATTTTCAAAAGAATAGTCCTATAATAATTTTCAAAAAATCTGTTTGGGATTCTAAAACTTTTTCTTCAGAATATAATAGCCCTTTGTATTGTATCTGTAAAACTTGTGAAAAAAGTGCTATTTTGAGATATAAGCTTTTTCAGTAAAAGAATTTCAACATAGCGGATGTATGAGATAAATTAGTATTTTGTAATACTTTTCGATAATATAACTATTTTTAAACTCACTTGCAAAATTGAATATCAATTCAATGAAAAATTGTGAGATTTATTAGAAAACACCGATACCATAACGGAAAACCATAAAAAATTATCATAAATTCAAACCCGCATAACTCCATTTCAAAGCTATAAAATAAAAAATCCTTAATTTGGTGTTTTTAATTCGTCAACACCAATAACATACCAAATTTTCAGATTAAAAAAAAAAATCAAAAAAAAAAATCGACAAATAATTGTACATTTCAAAAGAATATCCCAAAAACATATTTCTTCTAACCATAAAAGCAACTTTTTGCTTACTTCTAAAAATATCTAAATCTTCTAGTAATAGAAGATTTTGAGAAGAAAAATATTACGATTGAATACCAATTCTTCTATTTTGTTCTTCTTTTTTGATGTTTATAAAATTTCATACAAAAAATAAAAAAATAGCAGAAACTTTCGATAGAAGATTTTTACTGAATAGATCCCAATATTCCAAAAATTCTTAAAAATTCAAACTTTTTCCAAAATTCTAAATATATTGCAAAAATTATTACAAAATCAAAAATTGAAAATTTTTTCTAAATTCCAAAAATTATAATAAAATCAAAAATTTTTCAAAATTCTAAAAATATTCAAAAAATTCTTACAAAATCAAAAAGTAAATTTTTTCCGAAATTCTAAATATATTGCAAAAATTATTACAAAATAAAAACTACAAACTTTTTTCAAAATTCCAAAAATATTTCAAAAATGTCCAATCTCATTTTCAATTGCATATATGTACGTCATAAAAACAGCTAAATTTCTTTTTCCAAAAAAATTGGCAAAAAAAATAAATGAAATTATTTTTTGGCACACTTGACATTATTTTTTTGACAAACTTATAATGCCATAATTCTCTATGATAATAATAAAATTTCATGTCATACAAACTATTAATTTTATTTTTTTCTAAAAAAATTGGGTAAAAAGTAAATAAATACCTTTCTTTTGACACACTTGACAACATTTTTGTGACAAACTTATAATGCCATAATTCTCAATAATAATAATAAAATTTCATTTCAAACAAACAATTAATTTTATTTTTTTCCGAAAAATTGGGTAAAAATTGAAATAAAAATCTTTCTACTGACACACTTCACAAAATTTTTTGACAAACTTATGATGCAGCAATCTAGTTTTTGATCTCACATACCAACCCCTACCATCAAGATTTCTCCAAATTCAATGTTCCTACTCGTAATCACTTAAAATGAACGTTTTTTAAGCCAAAAATATGAACATTTGCTGTTTTTGACACACTTAATGATTTTTTTTTGACACACTTCTGGTAGAGTTATCGAAACATAGCGTCCTTTCGGACTTGTCCCTTGAGTATACCTATTTATAGAAAAAAAATTTTGAAATCCCTTCAGCGGTTTTCCCTGCAGCGTAGGTAATGACGGACGGCTGGCCGGCCGGCAGACAGACGTTCATTTTTTTTTACTTTTTTAGAATCATTAGGTCCTAAAAAGTCGAGAAATGCCAAAAAAGGTGGGGGTAAGAATTTCACTTTTGGCTCATGAATGTTATACCTAGGTCTTTCAGGCCGAAGTAATAGCATTTTTTAATACTTAAAGCGCTTGCTTGATGACTAGTAGGTTGTATATTTTTTGGTTATATCATCCACACAATTTGCGAAAATTTTCAAAATAATTAGTTTCTGTTATAGATATTTTTTAAGAGACTATAAGCACCACCCGATTAGAAAACTTTTAAATATGGAAACTAATTTTCTGGCGATAAGATTGCAATCTCATGAACGGTTTTTCACGTTTGAATCAGTAAATTACTGCTAGTCCAAATATTGCCAGAAAATGGTTCTATATTGATTTCTGGGAATTTAATAATTTATTTGTGCATCTCTTGTGTTCTACTTATCGTTTGCCACGGTAAGTGTTTTAAATAATGATAGTTAGTGATGCAACCCAATGCTGCAATGACGCACCGGCTCAAAGGACCAAATTTCAAAGATTTTTTTATCACTAATAAAGATTAGACTGTTTTCAAATTATTTGATAATGCAAACGATACTATTCTGTTGCCATTTCCATTCAAATTCAAATGCGAATCGCTTAAACCAACCAAGTTTGTGTAAGTAAGCTTTTATGCTTACATTTGCAATGATGTATCCGGCTCAAAGGACCAAGTTTCAAAGATTGTTTTTTTGCTCATAAAGATTGAACTGTTCCTCATTATTTGATAATGCAACCGAAGCTTCTCTTGCCAATTTAATTCGATAATCGAGAATTGATATTTTGTGCTTTTTATTATTTTTTTTCCTAGTATGTGAGGTTGTAACGCGACACTCGTTCAGAGTTTTGTCTTCAATACTTAGCATGAAATAAATTCCAGATACCGTTGATAACTGACGAATAGATGTATGGAGTACTTGGATGAAAGCAACTGTTCCTGTGACTTAAATCATATTGTAATGAAAATGCTAAGTTCTTCAAAAAGTGAAATCCCAAATATTTACCAGATCAGAGAGCTTGGTAATGTTTTTCGATTCAATAAAATTTAGTCATGAAAAAAACAAATGTTGGAAGAAAAACCAAATTACATTGAAAAAAACAATTAACAAAAGTATTTATTATTAACAAAATGTTGTGAAATTCAAAGAAAGACTGATAGAAAAAAGTTCTAATTACAAACTCAATAAAAACTTGATGGGAGAAATTTGAAATTATATAAAACAAAATATTAAAATTAAATTACAGGTTACTGTACTGAATTTTTAACATTCTCCCACCTTTAATTTGATTATTACAAATTAAATAGAAAACTAATAATATTTTCCTAATCCGGTTTAATGACTACTCTTCCATTTCTTGTGCGAAGTGCATCTACTGCTTCTTGGCCGTTATCCGGCAGTACCTCCAACTGATTTTACTTTCGCCACCCTAGTGAATCCATCTT
This sequence comes from Diogma glabrata, assembly GCA_963693315.1. Lineage (NCBI taxonomy): Eukaryota > Metazoa > Arthropoda > Insecta > Diptera > Cylindrotomidae > Diogma > Diogma glabrata. Next base: position 15,140,767 of record OY856188.1, on the reverse strand, counting down.
TTCCAGGCATTAGTTCAATAATCCTACCAATTGGCCAATCCTTTCTTTTTTATTATCTGATCCAATTAAAACCACATCACCCGCGCGTAAAATTATTTCGCTTTTCTTTTCTTTATATCTTTGAATTAATTGTCCCAAATATTCTTTCCGGAATCTCTGTCTTAACTCACTTTTGATTTTTTCTCGATATTGATATCTCTTTTCAAACTCGTATTTTTCCACATGATCTAAATCAATTACTGATGAATCAGATACATCTCTTAAAAACATAGATGGCGTAATAGAAATTAACTCATCTTCATTTTCCGAAACATAAGATAGTGGTCGATCATTTATAGTAGATTCAATATCACATAAAATTGTATTTATTTCTTCAAAATCTAATGATGATTTACCCAAAATACGAATTAATAAGCTTTTTATTGTTCTAATTATTCGGTCCCACCATCCACCCCACCATGCTGCAGTTGGAGGATTAAATTTCCACACTATCTTATCACAAGCTGTTGTCTCTTCTATTTTCTTCCAATCAAGTCTTTTAAAACAATTATTTAAACCAATAAAATTCAAACCATTATCTGTGTAGATAATTCTTGGTCTACCTCTTCTTGCAATAAAACGACGAAGTGACACAAGGAAAACGTCTGTGCTCAATGAAGAAACCAGTTCCAAATGCACAGCACGATATACTGCACATGTAAACAAGACTATCCAGCATTTTTTATTTTTTCTTGTAAACAATGGACCAGCAAGATCAATTCCAATTATTTCAAATATTTTAACATCAGCTATGCGATCTTTTGGTAAAGGAGGAGGTGGAAACATTTTCGCTTTACCATCTAATCTCTTACAAATTACACAATTTCTTATAACCTTCTTGATCGCTTTTCTTGAATTTATTATCCAGAACATTTCACGAATTTTAGATAGTAAAAAACTCAACCCACCATGGCCATTTCTTTCGTGATAGTATCGTATAATCAAATTCACAACATGATGATCGTTAGGCAATAACGCGGGAAATTTGAAAAAATAAGAATCATTTCCATAAGCCAACTTCGTTTTAGGTCTAACAATTCTATCTTCATCTTCAACAGTTTTAAAATTCAAATTAATCTTTTCTTGTATTTGAGGAAAAGTTTCCTCTTGTACTAATTTAGTCAACATATTTTCTGCAATTTTATATTCGGCAACTGTTAAATTACCTTTAATTTTGTGTTGACTCTTCTGACTGTTGTTTATAAACCTCTTTATCCAACTCAAAATACGAATAATTTTCGTATAATTAGAAAATTTATAATAAAAAGGTTTTTCGTAATGTAATTTTATCAAATTACAAACCATTTTCCTTTTTTCACAATTAACTAGTTCTAAATCAGGTTCTGGTTGGCTGCTTGGCCATTCATATTCAGAATTCTTTAACCACGATGGTCCTTCCCACCATTTGCTCTCTAAAAGTTGAGCTGGAGAACATCCACGTGAAGGTAAATCAGCAGGATTCAGATGTCCAGGAATGTGTCTCCATTCATCAATTGAAGAACACTTATTTATTTCTTTAACTCGATTTCCAACAAAAGTTCCCCACTGATCATTCTTTTTTATCCATTTCTTGGGATGAATCGGTCCGGTCATTGCTGTTTGTGGTAACCCACCCACCATTTCAGTTTACTTAACTTCGGTTTCACACCGTATGTATCCAGTGTACATTCATACCATACATTGTATTGTTACCCAATATCATATTCTAATTTTTATGTTAGAATAAACAAAATTTAATCGAATGATTTTTTAATTTGTTAAAAGAAAACAAAAGTTTTATTTTACATTTGTATGATAGATTTATGTTTCACAAAAAATGCAAGACAGCGTATTTTGTCACGTAGTTCTTAAATTGAAGAACGATTGTTTTAACGAAAAGCCAGGAAAAAATCAGTTGTTGTGTGGTAATCCAAGTGAGCATAAGCTCCTAATTTTTTAATATCAGTTTTATAAAAATTAAAGGTTAAATATTAAATTTTCTTATTTGTGTTATAATTTAATTATGTTATAAGTTATAAATTATAAAAATTATAAAAGGTGGTTACAAATAAAAGAATGTTACCGAGTTACCGATTCACATCTACATTTGTGTTTTATTAAAATTTTGGGAAAAGCCTGTGATCTCATCACGTCAGTGGATAATAAGGTGACCGGATAATAAGGTGACCAGGAAGGAAGGAGACCAAGCGAGTAGAAGAGTCACTGAAGAGTCTGGGCACAACATATTTGGCGACCTTGCCAGGAGGGAACACGCAACAAGACGGTTACCACACAGCAGCTCACATCAATATTTTATACAACATCAAAAACAAGAACCACAATAACTCGTAATCTGGAAGTATTTAACACATCAAAAACAAGTACCAGAATAACTCGTAATCTGGAAGTATTTAACACATCAAAAACAAGTACCAGAATAACTCGTAATCTGGAAATATTCAACAGCAAAAACAAGTACCAGAATAACTTGGAATCTGGAGGCATTCAACATCAAAAACAAGAACCGCAATAAATCGTAATCTGGAAGTATTTAACACTTCAAAGGCAAATACTTACAAAATTTTGTCTAGAAGAAGGCTTCTGGACTTCAAAACACTCAAAAGGCAGGCTGTAAATTGTCGGGTGAGTCACTTTCAATTTTTTGAATTCTCCTTATTTTAATAAATTTTGAAGAAAATTTTGGAAAAATTTTAATTAATGTGCTAAATAAGAAGTTTTTGAATTTTCTTTATTTGATAAATTTTTGAGAAAAAATTTTATTATCAATTTTATATTGTTTTAATTGTGGAAAATTTTAAATTGATGTGCTAAATAATTCTAAATGGAATTTTCCTTACTTTGATAAATTTTAGAAAATGAAATTTTGGAAAATTTTAATTACTTTGCTAAATAATTCTAAATAGAATTTAGATAATACTTTCTTTATTTTAATAAATTTTGAAGAAAATTTTGGAAAAATTTTAATTAATGTGCTAAATGAGAAGTTTTGAATTTTCTTTATTTTGATAAATTTTTGAGTAAATTTATTATTAATTTTATAGTATTTTATTTTTGGAAAAATTTTAATTAATGTGCTAAATGAGTTTAAATTGAATTTTCGTTATTTTGATAAATCTTTGAGAAGAAAATTTTAGAAAATTTTAATTAATGTGCTAAATGAGTTTAAATTGAATTTTCTTTATTTTGATAAATTTTTGAGAAAATTTATTATTAATTTTATAGTATTTTATTTTTGGAAAAATTTTAATTAGTGTGCTAAATGAGTTTAAATTGAATTTTCGTTATTTTGATAAATCTTTGAGAAGAAAATTTTAGAAAATTTTAATTAATGTGCTAAATGAGTTTAAATTGAATTTTCTTTATTTTGATAAATTTTTGAGAAAATTTATTATTAATTTTATAGTATTTTATTTTTGGAAAAATTTTAATTAGTGTGCTAAATGAGTTTAAATTGAATTTTCGTTATTTTGATAAATCTTTGAGAAGAAAATTTTAGAAAATTTTAATTAATGTGCTAAATGAGTTTAAATTGAATTTTCTTTATTTTGATAAATTTTTGAGAAAATTTATTATTAATTTTATAGTATTTTATTTTTGGAAAAATTTTAATTAGTGTGCTAAATGAGTTTAAATTGAATTTTCGTTATTTTGATAAATCTTTGAGAAGAAAATTTTAGAAAATTTTAATTAATGTGCTAAATGAGTTTAAGTTGAATTTTCTTTATTTTGACAAATTTTTGAGAAAAATTTTATTATTAATTTTATATTGTTTTAATTTTGGAAAAATTTTAATCAATGTGTTAAATAATTCTAAATGGAATTTTCTTTACTTCGATAGTTCTTTTGAGAATAAAATTTTGGAAAATTGTAATTAATGTGCTGAATGAGTTTAAATCGAATTTTCTTTACTTTGATAAATTTTTGAAAAAAAATTTATTATTAATTTTATACCATTTTAATTTTGGAAAAATTTTTAATTAATGTGTTAAACAGTTCTAAGTGGAATCTCCCTTACTTTGATAAATTTTTGGAGAATAAAATTTTGGGAAAAATTTTAATTAGTGTGCTAAATAATTCTAAAATAGAATTTAGGTAATACTTTCTTTATTTTGATAAATTTTGAGAAGAAAATTTTTGGAAAATTATAATTAATGTGCTAAAATGAGTTTTAAATTGAATTTACTTTATTTTTTTGATAAATTTTTGAGAAAAATTTTATTATCAATTTTATGTTATTTTAATTTTGGAAAATTTTTAATTAATGTGCTAAATAATTCTAAATAGAATTTAGATAATATTTGTTTTATTTTGATAAATTTTTGAGAAAAATTTTATTATCAATTTTATATTATTTTAATTTTGGAAAATTCTTAATTAATGTGCTAAATAATTCTAAAATAGAATTTAGGTAATACTTTCTTTATTTTGATAAATTTTGAGAAGAAAATTTTTGGAAAAATTATAATTAATGTGCTAAAATGAGTTTTAAATTGAATTTACTTTATTTTTTGATAAATTTTTGAGAAAAATTTTATTATCAATTTTATGTTATTTTAATTTCGGAAAATTTTTAATTACTGTGCTAAATAATTCTAAATAGAATTTAAATAATACTTTCTTTACTTTGTGGGATTTTTGGGAAGAAAATTTTAGAACAATTTTAATTAATGTGTTAATTGGGTTCGAATTGAAGTTTCCTTACAATCGGGAATACAAATAAAGAAGGAAATCGGTCTTCTTAAAAATGAGAGAGTGTCAAAATGAATACGTAGGATTTTGTTAGTTTTGTTATGGTTGATGCTAGCAACCCTAAACCCCATACGGAAGTTGATACGGTGCCGAGTGCAATCAACAGGCCAATGCGGAGTGAAGGTACTTGTTGAGCGTCAACTAGACAAAATTTTAATGTTTTACGTTAATGGAACCGGTGTTTTGGAGCACTCAGGAGAAGTGCAACCCGGCATTTTTATTTATTATCTAGCTCTTTGGAAGAGTCTAGAAGTTGAAGTTTATTTGTTATCTAGCTCTTTGGTAGAGTCTAGAAGTTGAAGTTTATTGGATATCTAGCTCTTTGGTAGAGTTTAGAAGTTGAAGTTTTATTGGTTACCTAGCTCTTTGGTAGAGTCTAGAAGTTGAAGTTTATTGGTTACCTAGCTCTTTGGTAGAGTTTAGGAGTTGAAGTTTATTGGTTATCTAGCTCTTTGGAAGAGTCTAGAAGTTGAAGTTTATTTGTTATCTAGCTCTTTGGTAGAGTCTAGAAGTTGAAGTTTATTGGTTATCTAACTCTTTGATGGAGTTGTTTGTCGTATATTGGGATTATGGCGTTGAAAGGTTTTTTTTTTTTTTTTTTTATTTTTATTATTCGGAATTTAATCGCACTTACTTTACTTGCACCTAATACTAACGACACACTTCTTGGGTTATGGGGTCTTGACCATTAGAAAATTGATAACGCAGTTTAACAATAACCTTTTGATTCCTTCTCGGAATAGGTACAACAAATCTCGTAGTAAAAGTATCGTTTAAATCTTGGACTGTTCTCCATTGAGAATGGGAAATCAAAGTACAAAGGATAAGGAGGTAATAATCGCACCTCAAGCAGTACAGAGTACACCACTACATCCTACTCCGACAAACGAGAATATTATTGCATACACCCATATAGGAATATTCGTATGCTTGATCTTTCTCGGTTTACTTTATTTTGCCGTTAAATATTGGAAGCAAAAATTTATAAGTGCCTCAATTGTGCAAATGAGAGCCCAGGGGGTGGTCTAGAATTTACAATTACCGTAAGGTATTGTTTTGTTGTTTTACCTTCTTCGGTGCAACAGATGGCAAATTTTCAATTTTTTTTATTATTACTTTCTAAGGTTGAGTTGATATGAAGTTTTAGTATAAACAATTAAGAAAAAAAAAATTTTTTTGTTGTTCCATTTTTTTTTAGGGTTAAATTTGTATGAAGTTTATATAAGAAAATGGAGAAAAACAAAAATTTCTCTCATTTTTGTAAGATTAAATTTTTAATTTTTATTGAGAAATAGAGGAAAACAAAATTTCTCTTATTATGTAAGGTTTGAATTGTTATTTTGTAAACCTACAACAACTGATTCCTTTTGTCTGACTCTGTGAACTAAGAGACATTTCTTAGCAATATGTAAGAAATATCTTTCACTAGCGGGAGGGTAATGTGGTAACCCACCCACCATTTCAGTTTACTTAACTTCGGTTTCACACCGTATGTATCCAGTGTACATTCATACCATACATTGTATTGTTACCCAATATCATATTCTAATTTTTATGTTAGAATAAACAAAATTTAATCGAATGATTTTTTAATTTGTTAAAAGAAAACAAAAGTTTTATTTTACATTTGTATGATAGATTTATGTTTCACAAAAAATGCAAGACAGCGTATTTTGTCACGTAGTTCTTAAATTGAAGAACGATTGTTTTAACGAAAAGCCAGGAAAAAATCAGTTGTTGTGTGGTAATCCAAGTGAGCATAAGCTCCTAATTTTTTAATATCAGTTTTATAAAAATTAAAGGTTAAATATTAAATTTTCTTATTTGTGTTATAATTTAATTGTGTTATAAGTTATAAATTATAAAAATTATAAAAGGTGGTTACAAATAAAAGAATGTTACCGAGTTACCGATTCACATCTACATTTGTGTTTTATTAAAATTTTGGGAAAAGCCTGTGATCTCATCACGTCAGTGGATAATAAGGTGACCGGATAATAAGGTGACCAGGAAGGAAGGAGACCAAGCGAGTAGAAGAGTCACTGAAGAGTCTGGGCACAACACTGTTGATGAATCAGTCCAAAAATATTTATTTACTGTATTTAATTTCAAGGAAGTTACTGTTTCCGTTATTAATCTCACACCAATTAGACAAGCCAATAATTCAAGTCTAGGAATAGTTGTTTTCTTCATGGGTGTTATTCTCGATCTCGCAGTCAATAATTGTATTCTTACATCATCGTCCAATTCACTCCTTAAGTACACCACACTTGCATAAGCGTTCTGACTTGCATCACAAAAAATATGCAAAGAGAAAGTACATTTTGTTCCGATAGCTATTCTACGAGGAATTGAAATGTTTTTTAAAATTTCTAAACAGTTCAACCATTTGTTAAATTTGGATTTGTATTCATCTGGGAGCTCATCATCCCAGCCATATTTTCCATTCCACATTTTTTGAAGCAACAATTTTTTTTTTTTTTTTTTTTTTTAAACGGCGTTCATGCTCCATGTAGGAGCGTTGCCAGGGTAATCAGCTTCGAATATTCACCACGGTCATTCGCAACAGCGACATAATTACCATGGCAGCCGATTTTTTTAAGGTCGTTTATTACGTCAGTCTCCCATTGTAGTCGTGGTCTACCTCGCGGTTGCCCACTCCCTGGGGTACTAACGTACATTTTTCTAATCATTCCAGACTGTGAATCGGCTCGTAGAACATGCCCAAACCAAGCAATCCTTTTAGAACGGATACAACCTATTATATCAGGACCCTCAAGAAGGTCTCTGATCTCAAAGTTATATCGGGTTCTATACTCTCCATCGTCTGTCTTAAGTGGACCAAAAATGTAGCGTAATATCTTACGCTCAAATACAGATAAATGCGATTCGTCATTTTGTGTAAGGGTCGTTTGTGATCCATACATCACAACCGGTCTAATCAATGTCTTGTATAACTTGAGCTTGGTGTTAGTTGATACATACGGAGATCCAAGGAGAGGTTTGATTGAGTAGAAAGTTCGATTACCTGCAGCGATTCGAGCTTTTATATCTGTAAGTATGCTGTTGTTTGAGTCAAGCATTGATCCCAAATATTTAAAAGATTCAACTCCCTCAATTCGTTCATCGCCGCACATCAAATCTTTCTTCTCAGCCTCCCTTGAAACATTCATATGTTTGGTTTTATTGTAGTTAATTTGAAGTCCAATTTTCCTAGCACCACTCTCAAGCGACTTGAAAGTCTCACTCATAACAGTTTCACTTCGGCCGAGGATGACAACATCATCAGCGTATGCAATCATCTGTACTGAGTTTATTGACAAAATATTGTTGTTAGTCGGTAGTTTCTTTTGACGGCACACATATTCCAAGGCTAGATTAAAAAGTATAGGAGAGATAACATCACCTTGTCTTAACCCGGAGTCGACTTTAAAAAACCTTGATATTTCGTTCTCTACTCGTACACAGCATTGAGAGTTCTGTACTGTCATTTTCCATAGTGATACCAGTTTACCAGGAATTCCCATTGACACCAGAGCAGACCATAGAGTCTCTCGTTTGAGAGAGTCGTAGGCCTGCCTGAAATCAATGAAGAGTTGGTGCACTGGTATGTTGAACTCTCGGCACTTTTCCAAAATCATCCTTATCGAGAAAAGTGCATCGGTGGTACCTCGGCCCCGCCGGAAGCCACACTGATATTCTCCAAACAGTTGTTCAGCAAAAGGATTGATTTTGGATAGCAAAATGTAAGAAAAGATCTTATATGCTGTGCAGAGTAGAGCGACTCCTCTGTAATTTGCACATTGTAGGCGATTACCTTTTTTATGGATTGGTATCAGCATAGCTGTGTTCCAGTCCTGTGGCATGGCTTCAGTCCTCCATATCATTTGAACAAGTTCAAACAATCTTAGGGATAGAGTTTCACCACCATGTACAATCATTTCGGATGTTATATCGTCGATACCAGGTGCTTTATTGCATTTTAATTTTGACAGCGCCGCATCGAATTCCTCTCTGGTGGGTTCTTCTACATGTACCTTTGACGCACGAATAAGCTTTGCTCGTCGCCCGACTTGTTTCTGGTCACTTAAGTTGAGAAGATTCTCAAAATAAGCGGCCCAAGTATCTAAAATATTTTTAAGGTCTACTTGTAGCTCCCCATCTTCGTTTTGAATAGCAGTCGATCTAGTTTGGGGGCCCTTCTTTAAGGTTTTAACCTGTTGAAAGAAGTTACGCGATTGATGTTCCTTATTGAAGCTTTCAATCTCCTCACACTTTCTCTTCCACCATTCTCTCTTCGTTCGTCTACATAACTTTGTAACGGCTTGTCTTGCCAGTTTATAGTTCTCCTTCGTGGACCTGGTGTTGCGTCCTTGCAGACATTTCAGATAGCAATCTCTTTTGTATTGAATAGCGTCGAGACATGCTTGATCCATCCATGGCTTCTGGGAGTGGTTTTGTGGTCGTCCAAGTATTCCCTCAGCAGCGCTTAAAACAGCATCTTTGAGCAAATACCATGACTTATCGACGTCTCCATTAATGGTTTCTGATTTCTCCAATGTTTCGGCAATATGGTTTTGATATCTTTCTTCTGTTTCTGCATTCTTTAGTGATGAGATGTTAAATCGTTTCCGTTGATTGAATTTCGGAATGCTTGGGTTTGGGAAGTGGAACCTTATTTTAGCACATACAAGAAAGTGGTCACTTCCAATGTATGCCCCTCTAAAGGATCGCACATCCAGAACACTCGAAAAGAAACGTGCTGTAACTAGCACGTGATCAATTTGATTTCGATTTAATAATATTGGTGATAGAAAACCGATTGGATCGAAAATTTTATGCGTCACACTCAATATTTCCTTTTATTAATCGTTTTTATTTCAGGTTTTTCAAATTTTACTCTTAATGTATCTTCTTTTCTATTCCATAATAAACCCAAAACGGAAGATTCATAATTTTCACTTAAATTTGGTTCAGGCCCATATTCCCATAATCTCAATTCCATTTTTGCTTGACCCATTATTTCTGTACTTACTTGTTTAAAGTGCACAAATTCTTCCATGTTTTCTACAGAAGTGACACAATTATCTATATAAAAAGATTTTAATAGCTTTTTAGCAACATTTTCATATTTTCTATCAACTTGAGATAAATGCTTTTCTATAACAGCAGCTAGAAGAAAGGGAGAACATGTGACTCCAAACACTACTCGTTTATGTTGATATACTTCAATATCCATTAACTCTTTATTTTTAAACCATAAAAAACGTAAAAATTTACGGTCAGACTCATTTATTTCTATTTGTAGAAAAGCTCTTTTTATGTCTGATATGACTCCAATGTTGTTCATTCTGAATTTTAATAATAAAGATGGTATTAACTCAATAACATTGGGGCCTGTATGAAGACAGTTATTTAAAGATGGGCATTTATTAACTCTACATGACGCATCAAAAACGGGACGTATCTTTGTAGTTTCACTATCCAATTTTACGACTGCTCTATGAGGTAATAAATGACATTGACTAACTTCATCTTCAACTCCAATTTTTTCTATTACGTCCTCGGATAACCATTCATTAAAAACTTGCTCATATTTCTCATATATATCTTGGTCAATTAATTTTTTAACTGTACTTTTTAACCTTTTTTCAGCTATAAAACGATTACTAGGTAACTCATGCTGCTCTTCAATCCATGGTAATGACACACAATATCTTCCTTCTTTATTTCTGGTTACAGTTTCAAGGAAGTGTTTTTTGACTATTTGTTCTTTCTCAATTTTATTCTTGGTTTCAATAGGATCACTAATACTTATTGCCTCTAATTGCCATAAATCAGGAAGTGACATGTTGTTTAATAAATTAACAGTTACTAACATTGAAATCGACTCACGATTATCATCGTTGTTATTTACACCTACTAAGGTCCAACCAAAAATGGTACCGATAGCTGTTAATCCAGAACTCAGTTGTTTTATTTCTCCAGTCAATAATTTTCCATAAATATCCGAACCAAACAACAGTTCAATCTCATTTACATCGTTTCTAACATCGTTTACAACAATCTTATTTTGCTTCAATTCATTTAATATTGCTAAATTATTCAATTGTGATATTAGCCCACAAATCTTTTTTTCATTTAAACAATTAATTTTTAGCTTACTAACGTTTTTTAAATCTTCTACGATATTATCATACCCAAAATGCATTTCCGAATTTGTTACATGACCACCAAATAAGCACTTAGATATCTTATGTTGGGATTTAGGAATTAATTGTAATTGTTTGGCTGTTTTTTCCAAAATATACGATCTTTGTGATCCAGAATCAATCAAAGCTCGAACCGTTTTACTTGCGTTTTGTCCAACTATGTTAACCACTAATGTTTGAAGTAGCACGTCTTGCGTGCATAAACTACTCGCAGCATTTATATTTTTATCAGCATTTGGATCAATCTCATTATTACCCATACTTTTTGATTGCTCAGCACCATTTTGACATCCAAAAGTCAGTTTTGAACACACAATCGTAAGATGTTTATCTCCACATATCATGCATTTAATAAATGATGTACACTTCTTCGATTGATGTCCCTTTTTTAAGCATTTGAAACAGCTTTTACTACTCTGTACTTTAGATATCCTTTCTTCATAACTGATATTCTGTGGTTTGACACAATCTCGGCTTTCATGTTGTTTCTGACAAAAAATGCAAACTGCGCTATAAACATTTAATAAACCCCCAGCAGTAGGATATAATTTTTTACTACTTTTCTCATATATATGTTTATTATTTGTTTTCATAACACCTTTAGTAGTAAAACTAGTTTTCGCTAAAACCATCCTCTCCTCGGCTCTTACTTCATGATTTAAAAACAACATTAAATTATCAAGATGGGTCTTACCATCTTGTCTCTCTTCAGAATTGCAGGACAAATGACTTCTTTGCCATGCACGTAATATTTTATCGGGTAAACTAGACTCCACTAAAGGATACAACCACGAAGAATTTTCTTTCAATTTTATACCCATTGATTCTAATGCTCGAAGATGTGTTTCCAACTTATCGTACATTTCCGATATTTTAATATTATTTCTTTTATTTGCATTATTTATTATCATCTTTAGCAGCTCGCGCACATAGACTTCAACTAATAACTCTTTATTGCCAAATCTTTCTACTAGTGCATCAATAGCCTTTTGATAATTTTCCTCAGTTTGTGGAAAGCTTTCCACGACATCTCTAGCTCTTGTGTGTGGAACAATAGACTGAATCAAATAATGAAATTTATCAACCACATGTATTTGATCATCATCATGTATTTTCTGAAATTGGGATCAGAAACTTAACCACTCCGTCAATTCACCATTAAATTTTTTCAGTTCAATTTTAGGAAGGCGATAGTTTTTTCCTTTGCCAATAGTCAGATCTAACCCATTAGAAGGATTACCTCCACGGCTCACAGCAGTCTCCGAACAACGTTCCTCATTTTCTCTTACTCCTGCTGCAACCACCTTTTCATTGTAAAGATGTTCTAATGCAAAAAAATTAGCTTTGTAATTATTTGCCCCATCCTGCTCATCATCCAATTCTTGATCGGTATAATCTGCACAAATCAGACCAAAAATTTCTTCATCAGCGATTCTAATCTTCTCATAAGTCTCACAAATTATTTTGAATTTCGGTGCTACCAATGCAATTTCAACTTCATTCTCCAAAATTTCTTCAAGCTCTTTAAAATATCTTGTAAAAATTCTTCTCGAAGATCCTCTAGATTTCTTTAGAACATCCATTATTTATATATTTATCTCCTCACTCGGGGCACCAAATGATGTAATGAAAATGCTAAGTTCTTCAAAAAGTTAAATCCCAAATATTTACCAGATCAGAGAGCTTGGTAATGTTTTTCGATTCAATAAAATTTAGTCATGAAAAAAACAAATGTTGGAAGAAAAACCAAATTACATTGAAAAAAACAATTAACAAAAGTATTTATTATTAACAAAATGTTGTGAAATTCAAAGAAAGACTGATAGAAAAAAGTTCTAATTACAAACTCAATAAAAACTTGATGGGAGAAATTCGAAATTATATAAAACAAAATATTAAAATTAAATTACAGGTTACTGTACTGAATTTTTAACACATATTATATCTTTCACAAGAAAGAGAAAAATATTTGCTTTTTAATAAGTAGAATATGTATATTACTTTCTATTAAATCTGGTATAAGGTCTTAAAAATAACTTTATTTTCATGCTTGGTGAATTTTTCTTCCAAATAACACAAAATATTTTATTCGATCTGCGTTACATCTTTTATTACATAAAAAAAGTCATTCATTGTCTTATTCTACTACAAAATTTTAAAAACTAAGATAGCATAAGAAGTTTTACTTCAATAATTAATGATGTGGATAAATTTCTAGATTTTGCTACCGACTCACCTATAACTCTTACAATCTACCTTAATCCATTTATTTTTCCTAAAATGGCAGCTCCATCATATTCTTTTTAACTTTTCGTTTAAATCATCCAAATCCACACATATACGTATCGTTTAAATATACAAAATCACAAAAACTTCCAGTCAACTTAACAATTTGACATTTTACTAAACCCGAAACGTAAAACTATCAAAATTTACAAACAAAATCACAAAAGTGGGATACATTATTTTAAAGGTGAAACACATTGAGAACTTAAGGAGTAAGATTTAGAAGTCAAATAAAACATAATTTTATTGTTCCTCCTATAATCTTTTTCCTCATAACTTTTTTTTTACTATCTGACTAATGCCAGTTGCTAATACAAAAAACAAAAAAAAAACTACCGGGACAAAATAAAAAACAATGAGATGACATTTTTTTTTGCCTATTGATTTTTATTTTAGTTTTTTATTTTGTCAAAACTATGCCATTTATTTGAGGTCGTTATCTTTTTTTTTAAATAACAACACATTTGCTGAATTTAGATATTGTTTCCATTTATGAGGGTTTTGAAGACTTTATTAAATTTTGTTATAATAAATTATAAATACTTAGAATTGATTATATGAATTCTGTTGAGACAAAGTTTTCGTTTTTCTTTTGAAATTATGGAAAAATTATTGTTGAAAGGACTTGGATGGAAATGAAAGGAATTGTAACGATTAGTAAGGCTTAGATATGTAAAAAAAGGTTGAACAAGTGGATGTCAACACAATTAAAAAAATTCACTGAATTATATTCACACATCAGATTAGTATTTTATTTGAAGTTTTCATTAACAAATTTTTCTACGCCATTTTCAATAAAAATGAAAGTGAAAGTCAACAATAATCTGATGTGTGAATTTTATTCAGTGAAAAAGTTTTGTTCTAAACAACTTTAATTTTTAGTTTTAATTCCAATGAAAGTGGGTTATTAAAAAAATTTTATATATATTTTATTCCTTTTAATCATTGAATAGTTTAACATCAATTTATTGTTTGATTTTCATTTTAATTTTTGTTGTTATTTTTTACTGAATCAGTTAACCTTATTCGTTTGTTACTTGTTTCTCCTACTTTAACTGTTTCTCCAAGATGTATGCTTAATTCCAAAATGTGAAAAGAGATAGTGTAAAAAACTTTCGGCTTGAGAATCGAATCATCGAATAATTTGTTTCAATACTCCAAAAAGTTTCACCATTTTTTAATAAGTATTAAAAATTACGTCATCAGTGAGAAAATTGACATTCACAAATGATAATTTCGAGGGATTGAATTTATTTTTTATTTATTTTTTGTAATGTTTTGTTAGAATCAAATTTCTTTTTTTTTTTTCATTTGAGTTTCAAACCTTATCTTGCGATATTCTTACATTGAGGTTTTGCGTTTATTAATGCTTAGATTTTAAGCAAAGTTTTAATTTATTTTAAATTTGTGAATATTTGGAATAAAAATAAAGAGTTAAAATTGTCCTCAATAAGACAAAGAAAGTTTGTTCGGAACTTTATTTTCTGTTGACTGCTAGATGGTCTTAAAAATATCCTAATTTTAGTGAAAATTTAATTTCTTTCTAAGGAAATAACATCGTTTATAGTTTGTTAAAAAATTGTTAAAAAGTGAATTCAATAAAAAAAATTTATTTGGGATTTATTAAATGTGATATGTGTAGTAAATTTTATATTGGTTTAACTGGTAGAACATTTAAAAAAAAAAATTTTTAATGAAAATTGGCAAGACACAGAAATACAGAATGATTATTTTGAAACCCGCATAAATACGTTTAAATAGTACAAACAAAAAAGATAAAAAGAAGTTTTCCATTGGTGCTACGATTTAAATTTACCAGTAAAGGGTTTTAGCTTGCAGCCCAGATTTCAAAACTTGGTTAACGATATCTAATTGCCTAAATATTTACAATTGTCATCCATCGTAAGAATCTTAAGAAGATTTTATCCAATATTTATTCTTTTGTCATTTATTTATATTCTAAGGGTTACACAAAACCAGGTGGCTCCATATAACATATAAACCGTAAAAGATCATAAATATATTCCCTTTCTTCAAAACTAAAATTTTTGGATCATTGTGAATTCCCGTCACGATATGCGTTCACAAAAAATGTATAACTTTTGTTTTCAAACCAAATACTTTTGTTTTTTTAATTATATTATTTTATGTGTGCAGTTTTTCATTGTTCCAAAATCACAATATGACGTCAATAATCATGGAATTTTCTTTTTATTATATGATCAAGAAAATTTATGACAAAATAAAATAAAGAAAATGATAAAAATTTGAGATAAAAAAGAAACAAAAAAAAAATATAATTTTCTTTTTTTTTTATTTGAATTTATATTTATTTTGTATTTTAGTTTTTGTTTTTTGTTTTTCATTGCAGTAGAACAACAACAAAAAAAGCAAGACCACATTTTCATACGGAAAGTATACCAAATTATCATAAGCGATTGAAAGGGGGCCCGTCTAGAGCCCCCGGCAATCCATCATCAAATATGGAATTTTTACGAGGCATATATGCGTTTATGCAAGTGAGTAGATCATCGGTGAGTAAAAACAATTATTTTTTATGCACATATTTTCAAATGTACTTCACTTCTGCCATTTCTTCCTGCCTGCATATTTTTCTAATTTTTTTGAATAAAAAAGTCCACGCTTGGTCTGACCATCTGTTCTTAGAATTGTAATATAATTTTCAATTATATAAACTTGAACAACTTTAGGACTACAAACTCATTAATTCTACTTAAATATTGCTTCGTTTTTATGTTTTTTTGTTAGTGGAAAATTACTGTCGTATTCTTTGATTTATTCCGATGAATAATAGAACTCGATTTTTTATCATATATTTTGATGTGTCTATAGATGTGCGTATATTAATGCTACAAGATCGATCAGTAATATTTCTTTCGAACTTCAAACAAATTTCTATGAACTCTCAGGAGACTCTGTTCGACTTTGTTCAAAGACGATGGAAACAAATCCTTTTAAATCACAAACACTTACAATTAATATACATATTTTTTTTTCTTTTGATCGAAATGGATTCTCTGTAATCACTTTCCTTTTGTATGTAACAGAAATAATTCTACTACATTCTTTTTCCGAATTTTCTTCCTTATTTTTACTTTCATTTTTTTGTTCATATATATATTTTTGACGAAGTTATAATTTATTAATAAATTTTCTTTGGAATTTTCCGTGAATATATTCTAGCATAAGAGAAACAAGATTATCACATAAAAAAATTAAAAATTTATTACAATTAATTATTAAAAAAAAACTTTGATGCAAATCATGTTGTTGTTGGGTTGTCGTAAATCAAAATCAAAAAATTACTTCCGTTTGTTAAGAAACATGAGGAGGGAGATTTAATTTAAAACCGAGAAACTGGGTTGGTTGTTTTTATTTACTTATTCTGATTGTGAGGGTGCAATTTAGCAAATTTATTTACGTTAAAGTTATTACTTTTAAATAGAACAACATTGTAAAAACTAAAGAAAATTAAAAATTCAAACTTTTTTCAAACAAAATTCTAAAAATATTTCAAAAATTATTACAAAATCAAACATTAAAACTTTTTTCAAAAATTCTAAAGATTTATATAAAATACAAAAATTCTATTTTTTTTTCAAAATTCTAAAAATATTTCAAAAACTATAACAAATTCAAAAATTTCCATGTCACTTTACGTCATACAACAGCTAATTTTTTTTCTAAAAAATTGGCTAGAAAAATAAACGAAATTATTTTTTTGACATGCTTGACAATATTTTTTGACAAACTTATAATGCAATAAATTCTCAATAATAATAATATTATGTTCATTACATTTCATTTCATACAAATAACTAATTTTATTATTTTCTAAGAAAAGAAATAAAAATCATTCTTTTGACACACTTGACATTATTTTTTTGACAAACTTATGCCATAATTCTCTATAATAATAATAAAATTCATGTCATACAAATAATTAATTTTATTTTTTCCCGAAAAATTGGGTAAAATAATAAATAAAAATCTTTCTTTTGACAACTTTTTTTTTGACAAATTTATACTACAATAATTCAGGTTTTAAGGTTTTTTCAAAACCGAAGTAATAATATTGGGGGTAGCATTTGTTAGAAGAATAAAGTGGACAATAGTATATATGCACGCATGAAAATTTAATTTTTGTCTGTGGAGCTGAAAGTTGTTTTTAAGTAACATAAATCTACATATTTACGTATTGGGTATTACGGATTAATTATATTAAATTCGGATCTACGGATGCAATAAACCCACGGACTCTAGTCCTTGCTATTGATTGCTGAGTTAATGTGAAATATCAATATACCATAACACTGGCGATAAAGGTGAGATGTCACTAACCAAAGCGATATCTTAGGGTGCTGACAGATGAGCTTTAATCATTGAGGAAGATAGCGTGTCACATGATTAATATGTAATATGCCACTGAATGGATTCTTGGGAACCCAATTAGTTAGTTTTGTTTCTGAAAATTTTCCAAAAATTTGCATTTTCTTCTTATTACTTCGGTCTGAAAGCCCTAAGTATTACATTCATGAGCCAAAAGTGAAATTCTTACCCCTACCTTTTTTGGCATTTCTCGACATTTTAGGACCTACTGATTCTAAAAAAGCAAAAAAAAAATGTATGTCTGTCTGCCGGCCGTCCGTCATTACCTACGCTGCAGGGAAAACCGCTGTAGGGATTTCAAAATTTCTTTTCTAAAAATAGGTATACTCAAAGGACAGGTCCGAAAGGACGCTGTGTTCGATAAATGTACCGGAAGTGTGTCAAAAAAATCATTGTGTGTGTCAAAAATAGCAAATTTTCATATTTTTGGCTTAAAAAACGTTCATTTTAAGTGATTACGAGAAGGAACATTAAATTTTGAAAAATCTTGATGGTAAAAATTGGTATGTGAGACCAAAAATTAGTTTATTGCATTATAAGTTTGTCAAAACAATGTTGTCAAGTGTGTCAAAAGAAAGATTTTTATATATTTTTTACCCAATTTTTTGGAAAAAAATAAAATTGTTTGTTTGAAATGAAATTTTATTATTATTATTGAGATTTATGGGATTATAAGTTTGTCAGAAAATGTTGTCAAGTGTGTCAAAAGAAAGGTTTTTATTTATTTTTACCCAATTAAAAAAAAAAAATTAAATTAATTGTTTGTATGACATGAAATTTTACTATTATCATAGAGAATTATGGCATTATAAGTTTGTCAGAAAATAATGTCAAGTGTGTCAATCAATCGAAATCAATTGAAACGTAGGACTTTTCCCGATTGGAATAGATGCCTAAGGCATCTATTATCCAAGGGTTTTATAAATTTTGAAAATAAACGAACGTATAACAGTTTTTCCCTTTCAACGCGGACTCTACAGAAGAACGATCTCTAATCCTACACTTTATAACTTATAACCTATTTACACTTTTCGAAACCATTAAAACAGAACAATAGTAAAATAACAAAAATTAAGAAAAATTTATTGTTAGACATTTACACTATCATCTGACAAGGATTTCATTTGAAATCATATTTTACATTCCTTTTACAAAATTTTCTTTATAGATGTAAAACAGACACGAACATAAAATTCATTTTTTTCGGTTTCTTTTTAATTTCTTTTTTGTTCATTATTATTAATAGCACAACCAATATTTTACATTTTAATCTTAATTACATTTTAATTTTAACATAACTCTTGGTTTTATACAATTCAATTTAGATTTTAAATTGCTACTTAACTGAATACCAAAATATTTTTAGTACTTATAATATTTAAAACAAAACAAGAAAAGGAGAGTGATTGTTTGTTGATCGCATGACTCTTCCGTTTCGTTTTATTTAGCAAAGAGATAAAATAAAACAATTAAAATTTGAAATATTTTTGAGAGAATTCAAACATATACAAAAACTATTATGCCTTTGATGTTTCTTTTACAGGAAGTCCGAAGATTATGTATACTGATTGTTTGGTAATAAACAATGTTAATGAAAAAATGTAATGTAGCCGTATTATACATGAAAATGGCGGGCATAACACAATACTATCCTCAAATGAGGGAAAACTAACCTGGTCGAAAGCATGTCTTTACACACATAAACTTGACACACCCGACTTTTTGCCCTGCATTGAGGGTTCCCCAATTAACAACTCTATCGGCTCACAAGTTCGGTCTAGAAATAGATTCCAAACTTTCTTGGGAAAACATGTAAATCTCAATTTTCAAAAATGCAGCTAAATGTTTAGTTGATCTGAGAAGAAGCAAATTGTACTTTTCTCATTCTGAATTGCTGATTATATATAAAGATTTTATAAGACCCCATATTAGTAGGGACAACAAAAACTGATTTACTCACATTAGATAGAATTCAACGCCACACATGCTAATTTAGAAAACTCTTTGGATACCCTCGATCATAGATGCAATATCGGAGCTCTCTGTGTAAGTCTTCAGCCGAGATAAAAGTGCAAATGCATCCACGACGTCTCTCACACTATTCGTTTCTTTGGCCGAACTGAGCAATATGTGTCGTCTTTTTTTCCCACGAACGACCTCTTTATGGAATTCTCTAAAATCCACTGTTTTTCCGCTTAGCTACAAACTACAAAAATTTAAACTTAACATAAATAACCTAACTTTCTCACATTAAAAGTCTTACACCCCTTTACACATTTCCCTTACTATCTCCTTGTTTTTCAATTTCCACTACTCTCCTTCAATTATTTACTGTTGTGCCTGCATTAATATTTCATTTTTTACTGTGCATTATGTTATCTAAACAAAAACAATATAAATAAAAAGGGTTGGTTAGGCTATGTTAGGTTGGGGTGGGTTAAGTTAGGTTAAGTTAGGCTAGGTTAGGTTACGTTAGATTAAGTTACTTTGGGTTAGGTTAGGTTAGGTTAGGTTAGGCTGGGTTAGGTTAGGTTAGGTTAGGTTAGGTTAGGTTAGGTTAGGTTAGGTTAGGTTAGGTTAGGTTAGGTTAGGTTAGGTTAGGTTAGGTTAGGTTAGGCTAGGTTAGGTTAGATAAGGTTAGGTTAGGTTAGGTTAGGTTAGGTTAGATTAGGTTCGGTTAGGTTAGGTTAGGTTAGGTTAGGTTAGGTTAGGTTAGGTTAGATTAGGTTCGGTTAGGCTAGGTTAGGTTAGGTTAGGTTAGGTTAGGTTAGGTTAGGTTAGGTTAGATTAGGTTAGGTAAGTGTAGATTAGGTAAGGCTAGAATGTTCGTCCAGATAACAAAACATAGACATAATGAAGTGGGAGGTTTATGTTGTGGTCTGTGAAGGTCCACCAGTTGGCCGTGCACGCGAAATTCACCCTGTCGCTAGCTTGATTGAGTGAAGATTCTTCCGACCAACCTCTTTACAAGAAATTTTAACAAAACGAGAATCACATACGCGCGTGCCTTATACACCACTAAGTTTCCGAAGGAAAGACCGTCATACTACAACTCTCCCTATTGATGTAAGTTAGCACTTCATTTACATTTATGATTATGCTTTATAAAATCAACCCGACTACCAATCAAAACACAATTTTAAATTTACCTTAATAATATTAATAACAGTACATTACCTGTGCAGCTTCTTATATGTTGAATTTTTCCATAAGAATATTCCTACTTCCTAGTTTCCTATTAACTCCAATTACAATGCAAGGTAACTCAAAATAGGTTTAAATGTTTTTCTCTTTCAATATATAGTATTAACCGCTCCGTGCCTAGATTTGCTATTGACGATACCGATCTTTAATTATTCTTCCAATATTATATGCAAGTTCCAAGATTCATTTCTAGATTAGAGATTTTTTTCTTTTGTTTGAACGGTATATTATTTTACGGGCATAAACCATGATTAAATACACAACACTTGAAGTAACTAATAACACATTCAGTTTTGGTTTCATATATTTAATAAATATGAGCAATTTCATGAAGATTCAACAACGTATTGACTTGACCCATTTTAATTTTGATTATTTTTTGTTTATAGATAGTCTTTCATAAATAAAAATACAAGTTCTCTTTGAATTTTTTTTTCGACCAGGGGTCTTCACAGGGTGCCCCTCAATTTTTGTTATTTTGTGATGTGAGTGCATTTTGACGAGCGATTGTAGAAAAACTACTCAATCGATTTTCATAAATGATATGTCGTTGAATAGGTATTAGAATAAAGTTTTTAAAAATGTACACTGTTAATTTTTTGAAATAATTTTTAACGGTATAACATAAGAAAAAATTGGTGTAATTGAAAAAAAGATGGCATAGCCTTTTTTTTTTTAAACTAAATTGAAGCTTATTTTATATCTAACCATTTGTGAAAGTTTAGGTCAAGCTATATTTTTTGTTTTAGAGATAAAATTCGTTGTGCATATGACTGTCGGGAATCAGTTTTTTTTGTTCTGAAGGAAAATTATAAAAATGACGATTTTTAGATTCAGATTTTTTTTTTATGTTAAATATCAAATATTTTATTATTAAATGAACTTTTTAAAAATCAATTTCAGTCAAGTTCAGCAAAATTTTGCGAAAAAAAAACTGATTCCCGACAGTCATATGCACAACGAATTTTATCTCTAAAACGAAAAATATAGCTTGCCCTTTGCTGTAACCTATTTGCCGCATGAGAACCCGAAGTTGACTAACACAAAGGCAGCAAATCTAAATAATAAATCAAAATCTTTGTTTTCTCCCTAAACTGTACATGAACCCCACCCCGGTGAAACCTTTTTGTCGTATTAAAGCCCATTGAAACTTACAACGTTTCTTAGTTATGATATGAAAATCCGAAAACGAACAGGTAAAATAAAAACAAGAACAAAAGTTAGTTGTTTCCACCCTAGCTTGGACATGAACCATTGGTTGAAACCTATTTGCCGTATCAATGCTCACAGAAAATTGAATTACAAAAAATTGGATTCCACCCTAGCTTGAGTCCCATCTCCTTCGTACAAGAGGCCGAAAAAAACTGCAGGCCAAGCCCAACGTGTGCATTTGAGCTGATAAAACTTAAACACATATGAATGCGGTTAATTTTAGCTAATTTATGAAGTTTGAGAAAAATTTAATCGCTATAAGTGGAGAAATACATGTTCAAGCCTTTGGCAATGTACTATTTTTGATGCTCAGAGCAGGACCAAAAACTTTCATACCATTTTTCGTATTAGAGCCCACAGAAAACTGAAACTGACAGCATTATGATATTAGGACTTTTAAGACCGAATGATTATCACTAAAGTCTTACCTACGAATTTCCACTCGTTTTAAATAAATTTAACTAAAATTAATTTCTTTTTAACATTAATTTTTCCGTTATCATTAAATAAATTTAATTTTTTGTTTCAGGTAAATCATGTAACAATTGATTCTGCAATTTTTCGTTTACACACAAACGCAACAGTTTTATTATTAGTAACATTTTCAATAGCCGTGACAACACGGCAGTATGTAGGAAATCCAATAGACTGCGTACACACTAGGTAAGAGAAAATTCTGTTTAAAATCCATTAATAGTGGTTTGAAGCTTTACTAAACTTAACAAGATTTTCTTTCGTTAAATTTTGTTTGTATTTGTTTTCTTCTATTTTTTGGTTTTTCATCGTCGCAAAATTTTTGTTCTTGAATATTTTGATACGATAAATGGGAATTTAGAGATATTCCAGAAGATGTCTTAAATACATATTGTTGGATTCATTCAACGTATACAGTTATAGATGCATTTTTAAAAAAACAAGGAAGTGAGGTTCCATTTCCTGGTGTCGATAATTCACAAGCGAAGGGATCAATGATGATTAAACACACGAAATATTATCAATGGGTTGCGTTTACATTATTTTTTCAGGTAAGTCAATCTTTAAATTGTAAATAAAATAAAATTTTCTTCGGATATGTTTATGACAAACAATGAAATAATTCAATAAGATTGTAATCTTTTTTTTATTACTTTGTTTTGTTGATTGAGTAATTTTGTTTTCAGTTTATTTGAGATAATAGTTTTGTTGTCATTTACAAAGCCATCGGATTCAAAATTTATTTTCAAAGTAATTTATAGAGTTTTCGTCACGTTTAAATTAAAATGAGACAGTTTTCTTTAAAGCTGTCGGTTTTTCACACGTTGAATGTTAGAGCAACGAAGAAAACTAACATTGAGTAATTCACATGTCAACCTGTCTAAAGATTTATGTTGAAATTATTTAAATAATTGATGAAAGTATGACAATAAATGGTTTGACATCTTATTTTTGTTGTCAGTAGAGTAAATGTTTATTTTAATTATGTGTTGACAATTTCTACGAATAATATATCAGTTGGGGAGATTTATTTTTAAAAAGTTTCATTAGTCGAGAGGCAGTAATTTAATTGGTTTAAAGAATGATTAAAATATATTTTTAAATTTTTCTAGTTTTTCTTTCAGTCCGAAGTAACTAACTAACTCTACAGTTGAATTCGGATTTTTGTGATGTACAAACGCTACCTTTAACTTTCTACCTCTACCACTACCCTTTTCTCTCTCTCTCTCTCTCT